>KZ309038.1:147121-313157 GCA_000376725.2 Ladona fulva
AGACACTTCTCCGTATATATATATATTTCCTATTAGAAGTTAGCAATTTATGATCAGTACTTCTAGATACTCATTTACTATTTTTCTTTAAAGCTTTTACTTTTGATTTTAAATCAGTTCCCATCTTACTACATATTGCATAATCTTTTTTGTCACAAAAAAGCAGTTTATCTTTGAAATGGCATCTAATAGGTTGCCATACTGATTCTATTTAGTTTTAGGAACTTAACTTTGAGATCAATTATTACCTCATTTGCTACTCTGCAATGTATGGCAAATCTTCATAATGTCGAATAATGTTAATGTATGGAAATGCAGCCCAAGCCATAGTAAACCAGCATTACGTAGGTGAAATATAGTTGGTAAATTATCTTCCATGTCACTAATAATTGCTCTCTGAGAATGCAATTGATCTGTTATCCATTAAAGCAAGAAATTCCCAAATATTTTCAATGATCGAATCATGGAGAACATCAGTTATCTAACCAAGGATAACTTTTCTCAGGGTCAAAAAATTTACCCTTTTGACTAATTAGAAGCAATTTTATTATGCATTATTTACCATTCATCTTTGCCCAAAAGTTAGCACCCCAAATAGATATTATCTCCGCCAATTCTCATCCTGTATCCCTCCTTTCATACTAATCCTTATAAATAAATACTAATTCCTCATAAGTTCTGTGACCTGTGTAACTTTCTAACAGTTGGAAATTTGTTAGTCAATCCAATCAACTACCTCTTTTTCCATGCTCTGGAATTACAATTTCAAAGCTTGAGCCATAATCTCCTCAGTGGATTGAGGTTCAAGCGGATCCTATTTCAAAGTTAATTAATCTTTCCTCTTAATTTTTATGCACTATAGGTAGTGCTACTCTAGCATTCATTCTTCTCTCTCACACATTTGACTCTCCTATCATCCACTTTTAGATAACCATAAAAAAATTCTGTCATTCTTCTCTTGTTTTTTTTTGGCAGAATGATCATAATGTATGAATTTGAATCAAATCTTTATCCATTTAAATTCTGTGTATTTTCTATCAGATCCTGTACGATGGGATGTTAGTATTTATGTTTTGGGACACCTTTAGTAAAATTTCTTTGGAATTCACAGTTCTTTACAACATGAACTCAATCATTTTTGCCAACGTCAACTTTTTCTTTAAATCCTATGCAAATATAAAACCAATGGAAGAATTAGAAATCAATGGCAGTGAATTTTCAAGGGCTAACACATTAAAGTTTTTCCCCATTTTTCTATTACAAAAACACTGCAAGTAAGTAAAGGTTGTGCTAAATGACCTCAGTCGTTGAAGCACTTTTAACAATACTTCTACTAATGATTATTAGCTCTTTATGGTAGATATGTAGAATCTCAGGGCCATAATGAAGGACTGAAAACAAACTTCCTGGAACAACCACAAATTTTATACTCTTCCTTTTCTTCTGAGACTTGTATAATAAAATTATTCTTATATTTTAATTTCCTTTACTGCTATGCTCCCTTCTGAATGACACAGTCAAATATAGTCCCAGCAATTTCCTATCTGTCTATTTGTGTACCTTATCACACATTCACCCACTATTCCTACCCTTCCTTCAGTAATTTTGTCTCCTCACCATCTCTGCTTAACCTCTTTTTCCATCTAAAAGCCTTCCTGTTGATACCTCCTTCACCTGAAGACAGCCAATTTTCAATGATGAAGTCATTTAGAGATCATTTTTAATATGTAAATATATTTTAATGCTTAAGAATCACATTAAAACATGAATTTTATTAATTTGCAAAAAGTATGAAAATTGGTTTGTACTTGATCCATTTTTCTTCTCTTGTTTTCCTTCATACTATGGCCACAGTTCATCATTGTAGTCACAGTAAATGATCCTCCTTTAGTTCTATGTAAAATAACTCAAATATCAAAATAAATCAGAGCACTGATGAAGCAATATGCATTTAATTTGGTGCTGGCATTCATGTATGTGTTTTGCTTTTAGTGATTGTTTGATCTTACATTTTGAAGAAAATTTGTCATATAAGACAGGTTAGCAGTGGAAAGTTGTCCTCTGTTGTCCTTTTCATTTTTCAAAATTCAGTAGTAACAAAGCCATTGATTTGAATTCCAGCTGCTCACTGCACAATGGTAGGGGACAGAGAATTGACACCAGACAGGCTTCTTTTGTATCTTGGGAAGTTCAACCTCAACAAATGGACTGAACCTGGGTCTCAGGCAAGAGAGGTCAAGCAAATATACATCCACCCAAATTATGGAGGAAACGGAGGAGTAGGATCAGATCTGGCTGTATTGGAGATGTCTAGTCATGCAGAGTACAGCCCATATGTCCAGCCTGCTTGTATATGGCCTTGGAGGTCAACAGAAGATAAAGTTGACTACTCCGACTTGTCTCCTTTGATTGGAAAACTTGGAACTGTGAGTATAGAAATATTGTTTTCTCAAGCAGATTTAAGTTTTAACTCTGAAAATAAGAGTAATTAAATTCAAATAGGCAGTACTCAGTCTGTAATATTTTTATTGTTATATTTGATGTATTATATGAGTGGCTAACCGCAGAGTTATTTAAAACGACTAAAACTAGATGTGTTTTGCTGGAACAAGAGAAATTGACTTTAAACGTGGAAAAATATATGGAAATTTGCATTGTAATTCACTCAGAATAGCAATTTATGGATCATTTAAATTACACATACTACTAAATAAGGAAAACATAATGTTGAGTAAATATTGTGTCTATATGTCAATTGAATAAAATGCTTCTTCCAGTTGGATCAAATGAAGAAAACATGTGGATGTAGACATAAGGTTATGAAAAACCTTTTTGGAGAGCTCTTTGGGAAAAAAATCTTCAAAAATTAAAGAATTGGAAGTTGTATTGTTTATCTTTTCAGAATATAGACAAAATTTTTCTCTGATCTTTTTGATGTATGATAAATTAATAGAACTGCTGCTGCACGTATGTATCTTAAATATGCTAAAACTCTGTGCAACTTGTTTTTCTTTGGTAACACTACTTTAGTTTTCAACTCCAAACTTGAGTATCCATAATAAAACATCCAACAGTAGATAACAACTTAAATATCAAAGGAATTGAGTGAATTTCTTCTTCTTATTTTAATATTTTCTTTTAGGTAGTTGGATGGGGAAGAGATGAACACGGAAACAAGGTGTCATCTATTCCACGCCTGGCAAGCATTCCTATAGTCTCCCAAGAAGAATGTCTGAGATCTGGACAAAGCTATGCTTATCTTACTTCTAATAGAACATTTTGTGCTGGCTTCAGGAATGGTAAGTAGTTCTGAGTATAAACTAATAATTACTTATGGCTAAACAAGAGCCAAATTAAGTTATTCAGACAATGCTCATTCAACAAAGTGCCAAAAGATGCATTTCATTGCGCCTCACTGCACTGCACAGCTGTCACACTCGCGGAAAAAGCCATATTTTACAGAATAGAATGAATTCGTTTTATGCTTACGTTTTATTTAATGACTGTTAGCTTCATAAGACGATGAAGGTATATTGTTGGTATGCAAAGCACATGGCATGGTGTGAATTACAAGTCCTCTTTTGGGCTTACTTTACTTTTTGATCATGATATTAAAAAGGCATTTACACAGTGCATTAACTTGTACAAGTTAATGTACGAATGCATGAACGGAAAATAGAAATAGCATTCGCACATTTTCCACTACTGTCTTAGAGGCACCTGGTGGTAGAAAATGGAAAACAAATTGTCCTCCGATTTCTACTCCTTTCTCAAGTTTTAAAAATACCTCTTCTCTATAGAAGCAAAATATCCACTTAAAAATTGAATACTTGTAAAAGTTCATAGACAGTTATTACCAAGTCCAAAGTCAGATTTTCATGAATACTTTAAATCAATTTAACCTGATCCACACAACAAACTTATGTAAATTAATATTAATTGACCATATACATTTCTGTCTTATCTTCAGCGTTTTATATATTTTTCATAAACATTATAAATATTGAGAATTTCGCATTGCAATCAAATAATTCAGTTTCACTAATCTCTCTGATTGTCTGAAGGGCCTTCAATTAATTTTTGTTACATATTCCTACATGGGGATCTACTTCTCTCTTTTAAAAATCTTACTGGCCATTAGTTGCAGTGACACCTTAATATTGGTTTTCTTCCAACAGGAACAGGTCCATGCAATGGAGACAGTGGAGGGGGACTTATGTTCCCTGTGTCTGAAGATGAAAATGGAAGAAATGGGAATATAAGGTGGTTTCTTCGAGGAATAGTGAGTTTGTCACTGCTGGACTTCAAGAAAGGAACATGTGATTTGAATAATTACATAATTTTTACTGATGTATCTAAATATGGAGACTGGATCTCTCAGTTCATCGATCTTGACCTTTTCTATGCATTCCCATCAAGACAGAACAGAAATGGCTCTGCATCAACTTCTACAACTACTGAAGCTAGTTGGCTACAGCCTATAGACATCAGATCATTGCAGGCAAAATAAGTGTAGAAGGAAACAATGATGCAACAATTCTTCAAACCTAAGAGGAATTGACTAAATATATTTGTTATCTTGATTTACTTTGCTATGTATATATTATGAACTACTGAAAAATTGGAGCAAAGAAATACATGAAATACAGATAAAAATAGTACTCTGTGATTTGTCAGATATAATTTGTGAAAAATATGAAAATTCAGCCTTTTATTAAAATGAACGCTGGTTTTTAAAATAAGTTAAATTCCATGATGCTGTTTTCTGGCTTATGGAGTCAGCAAGGCAAATGTTATGCATTTATTTCAGATTTCATTGTGATGCTGTACATATAAGTAATGCCATTATCTGTAATGTATATATTAAATTATTCACTTTCAAATTATTTTGTAAGTCAATTACTGTTTGCAATTTTGTAGGTAGTGTGTGGTATTTTATCACTTCAATTTACAAATCTTAATTTAATCTTTTAAAACTACTAATCTAATTTTCTTTAGAGTGAAACTTCTGAATTCATGCTAGTCAGGAATATATTCTAGTTGATTAAGATTAACATAAATATTGAATAAGATGTATTTATTAATAATGCTGCTTATTATTTTGTGGCAAATGAGTGCTTAATAAAGAAGGCTGAAATTGAAAGGGAGAAATAAAGAGCAAGTTCTGCATAGTACTCTTTTCTGTGTAAATATGGTAATACATAATAAATGAAAATGAAGGAAGTTCTTTTACCACTCATTATATACATATATATTACACGCACACACATACAGTGGTACCTTGAGTTAAGAGTTCAATCCGTCCCGTGACTGAGCTCATAACTCAAAATTGTCGTATCTCAAATTAATTGCTAAATAACTGTAAGTACCAAAAAAACACAAAATTAAAGCAAAATGACAGAAATACTTTTGTGGCAAGGTAAACACATGAATTGAACGTGCAAGATTCGCAAATCTGAGGAGTGGCTTGCTATGCCAACTTGCTATAATGTCATCGAGGCTGGCTCGTATCTCAAATTTTGGCTTGTAACTCAAGGCAAAAACTAGACCTAGTGACTGCTCTTATCTCAAAAAAGTCGTATGTTGGGGCACTCGTACCTCAAGGTACCACTCTATAAGATAGATTAGCTAATGTACACACCAATTGCCATGCACCGTCTGCCATACACCTACCACCATACTTTACCAGCAATTTGCAGAGATTTACAAATCTGACTGGTTTCAAGACTTCACCATATTTGGAAGTACCAATCATGATCTATAGGGAGGATATTAATACACCCACTATCATGCGCCAATGCATTTGCAGTACATGGCCAATGCCATTACAGCTTAGATGCTACTAAAAGACTAACATTTAATTATCAGGGCAAAATCAAAATGGGAAGTAGCTCAATATATTATCCGAATTGCCTGTACATTCCTTAGGGAGTAAAAATTAACGTGCTCTGGCATCAAACCAATGATCAATTTAGAAGTTCTTAAACTTATTAACAAACCATAATCAATTGTTCTATCCATTTTCCAAATTTTAGTAATATTGTTTTTTTTTTTTGGAGTGTCCGGAAAAATATTTAAAAAGCCACCCTGTGTTAACCTTATGGGAAAAATATGATCTGTCCTGGCATCGAACTAAGTTTACTTGCAGTAGAATTCCAATCATATTACAGTTAAAAATTATTTTTATAAGTATCTGTCAGGTTTAATGAAGAAATTGTAACGGGAAGTGGCTCAAAATATTATCAGTTTCCTGTACATTTCTTACGGAGAAATACTTAATCTGCCCTAGTGTCAAACCAAGGATCAGTTGAGGAGTTCTTAGGCTTGGATATGAAACACAACCACAAATACTCTTCATTTGCTGAATTCTAGCAAATTCACTTTCCGTAAGTGCCCAGAAAAAAAATTTTGAAAAAGACTTCCTGTATATCACTTATGGGCACAATTAGTTGCATCCTATCATTAAACCTGTGACCACTAGGGGGAAAATCTTTACAGCATACGATAGAAATCTATATCTTATGTCAATGTCGTGAATTTCAATGTTCTATCTTAACGGAAAATACCTTAAATGAATTTTTGAGATTTTGGTCATACGAATTGTCCTACATTGAGCTTGGGACCACTAAGACAAAAATCCTTATGCCATACAATAGGAAGCTACATTTTCTAACGACTATCTTAATGACAAACATTCTATCTTAATGGAAAATACCATAAACGAATTTTTGAGATTGTGCTCTATGTTTTTAACTAGGAAAAGTACTGTTTTTGGGGCCTCCAAGGATTGAACCCATGATATCTAGGATCGGTGTCTGCATTTTTCTTTAGTGTCAAACTTGGAGACATTACAGAAAAAAAACGCCAGCTCTGTGAGGCTTTTTGTTTAGCCTTAGAGTTTGTATCCTATAAATGTATACCTATTTATATAGACACTTCTCCGGATATATATATTTATATAGGATACTAAAGATGAGGCAGAAGGAATTGCCTCACAGAGCCGCCGATTTTTTTCCCATAAAGCCCTGGGTTTGGACACTATGGAAAAAAGCTGACATCCATCCTAGGCATCATGGGTTTGATTCTAGGAGGCCCTAAAAACGGTACTTTTCCCATTAAAATGCATTGAGCGTATTTTCAAAAAGGATTTTGTCCTGAGAGTCCTTAGTTCGATGCTAGGGCAATTCCTATGTCATAAGTTCAAGAATTAATTTCCGGTATTTAGCGTTAAGATAGAGAACATTTACAAAGGAATCAACACTTCAGGATAGTGCCACAGAGGCCAGTTTCATGATAGCCTACAACCTCTCTAAACGCAACAAGCCTTTTTTGGATGGAGAGTTTGTTAAGCAGTGTATGGTAGATTGTGCAAGCGTATTGTGTCCTGATGTGAGAAGCAAATTTGAAAACGTTTCATTGTCAAGAAGGACTATAGTGCGCCGCATTGACTCAATCAGTGACGAACTCAGAACATCAGAACAGCTGAAGACTGCGAGCAAAGATTTTGTTTGGTTTTCTTTGGCACTGGATGAGAGCACAGATAAAGAAGACACTGCGCAGTTACTCATTTTTATCCGTGGAATTAATGAAAATTTTGTCATCACAGAGGAATTACTTGGCCTGGAATCAATGAAAAGTACAACCACTGGTCAGGACTTGTTTGAGTGTGCTTACAGCACACTCAAACAAGTGTGGAGAAAAGTGGCTTGCCATGGAATAGAATGGCAAGCATTTCAACAGATGGGGCCAGAGCTTTTACTGGAAAAAATGTGGGTATGGTTAAGCTTTTAAAAGACAAGTTACAAGCACAAGACAGAGACAGTGATGTCTTTTCATTTCATTGCATTTTGCATCAGGAAAGCCTTTGTAAAGCTGCACTGGACTTAAAGCATGTGGTAGAACTTGTTGTAAGCGTGGTGAACACAATCAGAGCAAGGGCACTCAACCATCGACAATTCAAATCACTGCTTGAGGATATGGAGGCCGAGTATGAAGATGTAATTCACCACAACAGTGTGAGGTGGTTGAGCCTGGGCAAAGTGATAAAAAGAGTCTGGGTTTTGCAGAATGAAATCCTTTTATTTCTGGACATGAAGGGGATTTCTTGTGATTTTGTGACCAAAATGGGATGTGAGGAGTGGAGATATGAGATGATGTTTGCAGCTGATGTATTTGAGAAATTGAATGAACTGAATGTGACATTGCAGGGAAAGGGGTTGTTTGCACATGAAATGTGGAAGCATGTAAAATCATTCAAAGCAAAACTAGGTCTATTTGCAAGGCAAGCAGGTGAGGGAAAGTTCTGTCATTTCCCTTTATTAGGAAAACAGAAAGTGCCTGAAAGTGTTTCCGCAAAGATTAGGGATCATTTGCAGAGTTTAGAGGACAAGGCCACAAGAAGATTTCACGACTTCAAGAAAATTGAGCCTAAATTTAATTTGCTGTGTTATCCTATCACTGCTGATATTGATACAGCACCTGAGGAGCTGCAGATTGAACTAATTGACATGCAGTCAGATCACACAGTGAAAGAAATGTTTAATGCCGTGACATTAGTTGACTTTTACAAATCTTTGTCTGCTGACAAATTCCCATGTGTGAAGAAATTTGCTGGGAAAATGTTTTCAATATTTGGATCTACATATATTTGTGAGCAAAGTTTTTCTTGCATGAAGATCAACAATAGTAAATATAGATGCTCTTTGACAGACACAAACTTGCAGGCAGTGATGACAATCTCAACAAGCAACTTCACTCCTGATTTCAAAAAAATTGTAAAAAAATGTGATAGGGTACACTTGTCTCATTAAACTGATTCTATAATTAAATGTGCTAGCAGCTAGAAAGCTAGATGATATGAAATTAACACAATAAATAAATTGAATAAAACTACCACTATTGTTTAATTTTTATTTATCAATTTTTGTGATACAATTTATACTTTTTCTGAAATGAAATGTAATGTTAACTGATGAATACAATCATTGTAAACGGTGCAGCCCTCCGCTAACCTCCGCTCACACAAAGTGGCCCCCGAGCCAAAACAATTGCCCACCCCTGGTTTAGGCTATTGTAGTTTGTGGATGTCATTCCGTTTGTAGCAGGCGGAGTGTTGCAAGTGGTGTATAATGCCTTAGTTAATCTATCCTACATTAAGCTTGAAGTATGCAAGCTGCTTTTACTCGTATATGTATATATATACATATAGGATACTAATTCTGAGGCAGAAGGAATAGCCTCACAGAGACAGCGATTTTTTCCTGTAAAGTCTTGGGTTTTGACACTAAGGAAAAATGCGGACATCCATCCTAAGTGTCATGGGTTCGACTCTAGGTGGCCCCAAAAACAGTACTTTTCCTTTTTAAATGCATTGAGAGCATTTTCAAAAATTCGTTTAGAGTATTTTGCATTAAGATACAACATTGAAATTTATGGAGTCATTAGAATGTGTTTTTATCTTCCGTATGGCGCAAGATCTTTATCACTAATGGCCCCAGGTTCGATGTTAGGTAAATCTTAAGGCCAAATTTTCAAAAAATCATTTAGGGTATTTTCCGGTAAGATAGAATGTTGAAATTCACGCCATCAACAGAAGACATACATACTATTGCATGCATAATGGATTTTGTCCTGATGGTCCTTGGTTTGATGCTACGGCAATTCGTTTGTCCGAAGTTCATGAATTCATTTAGGGTATTTCGCGTTAAGATAGAAAGTTGCAATTCACGGTGTTGTTAGAATACATTGATGTCTATCGTATGCCGTAAAGATTTTTGCCCTGTCGGCCCAGGTTCAATGCTAGGACCATTCGTATGACCAAATATTCGAAAATTCTTTAGTGTATTTCCCGGTAAGATAGAAAATTGGTTCTAGTGATAGAACTACCACTGGTATAAAATATGCAGGGAACTAGAATTTCTTAACATCCTGCTTTTTCAGAGATATCGCAATATTTTACTCTCATAGACAAAAACAAGAATACCAAATGTACTTTCATAAAAGTGTCACATTAAATTATTTAATCTCAATTGAAAATATATAAAAGTAGTAACTATGAATGCTGAATATTTAGAAAGATAATACTGTTAACCCACAGCTTCTGTAAGCTTGCACAAGCTGCAGTGGCCAATTTACTGCTTAGAGGAAATTTTCCAATAGACAAGGAGTCTATATACCCTAAGAAGAGATGTTTAACATTTTTCTCAAATCCTAGGAAAGAATATTTCTAATAAAAATTTAAAATTTTGCCATTATTGAATGATTATTTTGCATCTATTTTTAACCTTTCCTTTTCATAGACTGAGTTCAGAACTTGAAAATCAACTTTGAACAAATAAATAGTTTTGGATGATCATCTAAGTTATTGGGGAGCATCTTACTCACACAATGATCACACCATCAATCTTAATCAACAATTTCCCACTATAATTACCCTGATCACAGCTATACACTGAGCATAAGCCATTGCAAACACAATAATTAAATTAGAAAAACACGAACTGCATGAATATGACAAGGTAAAGGTATTTTAGACTCAAACTTAACAGAATCAAGATTATGATAAAGAAACCTTAATTATAATTAAATATACTAAATAGGAATGGCTCAGAATAAAAAGAATGGTTATCACAAGGAAATAAGAATAAATTTAAAAGAACGATGAGGAAATAAAAACTGTTCCCATTTTAATTGAAGGAGGACAAGCAGTAAACCAATCTAAAACAAGGTTTCAATGAAATTCAGTATTAGACATTTTCATACAGAATTTAAATAAATGGAATGAACCTAAGTAATATTCCAAATTCAGTATTATAGAAAAATATAGAGGTAACTAAATTGATTTTCAAAAACTTTTTGATATGTGTGTACATTTACCTGTTTATTTTAGGATACCTATGAATAATCAATAGTTCTTTATACTTATCTAAAATGGGGCACTGAAAAATTAAGTAAGTAGCTGACTTCAAATTTTTTTTTACAAAATCCTAAACATAAAAAAATTCTCAAACATTATGAATATTCCTACACAAAATAGAATGTGTGATGATGGAAATTTCCCCAATGACATTGATGATTGGCAAAATTATCAAAGTATTATGTACTAAGTCATCAATACTAAATGGAAAGAGATACAAATTCTGTATTTTTGTCTAGAAAATCAGACATACCGATTCCCAACTTACTTTCAGTAAATTGTCATTAATAGTTAAACAATAACTGAAAATAAGTCAACATCGGAGAACCAAAGGTCTTCCCTCAGACTAAAACACTGTTTGTATTCATTTCAATAAATCAAAGAGATTTTGAATAACTGCCTGCAAAAATTTATTCCAAGCACTTAAAATGTCCAGAAAAATGTAAGCAATTAATAATATGCCTATTGAAAAAATACATTATCCAAACATCACAGTAAGGCACAAGTTAACAGAGAAAAACAAGACAAATTATATTTTGTAAAAGACAAACACCAAAAATAATTTTCTCTTTAGAATAGGGATATCTATATACTCAACATGCTAAATACTTACTTTCAAACCAAAACATAAAAATAATCTTGTAGAGTAACCCATTCAAGAATTTCCTTGATATTTGCCTTTAAACTCATCAACAACATATGCCAAAAGCCATTTTCACACAGGATTGTTTTACCAATATTCTTGCACAAATTTCAGATGTCACTACAAATTTGCATTTCCATCAGCCAGATGTAAATAGAAATGAAGCAATGAGAATATCAACGTAAAAACAAAATTTTCTTTACTGAATAGCTTAATAATTGTTTCACCCAAATAACTTTTAGTAAAATAAGGTCTTGATTTTGATACAGGTATGACAATTCAGCAG
Source organism: Ladona fulva (assembly GCA_000376725.2). Lineage (NCBI taxonomy): Eukaryota > Metazoa > Arthropoda > Insecta > Odonata > Libellulidae > Ladona > Ladona fulva. Next base: position 158,966 of record KZ309038.1, read on the forward strand.
CTTCCACATCTACATTGCAGCATTTTTAATTTCCCTCCAAAAGTATAAAGTTTGCATTCAAAACCAGCAACTTCAAGCAAATGCCACATTTTGGATTAAATATAGCACAATGGCAGTTGTTGATACTTGGGCTGAATTATATTAATTTTATTTAAATCAATACTTAGCCTATTAATGCCACTTTTAAGGCCTGGAATGGCTAACCTTCTTCCATAAGTTTCTCACATGGAATTAATTGGAACAACGTTGACACGCAAGAACAAAATTGAGGGTATTTTAACCATTCAACAATATTTACAGCTAAGGTCTATACATTCTAGATTTGCCTTCCCATTGACCATTGGAATGAAATTTACTCTGAGATATGAAAATCACAGTTGCAGAATCAGTTTTATTCATGGAATATTTTAAAAACAGGCAATTAATTTCACTGTGTTACTTTGAGAACATTTCTGTCATTGCTTAACAATCAAATAAAAAGCTAAATTTACAGATAAAGATATTGCTCTGTCAGCCATGCCTATAATAGTCACATATAACTGATCTACAACAAGATAATCCATGAAAATACTTATTTGCTTCACACTGGCTTCAATTTTGATCAACTTAGTGATACTGAAAATTTTACACTAAACACTCCATCATGATTTAGTTGCCTATTACCCAACTTTATACAGAATTTGATTTTTGAGGAAATAGAAGAGATTTAAACATTGATTTAATGGCTAGTTTTACAATTACAATCAAATTATTAGAAATTCAGCATATATNATTAGTCTATCATATATATATATATATATATATATAGTATATGTGTATGTATATATATATGTATATGCATACACATATACACACACATATATAAATCTTAAGCAATGGTGGCCATAATAATTGAAAATTTCCTATCGAAGATTTGAATCAGTGCTGTTTACTCATCACTATGATTACAATTATGAATACAGCACTTAACTAAGAGAGCTGTGTTTAAAAACATGAACTACAAAAATGTAATACATTACCATATTTATCACAAAACCAAGAAAATACTGTGCATAACTTCAATTCTAAACAGTCTTTTAATTCTTTCATTTATTTTCTGACTTCCAACATTATGAAACTAAATTTTTAAAAAAGAAATAAACACCATGTAGAAAAATACTCTTCAAGGCTAAAATAGAGACCTACAAGAAAAGCATGAAACTTAAGTTAGACAGTATTTTCCTACAAAGTAACATGAACCTTATTCATATTATTTTGTGCCATAATACATCCTTTTTCAATTATGTATTTCACTAAGACAAAAATAATTATATCACATCCTTGTCATCCTAAATTCAGTTGATTTACCTTCAAGAACTCACAAAATTTTAGATACACAATTTTTTTATCACAAAACATTCATAATTAAATGTAATTTTAAGCATTCTGCAAATCCTTCTCCCAAGAATTTCTGAAATGAGAGACAACCCTTCAACAATTTTGTTTTAAAATATTTCCTTTATATAAGCAACATTTACTTTTAACATGCTATAGTTTATATAATTATAAGCAGTTAAACAGTCGCTTCAAAATATGTTTTGGTAATTTTTCTATTTTCATACACTTGTGACCCTGAAGACATATCAAAGGAGTGCTAAACATCCAAAACCTATTAAATGTGATGATTTACAACTTTTTTAAGCAAACGGTATATTTGCCTAAAATGTTGGTTATTATTTTTGTTTCCTAACTAAAAGAGGAACTCAAGGATGTGAACATAGTAACTTAATGAGACTTTTAAATGCCACTCACAATTGAAAATGTAAATTATGTATTTAAATAAACAGAATAATGGGGAATAATACTAAAATTAGCATTTGATAAAGACACTAATTTTATTGCTAGTAAGTTGACTACCTAATGAACACGAACATTTGATAATACTTTGACGATAGAATACACACTCATGTATATAAATAATAGTTCAATATCAAAAAAGAAGGATATTATCCACCATAATAAATACATACTTAAATACTTACGACCTTATGTCAGAAAATGGAAAGGTTTGGGGATGGATAACATGCAGAAAGATTTTTGATTTTAGCATCGAGGAATTATAACCCACAGATGTTCAACTAAGTTGCTGCACACACTGCTTGATAATATATTCAAAAATTACTTATAAAAAAACCACGGCACCATGACCTTGTTACATTCAAATGTGAAGGAATGGAAAGAGCAGTTGCGTCATATGATCTGGCTGCCAGTTAATTTCAAGGTTCCAAAATCTCTGAAACAACACACAATCACAATTGAGAAACACACTTCTTTCATTCATGGCATCCGAGGTTCAGAGATATTTCAGTTCTTCAACAAGCTGCAAACATTCAGTCAAACATTAATAGTTCATAAACATAAATAATTGTTCTTTAATTCCCTTTGTGAATTAAGAAAGCACCTTCCTATCCTACATTTAATATCAGTGATGTGATGGCAATCCACCGTCATACGCATAATCTGCTTTGTTGTGCATGATGAGTCGATCATCCACAAAATAGAAGCTATCAGAACGAGTCTCAAATGGATGTCTAATCATCTCAGAAACTGCAAAACAGAAGATGGACTAGTTACGAAAAGAAAAATACATCCAAATATGGAATAGTGCATCTACTCTAATAACTATGACTTTCAGCTCAATTTAATTTTCATTACTATTAAAAGGGGTGACGTTTACCAATCATAGACAAGAGTAGAGTAGATTGACTATTAAAACAATCATGGGTTTTTTTAAACAGGAAAACGTCAAATCTGGCAAGAAACGAATATTATGAGGATATTCTGCAAAAAATTAAGAATATAATTTTTTCAATGGACGACTCGCAAACTATTCAAAATATGAGCGCTCCTTGACTTTTAATTTAGAAGATTTATGTTAAAATATGACTGAAAACTCCTTGGTGACTTCAAAATACATCATTGTTGATTATTATTTTCTGCTTGTCTTGAAAAAAAATTCTTGGAATAAATGTAATTGTTCTGAAATAGCAATGTAAGCCATTACATAAATTTCTTTGTATCTGAAAATTAACACTGAATCATATAATTTGTCGTAAATGTGCATTTTCATCATAGGCATGCACCCCATGATCTGTGAAATCTACAGCTTCAATGGAAAGTCACGATACTTTTAATAAATGAATAAATTGCTTACCCAAATCAGCACCTAGAGAGGGAAATTCATAAATGTGCTCGCAGGTGTTTCTGCTATTTGGTATACAAAAACCAAACTCAAAATCAAAACTCTTGAGAAGCCTATCCCGAAAATAGTGACGCTCAATCATTCGAAACTTGTTCACAGCACGGCTGCCGACAGTAAACTCAACCCTAAAGGAGAAAAATACTGTATTTTTCCAAAACACAAAATAACAATTATGCTCCAAAACGTTACTCCCTCGATTATTGAAAACATCATCAAAACATGTTAGAGAAGTAGAAACTTCATTTCCAAATGAACTAATAAAGATAATAGTTTTTACTACAAGAAACAAGGGGTGATATTCCATGATTTTGAAATGAAGAATGTTATGTAAAAATTTACATTCTTAGTACAATTATGCCAAAAAGAAAAATTAAATTAAATGACAAATAGAAAAACTTACGTAGCACCAACAGTCTTTAACTTGAGAAACTGTGGAGTAAACTGATAACGGACAAATCGACCAGCATTGGGATCCGAGTTATCTTCCTGACATTCGGTAGTTCCACCGACGCCAACAGACTGATCTGATTCCCCGTTATGCTTTTCCCCATTTTCATCGTTATTTTCTCCTTCAGAATCTTTAAGGGGAAATTGAAGAGCTCTTTTAATACATAACTCAAAAGAATTGATATTTATTTTCATTTTTTACAACACAATAAGATTAATATCAACTTCGTGAACAGTTTTATCTTCTAAAATTTCAGACTTACCAATGGCTATTGGAGGAGGCTTAGCGATTTCAAAAAGCACAGTCCCAGTTTCTAAGTCCCTTATTTTAAACCTTGTAAAGTCAATGTCGTATACGTTTGCTTCTGGTGAGCATAAATAATCTATGAAATAGATTTGCAGGGTATGAGGTTTTAAAACAAACTTATAAGACGAGAGTTTAACAAAAAACTTCCTAAATTATACTTTTAATGATGGCAACCGTCAAACAATTGTAGAAAAATGTACTTCGAGTAAAGTTAATTTGAACGAGAGAAAAATCTTAGAATCAACTGTGACAGAGAATCCTAAAATTTCCTCAAGGATGACAATGAATCAGTAAAAACACAAATGAGAGATAAGTTACGCACTTGCGGTAATCCTTGGGAGCCTGAGAACGTCTTCAGGGGTAACAGAATCTTTCAATATAAGCTCTTCTTCGGTTATAATATCTGTAATTGAGTAAACATAAGTAATATACAGATGAATCCAGCTATCATTCCAATTGAATGATATACAACACCAAAATAATTTATTTGAAGACAGAAGCGACAATTTAGATGCTATTTTTTAATTATAAAAGTTAAAACGGATTTATTAACCAGCGTAAATTCAATTCTGCACTTACCAGAAGAATCTACGGTACAGTCTTTTCGCGACTTAGCCTGTCGAACTCCGACATTAGTAACAACATTGCTATTTTTCTTGTGAGCGATATTACTCACGATACTCATTTTTAGATTATATGCGCGTTTATTGCCTAACAAGTTCACTTAGTTACAAAATGCTCACAACCAGAGGAATCAAATATTACTTAAAAAAGACCATGTCTTCTGCTGCCACGAAATATGGTGTCCCCTCCCTCGTACGCCCCAAATCGATAGATATATCGCAATCAACGAAAAACAATATGTCGAAATGGATCGATAAAAGTTTGTATTATGGCGTCCTCAACCCGGTGAAAACTTTGGTAACGGCAGACTACTGACATTGTCTCATTATTTTCGATGATCGTTGAAAATCATTAGTTTTTAGCAATGTCTCTTGTTTCGGCTGAGGGTATATCAAACTCTAAGACAAACATTAAGTGCTTCAATGAAAATTTACTGAAATCAAAACATGATAAATACTGGGCTGATGAAGTATTAGCAACAGCATCCACAGGTGAATTTTGGGAGGACGATCCTAGTGAAAAAGTTAAGCGACGTGTCAATGAGTTGCATAGAATTTTTCACAAGGAAAGAGGTTTGATGGTGAAAAACTTACCTCGTGATGTTACGGAAGAAGAAATACGGGAACTATTATCTGATTTTCCTGTGCATTCTGTGCAAATTATGGCGGGAGTGTCAGGTTCCGTTCACGCTCTTGTGTCACTTGAGGACCCCGAAATGTTAGAGGAATGGGATCGGGAAAAAATTTTTATCCTCCGGAGCCAACGGCTACCTGTTGCCCCCGAACGCACCGAGATGGTTTTGTGTGTTGCCCGGTTGCCGCTTACATACACGGAAGAAGAATTCAAGACCCTTGTACAGAATCACGGTGAAGTGAATATGTGTTTCCTTATGATCAGTGAAAAGTCGGGTGAAAGCAAAGGTTACGGTTTTGTAAAATACTCCAGCAAAGACGCGGCTCTCAAGGCGAAGGACCTGTTGAACGGAAAGCAAATAGACAACAATACTTTGTGTTGTGATTGGTTAGATACGAGTCATGTTACCTTTGCTTCTTTACATTCCAAGTGCCTCTATGTGGATCAATTGCCTCCTGATTTCCGTGATATGGCGGAATTCAGAAAAGTTTTTAGTACCAAAGTGAATCCTCCTTACTGCCAAATAGCTTTGAAAAATGGTTGCCCTCAGAATTGGGGATTAGTGGAATTTAATTCTGCAGATGATGCTGAAAACACGCAAGTTTCGCTGGTCGGATATAAACTTAGAGGGAGTTTGTTAAGAGTATCATACTGTATACCAGGTGTTCACGCAATAAATCTTTATCTCACTCTCATAAATGACTCGGACAATAAAGGAAAATCTGCCTTATTGCCTGATCCGCCGGGACCGGCAGTTTTTCAACAGTTTCAGAGTTTAGCAATGCGAAACCCCGTTTTCGCTCAAAACCTTCAAAATATCATATTGCAAAGTGCACAGAAAAGAAACAATTCGTTAGATACATCTAAACAAATAAGCACTACCGTAGCAGAAGCAAGGTCCTCAAATACTGTTGATACAGCTTTCACTTCTGTTGGTAACATAGATAATCTCTCCACTTCATTAGGAGTCAATTTAGAGAAGCAGCTTCAGTTCCAACTGGACAACAATCAGTCTCCTTTTGTTAGAAATCCTCAAATGTTTGCCCTCATGCAGTCACTTTTGGGTAAACCTATGTCAAACCAGTTTAATGTACAACTTCCTTTAGCCCAAGATAATGTAATGAGACCACCATTACAGATACCAAATTGGCTAGGCAATGCTCTCCCATCACAGATAGATGTCCCTCAGTTTTCTAATCATAGCCTAAGACAAATTCATCCAGGCCTTCTGAACCCAGCAAATTCTCAAAAGGTTTTTCAAAGAAAGATTAATTTGAAGCCTGGGCTAATGCAGAAAACTTCAATGCTGCCTCCTCTCCCAGAAAGAGTGCTCGAGGAAATGCCATTAAAACGGGACTATTCAAAATCATTAGAAGATCTTTCAGGCAGAGAGATGGTTGGCATGACATTACCAGCTCCTCCATTGTTGAATAACTCACTCATTTCAGGCATTCTCAATCAACTACAAAATCAGGCACAGCTAAACATCTCTGGTCTCGAAACTACCAAAAATACAGAAAAAAGTGAAATATTTCAGGGTGAAGGGTTGGGAATCTTAGAGAATCCACAGTTTCCTATAAAACCTGTTACGTACACCACAGGCCTGTCAGTGAATAATGAAATGCAGCAGACAATCAACACTCTCATTGACAATCCAAATATCTTTCAGAGTCTATTTGGTGCAGTGAGCAATGCATCCCAGCCTATTAAAAGTGATTCTCACTTGCCAGTAAGGAACACATCTCTTCTGCCGACACCTGTTATGCCTCCAATGTCAGCTCACTCTCCCACAGTTCCATCAAGAATTAATTACTCTGGTTTGAGCTCTAGGAACTTATCTCCTGGCATCCGAGGTGCATTTCCTCCTCCTACATATCAAACTCCTACGGGCAGAGCAAGGACTCTAGGCCCCTTACTGCATGCAGGTTGGTTACCAAATTCAAGCTCTCCTGTTACACTGTCATCTCAACCAGATACCTTGGACATTGGTTCATTGACCTCAGCAAACCCCCGAGGGAGGCCTTTAAATATGAATCCACCAGTGTGGTCATCACTCAATCCAGTTATGGGAAATGTAGTTGGTGCAATTGCAGAACCCACCGCTGAACCACTACGGCCCCCCATTTCCACAGGACTGAATCCAAACCTTTGGTCTCCACCCCTTGTAAATCCAAGGAACATTCCAGGTGGTCCTGACATTCCGTGGAATAATCAGAGTGGCCCCTCCCTCCTGGGCTCCCCCCCACCTTATCCCATCACTCCCATTGGTCAGAAAAGGAAGTATGATCGAATTCTCCCATCTCCAGAACCAAGTCCAGAAGGCAATTACATAGGCCAGCATTCACAGGGCATTGGGGGCCACTATGCAGACTCTTATTTTAAAAGAAAGAGGAACTGAGCACCTTTTCTCTCCTTTTTTTTACTTCTCTATTTTTTATAATTTGCTTTTATCTGCTTGCTTGTTGCTTTCCAATCATAGTGATGCTGTGAAGTGCCTTTAACTGCGCTTTTGTGCATTTTTACTCATTATTTTATTAATTTTATAAATATTTTCTTATGGAATAGTGAAATAAGACTAATCAAAATTTCAATTGAAAATGCAAATTATTCTATTTACTGTAAGGTAATCATTTGTACCTATAAGAGAACTACTAAGCTAACTAAAATATCTATGTAATGTATGAAGCCAGATGATAATAAATGTCATTTTGATGTTTTTTTATGTAATGTTGTTATTTTGTAACATCAAAAGTCCTGACTGAAGAATAGCATTGAGCAAATGTATTTCTCCATGCTTCAAGGACATTTTTCGGAATTAATGTAGAAAAAATAACAATCCTTCTTCCTTGTTTTTCCAATGCATAGTTTCTCCTTCAAGCATAGAGAATGGGATGAAAATAGTATTGAGTTGAAACAGCAAACAGAGTTCTTTGTGCAGGCAAATTGTTGTACATATAGCAATAAAGAGTAATTTGAAAGTTAGATGAAATCTCTTTGAAATTAATTTTCAGATTCTATTCAATTAAATGAGAATTTCCGATGCAACTTTAATTGTATTAACATTTTGAAATTCAATGTCAACATTTCTGATTGCTTTGCACACAATCATGAAAATCTAAACTAACAGATGCAAGTCATATTGTGTGGAAAAGAAAACTTGAAATAAAATAGACAAGAGGAAGTAAAGAAATAGATCTACTGAAGGGCTTACGTAAAAGAATGTACTGATGATGAAATATAGTAATCTCAGGCTAAAATTATGAAATAACAGTACATACTAAAGCATGGGACAAACTAATCTCACATGAGTTCTATTCATTATTGAAAAATCAGCAATGAAAAAAACTACTTATAATTACATTTTAGATATGCTGTAAGTTATGATCGCTGTATATATTTGTAATGTTATTTTACTTCCAGACAAAAGTTGTGCATGGCACAACTTCTCATTTATCAGGTGACCCCCAGATCAGACCTCTCATGAAATCATCATGCTGTCCTTGAGCTATGTATAATCTACGCTTTAAAGGTTTAATGTAAAACTTATACAAAATTAATTCAACAGCATAGTAGTGGATTATTTTCCATGTTTAAATTTACTCAAGGAAACAAAATAATTTTTAACAGTTTGAGGAAGTGTTGAAAGGGCCACACCTTGGATGCCAAAGCATTTCCTTATAAACGACACAGAATCAGGATTAACTTTGTGGTAATTCTTAATATTCAAAGAATCAAAACACTCCATAGAGAGTATAAACTATTTTTTTTTGTTTCCATGGTATCTTTTCCGGGATTCCACCGCGATGTACGTAGCAGAAGCGACGACGTTTTGCCGGTATTTTTTTTATAAACTATTTTTTTTATATGTGGTCTAGTAAAAATAGTTTATACTCTGTATGGAGTGTTTTGATTCTTTGCATTTCCTTATGTTTGAATGTAACTATATCTCATGCAGCACCCAACAGCTTTTAAAAATCAAAATTTTATCTGAAGAAGACCACATTTTATCACAGAAGACCGCAAGATTCATGACTTCTTTTCAATTACTAGCTTATTAGTGTTTTAAACTCTGCAGTCCTTATTTCTCCCTGACTACTGCTTCTTACTCAACATGAAAACATGTACTACAGCAATATAAGTATAATTTTAAAGCAGTCACCCACAGTAAAATATCTAGCAGACAATTCTTGTTTTCCTTAGCTTTGGGCTCTCTCCTCTTCGAAAGAAATTAATATATGTACTGTCCACAAAATATATTTATTCACAACCAGGTTTTGTTGTTGGGTTACACCCTCTTCCTTTTCTTTCCTTTCCTCCCTTCCCCATCCATTGGTTAGTATTTAAGCTGTTGAATGAGAAGCTTCTGTACCTGATGATGGTGTAACCTAACACCAAAACCTGGTTGTGAATAAATATATTTTGTGGACAGTACATTTTTTAATTTCTTGGTGTATTTTAGAATGAAGTTTCACCAGATTTCACTTGAGATTATTAATTTTTGCCTTGATTATTAATTAGCATCTAAATATGGACATGCAGCAAAATAACTGGTCAACTTGGATAATTTCATTCAGGAACAATAATAACAAAACATCTTTATTGAAGGGTGAAAGTCCTTAGTCCCTTCTTACATCTAACCCTCTAATCTAAAGGAATATAGGCTGACAAATAAATATTAATCAGCCCACCAATACTTATAACACTATAGCAGACAAGCACTTTTTGATAAAGATTTACATCCATACTTAATGAGTCATTTGATTAATTAAAATAAAAATTCAGCAAGATCAAAGAGTATGAAATTGAAGGCTCACAGAGTTATAATAAGGCAACTACAAAATATTTATTAATGCAAATAAGATTACATTTTTACACCCAAAAATATTGTATGAGTGTACTATTATCACATTGCCTACTTCCACAACCTCTCTTGCACTCAAGTCATATCTTCCCTGAATATTTTTTCACTTCCTCCTCAAATCTAGTATTAGTAGTATTGTTAAAGATGCTTCGACAACTTTGGTCATTTTGGACGTAGGACCCCACTGGGAGTCAAACCCACTTTCACCAGTCATACGCATTGCCCACTTGGTTATCATATTACCACTGAGAACCCTCTCTTCAAATCTTTTATCAAAAATATCTTCACATACTTTCTGATAGCCATTGCAGTTTCAATGACAATTTTTTATAATTTTCTTTCCTTTTCCATCCCATCATTAATTAAAGCCTCTTTAATACACCCAGTTTATATATCTCCCAATTACTCCAAATAGATTCCATCACATCCCACAAATTCCCTCCTCTATTTTCTTTCTTCCTCTCCCTCAAACTTTACCCTTTTCTTCAATAAATTTAATTTTATTAGTTTTTTGTACGTCATCTTATACATTCTAAGTTTTGGTATTACTTTTTAAAATGTTGAGTGCTATTTCTTTGGTTTTGATATTTCTTATATGGATTGGGTCAACTCTGTGAATTATAAAAATATTAAAAATTGAATCTTCCCTCTTAAGAACAATCAATGTATTTAAGAACACAACCCAAAGAAAAAAATTGGAATATATTTTAAAAAAGAACACACATTCAAGATCACATTAACTAGTGTAATCTTTTCATAGAGAGCAAATCATTCCATTACATAACAACATACAAAATGTAATTTGTATTAAAAAAATTGGGCCAATTCTCTCCTTTAGATGGCCATAGCCTTAGTAGAACATCTGAGGCACCAAATAGAGTTGTACCTTCTTAAGATATCTGTACTAATATTCTTACTAGTGGACTTCCCCATAAAAAATTAATGGAGTTAATTTAACTTATTTAGAAATGCATGTTTATTATTGTGTGGGTCTGATTGCTCTAAGCCAGAATGCATGAATTTAAAGTCCATATACTTTTAATATATTTCTTTTTTATTTTACTGATAAGATGCTATTCACTGGAGAGTTTGATATGTACTGGATAAATTTACAGTAAAATGTTACTACATCTCATTAAATAAAAGTAGGTGTATCTTATTTTTTATAATTATGAAATGAACATCCAAATACCTACATATTTTTCATTTTTTGAAATAAAATAAGTTGAAGATGAAGCAAAAAGTCTATTACCTTCTCAGCTTTAATTCTATTTGGGCAGAAATTCACTACATATAATTATAGAATATTACAATCAACATGTACATCAACAGAGAATTTGGTAAATTTCCCAGATCAATTACGACAGAACTTATATTACATTGAATTTTAAGTAGTAGTAGTAGTATTGTTAAAAGTGCTTCGACAGCTTGGGTCATTTTGCACATGGTCTCACACTGGGAATCAAACCCGGGACCGCTTTCACCGAAGTCGAATGCGTTGCCCACTTGGCTATTCGGGAGCCCTTGTATTTTAAGTAAATTAGAATTAAATGAACAACTAATTTGTACTGTAAAAATATGTAGATAACAATCATAATGTATTTAAAGTAAGAAATTAGCAAAACCTTTTAAAAATAAACTTATGAAATTTTATTGAACATTATACATATATTGTAAAATGCATCCATCAGTAGTGATGTGATGTAACGAAGTACAAGTAATCGAATTACTTGTAACAATTACATTATGGTTATTTTTTACTTCTAATCGATATATTTTTTTTAAAGTAATTTTTATTGGTGATCTACTTCAAAGCTCGTGCGAGTAACCGTTACATTTGAGTAATCGATATTGAAAATTTGAATTCCTGGCGCGCTGAATGCATTGAGAGGCAGTTCTAACTACATTGTTCACCCTGGAGCCGAATTTCTCTTCTCTTGGGAGGGGAGGGGCGACTCCCCATAGGAGCGGAGTTGCTTCGGAGAACCTGAGAAGGGCCAGACGATATCTGAATATGGGTAAAAATGTAAATGCTACAGTGTAGCTATGTGGTGCGGGTTATGCAATTCTGTTTCTGCGTCCTTGGCTTGCTGAGTAGAGTTTCGGTTCCCTATTTGACGGAGGGGAGTGGTTTCTTCCCGCCAGGAGCTGCTTTCGAGAACTAGATAAGGGTCAAACGATACGTGAATGTGGGTGAAAATATAAATGCTACAATGTAGCTACATTGCGTGGGTTACGCGATATAAGTTTGGCCATACAAATACAACCGGCTTGTACGTAAACCTTCTCATGCCATCTGCGGATGTGGTGAAGAGATGAAGCAATCGCTGTGTGTACGAGGAGAAGAATCAAATCAAGACATCAGCAATGGAAACCGTCCAAAGTAAATCCAAATATTTTACAAAGTAAATTCAAATATTTAAAAATTGATGTTTTTACATTAAGTACATTCATTATATTGTGAGTGTTTTCTATTTATTTGCATGATGTTGATTTTAGAATACATCCTCATCCACAGGTGTAAATTTTGGTAGAACATAAATATTTAGGCACCATAATTACTGTAGTAATCATAGTGCCTAAATATTTATGCCTAAAGTGCCTAAATCCAACATTTTAATTGTTCTTTAATACTATGGCAGTAAAGAATATCTCAAATGTTGATTTGCATGTTAGTACTCCCTGTTTGAGAAAATATTGACTGTGATTGCGTCATTTACAGGAGCAAAATAAAAAGTAATTGTAATTGTAATCCTACTGATTACTTTTTCAAAGAGTAATTTGTAATTGTAATTAATTACAAATTTGACAGTGTAATTGTAATTGAGCCCGATTACATTTTTTCAGTACTTCAGTACCCATCACTGTCCATCAGTCTGTCTGTCCCCATGTATTCAGAAATGGTTTGATGTAGAGATATGAAACAAACTACATGGTGTTTCTACAATATAGAAAGAAAATTTCAGACAAGGCTCTCAGGAGAAAGAAATCAGGACCCCTTAATACACATCCTCAAGAAATGAATGTTAAGTTAATTTTCATGTTGTGAAAACAGTTTCTGTTACAAAATTTAATTATATATAACGGTACAATGAAATCGACATGTGTTAAAAGTTAAGAAACTGATTATGTATGCATATTATGGTCATAAAATACTGATATATATTAAAAATTGAGTATTTTGATAGAATAAATGGAAATTTTGTAACTTTGTGGTTATAAATAACCCATCTCCTTCAAGACCAAAGCGATTGTTGAATTTGAGCTCATGCATTATCCCATTAGAATACACGAGGATAATTTGTTTGTATAAAATTAATGGAATAAACCAATGACATCATTTGTGAACAGTAAACAATTTTCTGAATTTCCAGTAAATGTAAAGTATAATATACAAATTGCAGGGACAAATATATGGTCACTAGGATTGATTCTTTATTAATCAAATTATCCAAAGGAAACTTATATGCTACTTTTTAGCAATCAGGATGATGAGGAAACTATTTGGTGAAGAAAGGGAAGATCTTAGGGAGATTAACAGATAAATAAAGCAAACAATGTTTATGTAATTCTCACAAATGGCAAAATTTTCAACATAATCTAGTATCTACTTTTTCAGTATTCTGCTAATATACTTAACATAAAATTCTATCCTAATTAGCATTTAAACGGTATAAATAGATGGTGTATTCAGTCATTAAAAACATAAAATTCAATTTACATTGAGTTACATACGAAAATCAGGCTCCATGGAAGTATATGAGGATAAGGTGAAAGTTCTCGGCCAGACAATGAAAGACGGCAATTTTCAGTTAAAAAATTATTTTATTTTTCTACATAATCTCCCTTGATATCAACACACTTGGTCCAGCGTTTCTCCAACCTCAGTATTCCTTCCCGGAAGTGAGAGTCTGGAAGGCTGTGAAAATATCCATCTATGGCCCTCTCAACTTCTTCATTGGAAGCGAAGCGCTTCCCAGAAAAAATTTCTTCAAGTTTGGGAACAGATGGAAGTCTGCGGGTGCTAAATCAGGAGAATAGAGGGGATGGCCAAGCAAATCGTACCCCAAATCCCATAGTTTTACCATCGCCAACACACCTTTCTGAGCAGGTGCGTTGTCATGGTGAAAGATGATTTTTTTCTTCTTCAAGCCAGGCATCTTCTCGTGAATTCTGGCATCCAGCTGGTCAAGAAGGTTGGAGTAATATTCGCCTGTAATTGATCTGCCTTTTTCGAGGTAATCAATTAACAGAATCCCTTTCGCATCCCAAAACACACTGGCCATGATCGCATCTGCATTCCGGCAGATGTGATCAACTTTGCTTTCATTGGCGCTGAACCACCGGCTTCCACCCGCTGCTTCGACTGCTGTTTTTTTTCCTGGTGGACCCATGTCTCATCCATGGTGACAAATCACTGCACAAAATTGGTCAGTGCCCTCTTGAATCGGTCCAAACATTGCTGCGAAAATCACTTTTGCTTTTCATCAGAATTCAGCAAATGCGGCACCCACCTTGCGCAGAGCTTTCACATCCCCAATTCTTTGTGCAAGATGTTTTGCACCCTTTCTTCTGATATCCCCACAGCCTCAGCTATCTCACTCACCTTCACTCGCCTATCGTCCAACACAATATCATGCACCTTTCGATGGTTTCCGGTGTGGTTGTGGTTTTTGGCCGTCCTTCACGTGGGTCATCTTCGAGGGATGTGCGACCATGTTTAAATTCAGCTGCCCACTTTTTAAAGGTTGACATTGAAGGAGCAGAGTGCCCATACACTTTTGTCAACTTTGGATGAATTTCCTTAGGGGTTAATCCATCCAAAACGAAGAATTTTATGAACGCACGATATTCAAGTTTATCCATTTTAACAAAAAACACAAAAGATGTCTACTGCAACAATACATGTAAACAAACTACTTGGGAGAACAAGTTGAAACTTGTCTTACAAACTAATGACACGTGCACCCAGGCAGGGATCATAAATTTTTGCTGATTAGAATGCCATCCGTGTCAGTCCGAGAACTTTTCACCATACCCTCGTATATTGATGCTTGCTTTTAAACAAATAGACTAAGCTATGAACAATAGACTAAGCTTTCAAAATGGCTGCCCTTAACAATGTACGTTAGGGAAATCTGTACTGTAAGGTCATTCCCGTAAAGTCTTGAAAACATTATCTTTAAAAAGATTTCTTGCTATAAGAGGGCCTGTTACCAGCCAAATATGACCAATATATAGTTATATTTGGACGAAATTACTGGAAAATTCTATTAACAATGTATTGGGTGCATGACGTAGTTCATTTATTTAGAGCATATTTAATTCCTGTGTAATAAAGGATATAAATGAAGTTGTTCATTTAAGATGAAATATTACAGAAGAAATTGATAAATTAATGGATATATTTACTTTAATTGTGAATGGATGCTTTTAAAGTTTCTTTCGCATGATTATATTACTTTATTGTGGAGGCAAATAAGTTGATCTTTATTTATTTGAAAATCTTTTGATTACTTAAGTAGGCGAGCTGTCTATGAATCGAGGAAAAATCCTTTCTTCCTCAAAAAATTTAAAATACTGATGGTATATTTCAGTATGTAATACCTTCTTCTTATTATTTATTATGCATTAACAGTGGATGGAGGGTTTGAGAAAGGATAAGCAGGCAAGGAACAACCCAAAAGCGTGTGTAAAACGAAAAGAAAGCAAGGGCTACGGGGAACAAATGGCTGAGGGAACCTGCTAACTGCAGGTGCTCCGTAGCCGGTATTTTGCATAAGCGCACAATGAAGAAATGAATACATAGCGGGAGAGTTTCTAGGAGAAATGGTAAAGGCTTCAAATGGTAGGGATCTATACTGGTCAGCAAATAGAATGACATCCAAAGAGACTCGACCAGACCAAAAACGGTATAGTAATCCATATTCCAGGAAGTAATCGACAAACCCGCCGTTCCCGAGGCATATTTTAGCTCCCACACGTATTTGGGGTTTTCCCTGCCTTGAAGCAGCCCTTCTTCCCAGCCATTTTTCTGGACAATTTTTCTCAAAACGTTACAAGTATAAACAAGGAAGGTGAAGTTGATACCTTTAAGATATTGCATTCAGCGATCGAAGGACACGAAGCTGAACCGTAAGAACTTTTGTGTGTTGTATTTATGTGAAAATATTTGGGCTGCGATGGCTAAAGAAATTCAAAAAAGGGAACCGAGGCCGAGAAATTCAAATGAATTATGGGAGTATATTGAAAATGAGTAGGCGATGTTAAGTTCAAAGCTTTGCGAGAAACTGATTAAGTCGATGCCGAAAAGGCTTCAGTTGGATACACTAAAGAATACATCGGAAAGCCGCAAATAATTTTTGCTAACGAGATACGTCACGGGTAAAAAAGTTGGGTCATATTCATTGGAGCTTTACATGGAATGATAGAGCGACATGATATTGATGCAACAGAAAACGTTGTCTGAGAAATTTATACACATTTTACAGTTACCACTATTCTTGAAAATGAAGAATACTGATTTGACTTAAGAAGGACTTTGCTTTCAATTAAGAAGTGAACAGACAAAGCCAATTGATGTTTCTCGAATGAAGAAAATTAAAAGAAGTGTAGACACGAGCACCAAACGTAACGCGAGCAGCTATTAATGTTATTTCATCTTCAAAGACCTATAAATTCCAGGAATAACCCTTTAACTTTCATAAGATTCGATTGCGTATCGTTTACGCCAAAAATTCCGACAAACGGGTACTCTTAAGATTTCGTATTTCGCGGTCCCTCTCCGAATCCGTTCTCAAACAGGCAGAGACGGCAGGGATACCGACCGAGGGTCATCTTTACGAGATCCACAGGATCGTACCGAGGCTCCGTACTAAGGCTCCGCCTTCTCCCCACCCCTCCGAACTTAGCAGTCACGCTGTTATTACATATCTCTAGCTCTTGCTCAGACCAAGAGCCTCGGCAATCGAGCACGTATGGTGCTGCGCAAGTGTTGCGTTCCTATTGTCCAGGAGTGTACAAATACACAGAAAAAATGGACAATTGTAATTATACAGCCTGGGAGATTTAAAAATTTCACTTTTTTTTATCACACTAGGTACATTCAATTATGAGAAAATTAATTCAAAATTTACCCAGAATTGATTAATATATAATATATGTGTAAATATATATGTATATATATATCATCATCATTATGATTAACACATTCTGGCTTAAGAGGACCAGATGTATACGATTACAGATATATTTTTTTTAAATACAGTCACTCCCTAACTTACAAACAGGTTACATTCAGAGCAACTGATGTTGAATTGGTCATAAGTCAGATATATGTTGTGAGGTATAGTGTAACCTACCAACTGATGGAGTTTGATTATGGATGTTACCCAGAAGAATTGAAGACATCACTATTCATTACAGAAATTGTTTGCTATTAATTTTAACCTTATGTAGGCATGTCACACATTGTTACCTTACCAGTTTTGTAGGGTCGTATTGGTCCAAAAGTTTAAATATTTTACAAATGATTATCATCATGAACATGATGAAAATGTTATTATCAACTTACGCAAATTATGGGAAAATATAAAAAATGATGAGTTCTACACCAAATTTCTTTAACTAGGAGTTTAAGAATAGTATTCATTGCTATACAGACAACAGTGTAGTGAACTGCAATATGATGCACTTCCTTTTACAGTTAATTAATTCCTTTTACAGTTAATTAATGAGTGCTTTTATTGTCATCAAAATAAATTTGAAGAATAGTGTATGGAAAAAACAATTTAGAACTCGAGGTGAATCAAGAACAGATTTTCAGCAAAAAGTAACATATAAATATAACATAAAAATATATTTTTAATACCTTATATAATAATTTTTTACAACTCAATGATTGTGTCAGATCCAAATGTGTGTTTAGATAAACTGCATAAATTACAATCAATTTTTACTCCACAGAATGGTAGGTAGTAGTAGAAAAAAAAGATTACGTTGGTCTCTTTTTTTCCATACTGAACCTACAAATGTAAGATTTTTACTAAAAAAATTTCATTCGAATTATAGTGACCCAATGTGATGCCTTAAGTGTTAAGATTGTATTCTAAAAACTCATTTAAGTATTCTTAGTGATTTTATCAATTTATATATCTTTCTTCAAACATTCACAATTGAGCACAAGGTCTTCAAAATTATATCTACTATTACAAGTACCTGGAATTTAAAGTATTTGGAATTTACGTTGTAAAGTATGTTTACAAATGGAGAACTTTTCACAAAAATTTTAGGCTTAATTACAAATACTTTCCTCTATCTAATCAGCGTTGTCTTGCGACTGGATGTGCACCACCATAATGCTGCTCCCTAACTGTATTACTTACTGATAATGTACGAAAGTATACACATAAAGAACTCAACAATCACAAAACTGCAAAACAATCGCCAAGTTATTCAGAAAGATTTCGCAAAAGAATCAGCATGCAAGAAAAGATTCCCTCAGATTAGCTTTTCCCAGGCTTGGACCAGAATTATTAATCAATTGATTCTTGTCTAATCTCTTTTATCAAAGCCTAAAATATTTTGAATTGAAATCAATTCAACTGAGAAGTTTGAGAAATAATGTTGTTAGTTACCAAATATATTTAGAAAAGAAACATGAGCAACTACTGGGGAAAGGGTCCCATCAAAACCACCCTTTGTCAGTCAAAGGATCCCTTTTTCCTATCAACGTCAAGTGCCGTTTTAGTAAAAACTGTCATCAAAGAAGGCAATACAAGAGGATGATTTAACTACCAAATGGTTCTTTCTTCCCAAGTGCAAAATTAAATTTTGTTCGCAGTTTTCTAAATCTCCGTATAAAATCATAAAATATGATGTACCCTCTAAATCAATTAAAATAAAATAAGAATGTGAACAAAAAGGATGACTGTTTCTATAAAGGTAAATATTTTTAGATATAGTAAAAATTATTACATAAAATTGTAAAATGAGTAAAATGATAATAATAATGTCTTTATTTAGGTGAATTTTGGTCTATTGAGACCACTCTTACAATTAACCTAGATGAACACAAACAATACCGAGTTCCATGAAGCGCATCTAGTATGTATTCTGACCGCATAGGAACAATTTGGTGAAGGTACAATTATAACTTAAGTCACTGGTAAAATAACAGATTGCAAAATATATCATCAAGGATTAAAAATTTATTATATAGGAAAGTACTTTAATAGACATAATTAGTATATAAATTTCAAATGCATATCGTTTAAATTTGTATTCATTTCATTTTGGTGGTTGTTTGAGAATTGTTACTCTCAAAGAATAGGTTCAATTTTATTATAAGATGAACTCAAATCAGGGGAAAACAACATCACAGATTTTGGAAGATTTACTAGTGCAGGGTATCTATCTGATGCAGGGGTATTTAGAGATGCTGGCATATATAGATCTTTTTTAAAAAATTGTCTAATCCAGTCCGGACAGTGTTCCTTTTTTCTCAATATATTTCACTGTATAACAAGTGAGAGCCTCCTCAATCATTATTTCCACTTTCTTAAATCTAGCTGTATTTGCATCCATACTTTATCCATTAATGCTGTATTTGCATCCATACGTTCAGTTGTCTGCAAACTTGCACTGAATTTACTGAAGGTTAGGGTTAATTTTTTACAGAAAATGTTTTTGGTTCTCAGTTCCACCATCCTTTTCATTCATCTTCAGCTTCTATTCCTCTGCTACTTTGAACTCTATCAAGTCTTCAATAGTTAATCCTGTTTCATCAGCTACAATAAGTTTAGTTATATCCTCATTTTCCACTTCCAAATTTAATTCTTTCACCATAAAGAGCAGTTTTTCAGTAATTTTGTTTTCAAATTCGCGTCCTTTTTCAATCCCTTTCAAGGTTTGGTGTACTTTTTGAGCACTTTATACCAAATAACTTCCATGCATTGTTCAGATACTTTGTCCCATGCAGCAGCTATTTTACATATGGCATGCATTATATTTCATCCTTTCCAAAAATCTTTTAATGGCTGTTTATCATTTTCTGTTGTCTCTATAGCCATTGCAAAAGTGTTTCAAAGATAGTATGCTTTAAAATTTACTATTGCCCCCTGATCCATAGGCTGGATTAGAGGTGTGGTGTTGGGAGGCATAAAAGTAACTTAAACATTTGGTTGGAGATCATTTAAATATTGTGGAGGATCAGTTTTTGAATTGGATCATTAATCCAAATTTTCCCCATTTCTTGGATTGGACCTTTTCCTTTTTTGTTCAAATAGTTCCCTTTAATTATGTACTTTCCTTTACAGCATCCATTATTCTATTGCTGTCCTTTAAAATGGCACTTACCAAGGACTTCAGGAGGTTAAATTTCTGTGCTAAGGATGTAAAAATACGTTACATATTATATGTGGTACTGATACTGAGATGCGGCACTCTGTTCATCATACTGATCTTTGAAATTCTTTTTGAAAATTTATGAGGCATATTTTATTTGGTTATATGAACCACAAATGTACCCTTTGTCTAACTGAAGATTTTGTTCCTGTAAACAACTGCTTTGACTTAATGATTTTACTCTTTGGGGAGTTAGGAGATATATTATATATTAGGAGACCATACCAAAGGCAGCAGAGAACCACACCAAAGATAAGTTTTCTTTTTATTATCTTTACATCTGATGGCTTAAGGAGTTATTTTACTTTGAATATTAACTGCAGATGTTTTATATAAAGGTTACTCTGCTGTAACTAACATAATGGAAGAATTAGATAGAAATGGGGCAGCAATTCAAGATTAACGCCAACATTTATGACCGCGAGAGGTTGGCAAGGCAGGAGCACTGAGGCTTGAGAAGTGCGATGGAGGCTCGAATAATTCGTAGAGAGAAAAAATGGAGCTAAATGACTGTTATAATGATGCAAAAAGTTTGTTATATGCACTAGGTATATTAGATAAGCAGTTAACAATCGTAAGTTTATTCTTTATGGTAGATATTCATAACAAAAACTTTAAACTTGTTTTTCTCGAAACAGTGTTATTGAAATTGGTGTGCACAATAACTCAAAAACTATTTCAGCTATCAAGATTTCCTTTTGCATGCCTTTTGAGCATTACATTCTCTATTAGGTGAGCCTCAGATATTGATGGATTTATTAATTTAAACAATTATTATTGTTAAAAGTGAAGGAAATTATTTCATCAAAATTGAAATTTTCATAATTTAAAAAAATATTTAATTTTAGAGGTTCATTGAATAGATAATTTTATATTCTATAAGAAAAAAATTTGTTTTAAAAATTTGAACGGATATTGTAGACTTTAGAATGCACACCAATTGGCAACGCCTGCACGAACTCCCTGTAGATATCCTATCATATATACGATCAATATAGTTAATCTTTAATGAATAAATGTTTTACATACTCTCAAAGGTATAATATAGGTATGTACTAGCTTAGAAAGCTGTATATTTTACAGTTTTTCTAAAAGAAATTTCCAAAAAAACTCATCAAAAAAGATAATTTTCAGGGGACTGTGAGAAAAACCACAAAATAACCTGAATAGCATTTTACGAAGGTAAGAAGAATGTTTTCACAGCCTTCCAGACTCTCACTTCCGGGAAGGAATACTGATGTTGGAACAAGTGTGTTGAAGTCAAGGGAGATTATGTAAAAAAATAAAATAATTTTTTAACTGAAAATCGCCGTCTTTCTTTGTCAGGCCAAGAAATTTTCTCCTTACCCTCGTAATCGGGATATAAAATCTTTTTACTACTTGCACACTGAAAAAAGAGCAGAGAATGTTTTTATGGCTGCTTAGTTAGGAGGATGGTGATAGTGAAAATGTACTAAGATTTTGGTTAATCAAATGAGGGGACAATAATCTAAGTGGTCAGCAGAGTGTCTTAAGCTATGTTTTTACCATGTTTTGTGTGATATGGCCAAAACCATGCATGAAATTGGAGCACTTTATACTGGTTGTTCTGTATTAATCCGTGCAATATTGGTGCTCTAAGAAAATGCATTGAGGAAAAATTCAAATATTGCACTTCCTGATAAGACAGCAGTATGAAATTAAAGGTTTCATAAGAGGATTATTGCTTATCAACATTCATCGTTACTTAAAAAAAAAAGAATCCTGGGTACTAATCCAGGTGACTTCAAAATTCTCTTATTTGAAATCTTTTTCTACATATTTAATGCTTTTACAATATTTAATTAGAAATTATGTTCCCACAAAATTAAACCATGTATCAAAGGAAGAAAAACTGGTTCTTATTTTGGAATATATTTTAGTTTTAAAATTGTGAAACATGATCAAATAAATGGAATTTTAAAAACTTAAACAGTAATACAACAAGTATAAAGAATGTGACTTTTGAACTGGAGTTTTCACGTAAAACACATTAGATATTTAAGTCTATGTAAAAACAATGGTGGGATGTAGACAGTTGATTGAAGATGAAGCAATTCTATATAACGTCTGAATTCTTAATTGTGATAAATGAATTGCAGAGACCAACTAACCAGAAAGTAGAAGTGTTTCTTATAATTAGTAAGATATCATTAATTGGGATTAGCCATTAATGGACACCTGAGAAGGCATCTAGACACCATGCTCCCCCCTGGCTTAACATAGGTAGTTGGTACATGAAAAAGTTATTTTTTTAAATAAGTTACTTGATTTCTAAATTATCCTCTCTTTATGTCATGTTTTCCATTATGCTGACCAATTACAGAAGTACAAACAAATCGCTAGGAAAGTAGAAGTGTTTCAAAGTCAGCCATTATTGAAAGCTTTTGAAATATAATTTGTAAGGACATCTCAGGAAATGATCTGGAGTTAGATGATTGACCTACTCAGTAACCATAACAATTACATTGAGAATAACTCAAGAATAGTTTAAAAGACTAACCAAAGAGATAGACAATTGCAATCTGGAATGACAACAGAAAACATGGTTTAATTATGCACCTCATATGTTCAATAGTGACTAGGTTGATTCCAGATCTACAGAAATGCTCATCAATAAGGAATCAAAGAGGAATTAGGAAAGCAAGTGGCATGAAGTTTTGCTGTCTTTCTGCAAGTTTAAGCTTGCAACCAGTGAGTGTTGCGATGGCTTCTATGCTCTTTCAATTTGTTTGAAGGCACTCTGAAGGTGGATATTACAATATCCTTTTTGGTCAATCTATGAGGAATAAAGTTGAACATTGAATAATTTTTCAGTCTTAGGATCCCTTAATACACTCTTAGGATTTTATCAAGAATCCTTCATAAGACACCGAAGTTGGGGCCCAGAAGATTCTGAAGATAACTGGTGTATGGTAATAAGCATTCTCAGAGGAGTTAGTTGAAATATACCACATGCAGTGTGCAAGCAGCTCATATACATGACAGTGATCACCATTTAAGATGAAATTTTATGAGCAATGAATATCGTTTGTGAGTGAAAGGAAATAGTTATTCTTATTCTAACATTCGGCGAATAGTAATAAAACATCTTTATTAAACAGTTATTTTTGGGTGAACATCAAGTATAACACATAAGAAATACCCATTTTATGTGTTTTAGGGATTGCATTTGAAGAGCTCAATTAACACAAAATCATTTTCAAGATGTGACTGGCACTGAAAAATTATCATAGCCCCACAGTATTTTGTTATCACTTTAGTTCCAGTGGAAAAAAAGCATTTTGAATGAGGGGTTTCATCTCTCAAAATCTGCCAGTATTTCCATGTGAAGCCAATGCATTACTGCATTTACAAGCAAATCAGCTTTCGGTAAAAGGGAATTAAATAGGTTTTGTCATTTTGAATGAAAAAAAGTTTTGGCTATTTTTTCAAGCACCTTTAGGTAGGATAACTTATGAACATAGATATTATGCAAATTTTACATAGGATTTGAACATTTTTAAGAAGAATTTTAATACTTTGTCATTGAATATAATAAAGTGACAATGACTATGATCTCAAAGTTTTCTTTAGCTGCTTGGATTAAATTCAAATGTATCTCAAAAAAATACTTGGCTTGAATGACAGCTCCAGGTAGGATGCTGTCAACTGGAATCCCACTGCCAAAACACAGATCTATTCAAGTTAAAAAATAAAAAACTCATCTTTCTGAGATAGGTAGTGAAAGCTATCATTTCAACCTCATTAATTTTGTATAACAGCAACATCAACAAGTATAATTTCATTTGTGTACAAATTATATTAGAAACCAAAAAACAAACCATAATTACAATATTTATAATTATTTACAGAGTCTATACACAATTCCTGGCTGTCACAAAATTGGCCTGAAAAAGAAATGCTGAATGCCTCTGAGCAAAAGAGAGTGAATATATTTAATTAGCACCTTTAAGGAAAGGCTCAAGCCTCACTCAATTGGAAATTCAGTAAGCGACTCATACGTCAAGGATAATGCAGACCATAGTTTTCTTATTTATTAGACATTTAAAAATCACTGATTAAGTTTTTACTTTTGTCACCTTCAGTTTAGTGGTTCTTTAAGTACTATATTTATGAGATACAAAAGCAGAAGGCCCTATTCTTTCAAGCAAAATCTGATAAAAGAAAAAGTCAAACAATCATTTTTAAAATCATACAAAATATAAACTATCTGGGGAATGACATTGAGAGATGAGCCTACTCTTCATGAATTAATCAGATAAAATTATGAAAATAAAACAATAAGGAATAAAGCATACACGATGAACATCCTAAGGGAATTAGTACACTACAAAGAATTTGAAAACTTATGGTGTTTTTCACAGTTTTCCAAGTAGTGGTACTTACTATTGTTGCATTTAATATTAAGCACATGAATGTGCTCAAAAATTGAGAATAAAATGTCAGCATCCTTCCAGTGAGAATGAACATGCTTGTTTTGATCGTAACTTAACTTGTACATATTAATATATATGTTTTATGAAGCTTTTATCATTTGGCTACATCAATTACCTATGATAACCTCTAGCTCAAAATTCCAGCTCAGGCATACTGATCATTTTTTCAAGCATAATATTCTTGGCTAATGAAAATTATCACGATTTTTGAGGAAAGAAAGGAATATTTCTAAATATGTACCAAAGAATCCTAAAACAAAGATATACAATGACTCGATAGCTTAAAAACAAATTTAAGGAATACATAGCGCATTATATGCCAGAGGAAAATAACTGCTTCTAATCCTCTCTTTTATGCCAGTCTCTTATGCCACTATATCACACAAAAATATGATAAACATTTAAAAAACAAGGAAAAATAACTGATAAACAATACCTCGAATAATTGGAAACCTGTGGCGCTGCATATGAGGAAGTGCTTTTGTCAGGTTATATAATAGGAATAATTAGGTAATAGTCGAAGAAGAATAATACACAGCCGATTGCCCCTTCAGCACTTGGGTGACTCCATTTTGGACGAGGAGCATCCCAGTCATTATACACAACCTCTTTACATGACTGCTTGCTTGACACCTGACCAGCATAGACTAGGTCATACTGTACAAAACGAAAACATCCACCACACCTGACATGTGTTTCCTAAAAGATGTCCGGACACATGCTCCAATCACCCTTTTCTTTGCAATCCCAATATCTGCCTTGGTACATATGAAAAACATTGCCCGTGTAAGGCTCTGTTTGTTTCTTGAACCACACTGGCTCGTACGGAGGGTAAGGACGCCCTGGAAAAGAAAAAATATTCCAAAAATTAGCATTCATTGAAGAATATATTAGCATTCCCATAAAAAGTAGAGAATCGACTCTCTAACTAAAAATTGAATATCAATTCCCTATCTTACTGGGAAGTGCCTCAAAAATTTTTCAAAAACCATGCAATGCAAAACCATCCTTATGGGAAAAATTTTGGGGTTTTTGGGGCCCTCTAGGATCAAATCTAGGATTGATATCTCAATTTTTCTCTAGTGACAAAGTTGGGGTCTTTACCCAAAAAAATTGCCAGGTCAGTGAGTCTTTTCTTTTACCCTCAGAGTCTGTATTGTGTATATGTATGTATGTATAAGTAAAATTTGCCTGCATACTGCAAGCTTTACAGTAATACATATTTCCAGTTCTCATTTCAAACAGGTTTCATCAAGTGCCAAAAATTGAATTCCAACATTGACATGCCCTAGCATTGAACGACAGAACAATTGGGAGGTAGACTATCTAAAATAGTCACATAGTCACAAACACTTTTTATAAGCTAAGTATCAACTAATTATTCTTGTATCACACTGGTTTCATTTCAGGAAGTGTCAAAAATTGAATTCTGACGTTTACGTTTTATAGTCACAAACACTTTTTATATGCCAAGTAGCGTCTAATTAGCTCCATGGGAAATACTGCATAAAGGTATATTAAAAAGCTGCACCATGTAATTTGAACGAGCAAAATTTGAACCATCCTAGCATTTGTAATTAAAGTTAAATTTGAACCATCATAGCAGGATTTTTGACAGCTGTACGGTTGCTATTAAGATTCAGAAACTCAGCCTTATATATGCTCAAGTTTTTCAGTTGATAACATATCGTGTAGTAGCTAAAAATATGTACAGAGTTTTTTGTACAATTTATAGAGGAATATTTAACTTGGCACCGAACTACCATCCAACATGGAAGTGGCAAACCTTGAGTACGAAATATAGTCATGAATGTTATTCACATATCAAATGTGAATAACATTCATGCTATAGCTTTCTGGCTTCTTGGAATGTGACACAAGTACATTATAAAACAGCCACCAAGTGTAAATTGAATAGACAACATTTAGTCCTAGCATCAAACCCAGGGTAATTTAGGAGATAAGCACACAAAATGCAGAAATTCAGATAAACAGAATCTCTTCCAGGAACCATAACATCAGAGGAGCTCATAGATTAGGTAAGGTATTATTACACCTCCTGCCATACACATGGTGTAGGGACTTACAAATCTAACTCCACCATATGGGAAAGTACATACCATATAGGATCATCAGGGAAGATAATAGAGAGTTTTAGCAGGGGCTTATCGGTTAACCAATATATTCTAAATGTCTCAGTGCGCATGCGCAAAATTCCACGTTGTCCAGGTTGGTCTCACGGGCACATTTAATTTTGGAGTTCCCACGTCGACGGAAATATGGCGAAGCAAGAAAAGTTGCGATTCTCCAAATGGGGTGATATCATCTTGCTTGGACAAATTATAGGAACTAATCCCTATGAGAATGGATGGAGGGAGGTACAAGAAGGGGTAGTGAAGGCAACAGGGAAGAATTTCAACACGCGCTGCCTTCGGGTTGTTGTTGTTGGTTGATGGTATGCTGCAACTCTTTATCTACAGTGTCCGGTAGATCGTATGGACATTTCAATTTAACAGCAGTTGAACTTACGGTTTACACAGTGCTAAAACTCTCTAATACTACCCCTGCCATAAACCAAATGTATTAACGTGCCCTTGCATCGTCACCAATGATCAATTTAGAAGTTCTTAAACTTATATATGAGCTATAATTATTAATTCTATCCATTTTCTGAATTTTAGCAATTTTGCTTTTTGGAAATTGCCCTGAAAAACATTTTAAAAAGACTCCCCATGTAAACCTTGTGGTAAAAATTTTATCCATTGTAGCATCGAACCAAGAACAATTACGGAAAAATTCCATTCATATTACGGTTTAAAAATTTCTCTAGTAACTATCGCTCAGGTTTGATGCATAAATCATATTGGGAAGTAGCTCAAAATATAATCCGGATTTCCTGTACATTTCTTATGGAGAAAAGTTTAATCCGCCCTGGCATGGATCAGTTTAGGAGTTGTTAGGCTTGGATATGAAATACAGCCACAAATACTATTCATGTGCCGAATTTATCAATTTCACTTTTCAGTAAGTGCCCAAAAAAAATTCGAAAAAGATACCCTGTATGTCCCTTACAGGCAAAATTTTATTTGTCCCAGCATCGAACCTGTGGCCACTAGGGCAAAAATCTTTGGGTCTTATACAAGGATGTAAACATTCTACAGTATTTATCATGATAAACCATGAATATACTCCTAAAAACCATGCTGAGTCTTTTTCGAGATATGTACATAACCCTTACACTGCCAGACCACTTTTTAGTTCTTATTCGATTGCTTCTGCATTTTCTTCACATTAAAATTTGTACAGTATTTCTCGGGAATGTTTGATTTAAATGATTTTACAGTGTTCTCATTGAATGCCGAATTTTATACTACATTTACCCTAAAAGGTCTGTGTATACATAATTCAATGTGTTAATGGATGAGACAATTCCATTCTTACTATGAAAAATAAAGAAACAAGTGACTGCCACTTTATTGCAAGGAAACAAATCCATGACAACATATAGAGCAGCTTGAATAATATGAAGTTCCTTTCCTTTATCCTTGAAGTAAAAACATTTTATTAATAAATTTTTTATTGTAAGTAACAAAACAAATCAATATGTGCACTTGCTTGATTTTATAAGTAATAAAAAATCATGCAAGGCTTATTGAAGGTAAATGTTTAAATGTTTAATGAAATCATTCTCTAACTGTAAGCCAATAAAGTAATTCGTAACTTTTAACTTAATTTCTTCATATTTTATTTTATTGTAGTTCTAGTATTTCTGACTTAATATTTCCATTGTCTCAGGAGTGTAGTAGTGACGCTAAATTTCACTTACTATTATTGTAATTGTAATCTAATGTATTAATTTTTCATTTTTTGGATTCCATCATCCTTTAGACATGTTTCAGATGTATCATTTTGTAAAATTATATCCTATTACCATTTAAAGATATTCAATATTTTCCTTTATAGAATGCAAATTTTTATATTAATAAAATATTTATTACTTAAAAAAATCATTTTTTGATTTTATTTTACCATTTTTGTTGCAGGACCAAAGTATATACCCCTGAAAAAAAAACCATTGACCACTGTAAACATTTATTTTTTAGTGGATTTTGACACTTTTCAGAGAATGACATGAAAATAGGTCAAACAGTTAAAGGGTTAATAATAGATTTTCCATTTTTCTAAATATTAGAAACAACCCTCATAAGGGTCCTTCAAAATATAGACAAGCACCAAGCTGTGAAAAATTGGATAAAGAGACATTTTGGCAAAGGAATGTTGTTTTCTATTCAAAATTAGGAAAATCTTAATAAAACATGAAGATTTTGTGATTATGAGCAACCTTTCACATTGACAACTGAAGTAATTATTGAATTCAAGCTAACACACAATGATAGGAAAACATGGGCAATTTTAAACACAAAAAGAATCAATAGTAAGCATTAGCAATAAACTTGATAAAGAGGAAGCAAGTCTTTGTATTCCAAAACACAGTATAAATATCGCTATTTTTAAATCGGATTTTCTTTTTACTTGAGTTTTTTTTTTTTTTTAATCAGTCCATTTTATTAAAGGACAGTTATATGTCGCACTGTCATAATCAATGTAACTAGGACGCATTATGATAATGAGTGCAAGGAAAAGATATGTGAATATTGTTTTCCAACAAAAATGAGGTTTTACCGTTGTGAGTTAATGTAATTCTCACTTACTGCAAAATGTTAAATATTACTCCATTAATATCTCTATTTTAAAACTCTAACATGATCAATGATTTGGAAAATTTAGGATATAAACAAGTTTAGTTCATACATATTCATATAATTAAATTTTAAAATCTCAAATTTCAAATTTTAAAATCCATCACTCTTGCAATATTTTATGCCTTCCTTGTATTATCATGAGAGTATCATTAAATTTATTGCTAAGAACTGAAAAATATTTAAGTTTTCTGAATGTTGATTTAGCAATTACAATTGGTAAGAGTAATTCATATTAATATTTGGATAAGTACATCCAGAAATAATTACATACATTGATGAGTCATACTTTTGAATCTGTCACTACAAATTGATAATAAGCATTAGAAAGTGCCATCTTTCAATTAGTTGAGATTTATATCATTACACTGTCAGTAGACTTTCAACAGCAATCGGGAAATAAAATCATCAGTTGATTGAGAAGCAAAATAAGAGAAAGCTGAATTAGATATTTATACCTTCAGCTGCAGCTTTCTCTGCTTCACCCTCTCGTTTCCGTCGAGCAGCACGTTGCTTCTCCTCTAGACGCACTTTCTCAGCATTTGCCTCGTTCCATAAACCCTGTTCCATTAAACGTTGGTCTGGACGGTTTCGAGAATCAGTTGGTGAAACACCTTCTTCTTCTTCATTCAACTGGCATGCTAACTCAGTGAAGTTATAAAAACGCTCAGAATCTGACCTAGAAACATTTCAAACAGTGTTACATTAGTCTCAAATATGACAAGGCAACATTACTATTCATTTAAATGAACTTCTTTGAAAAGAGACATGATTAATCATATCGAAAACAAAAGAAAGAAATTCTTTCAGCAGATACCGTTCAATTGCATAATTAATAATAGTAAACCCCTCTTCAAGCATCACAGTAGTCAAATTGAATTGAATTCTCTGTAAATCTGTATGTATGTAAACATCAATTATATTCCTACTTTATTCTGTAAATCTTTCAAAATAATAGGATAAATGGAATGATTATGGTCACTTATTTATGATAACTATGAGATCAACTTTGATCATTAAGTGAAATTTTGTGGAATATCATAATTAACGCAAAGAATTAACAACAAGAAATATACAAGGTGTGATAAAAAAAATACACGGAATTTTTTAAATTCCAGAGCTGTATAATTCCAATTGTCAATTTTTTTTCTGTATATTGGTACACATGTCCTTAATGTACATTGTTAAGGGCAGCCATTTTGAAAGCTTAGTCTATTGTTGGTAGTCAAAAAGGTTACACATGTTTAAATGTGATTGGCAATCTCGATATTGCCAAAATGTCGTCCTTTCAAGGTTTTCTCAGTTTTGGGGATAGGAAGAAATCACAGGGGTCCATGTCCAGTGAATATGGCGGTTGATGCATCATAATAGTGTTTGTTTCTGCCAAAAATTCACAAACAAGAAGTGAGGTGTAAGCTGGTGCGTTATCGTGGTGCAATTGCTACAGGTCTGATTGTTTTCTTTGGATTACTTCACACAAATGGAATAGATCTTCAAGGTATTATTCCTTATTGACCATATGACTTGGTGGCAAGAACTCATGATGCACTACGCCATTGAAATCGAAGAAAACTGTGAGCAGAACCTTCACAAACTTGACGTGCTTTTCTTCGGTCTTGGTTTTTCAGGAAGTTTCCACTGGAATGACTGGGCCTTAGTTTCAATGTCATACCTGTTTCATCACCTTTTATGACCCGTTTATTAAGTTCTGGGTCGTCATTGTCTTCATTCAGCAACTCTTGAGCAATGTTCATTCGGTGCTGCTTTTGGTCAAAATTCAACAATTTTGGGACAAATTTTGCTGTCACCCGTTTCATTCCCAAAACATCCGTAAGAATTGCTTGGAATGAGCCAAATGGTATGCCAACCTCATCAGCAACCTCTCTGATAGTGATTTGGTGGTGAAAATGAAATCAAATATTACGTCTCATACAAGAATTTTGCTAGCCTTTGCTAGTATATTCATCTTTTGCAAGTGAGAACTGAATACATATAAATAAAATATTTAAGAATAAACAGGTTGACCAAATTCCATCCACCTAAGATTTACTCATTTCATGGGTAAGGTAAAATAAAATTTCTCAAAATAAACGAATTGCTAGAACAAGTGAAGTATGAAGGACGTTAATAAATGGTTTTCATCTGGTGAGTGCTAAAGTGACAAATAAGATATACTTACGGTGGCATTCGCCTTTTCCACACGCAATGCACTGCACCAGTCTGAAAGACAGGGTTTTCTGGTCCTCCCTGGGAACTGATTACTTGGGCAATATCTATTTTATTGTCCCATGTTCCAGTGACAACCCACTTCACATTCCCATCCTTGTCCATAACACAGCCCTTGACCTGAAACAATTGATCTTAAGTTTACTCTTCCATTAAATCAGTAACAGTTAATCTTATTTTAAAATTTCGGCAAACAAAATTACACACCAAATATGCAGATAGAAGCATAACATGAAGATAGAGGGAGGTCATTTGTAACTTAAGCAGATAAAATGCTTTATTCACTCTGTTAGAAATTTCAGAAGTTTGTAAGCTACTCTTGACTGATTAGTTTTACAAAATAAAATTTCGATGAAAACCAGCAATAATTATTAAATAATCCAGTTCAGCAAAATAATATTTGAGATAAGATATGGTGGCATTAGATTAGAATTTGCATACATAAAATCCTCTTTATTGGTCAAAATTGGGACTACAGAATACAATCTTCCATTTAACGCTGGTCAGAGTAATATATAAATATGAATATCTAATATCTCTTTATATGGACGCTTCTCCACACATGTGTAGGATACAAGTTCTGACGCTAAACGAAAAGCCTCACTGACCCAGCAATTTTTTTGCGTAGTCTCCGAGTTTGACACTAAATAAAAATTCAAACATTGGTCTTAGATATCATGGGTTCAATTCTAGGGGTCCCAAAAAATGTACTTTTCCCTTTTTAAATACATTGAGAGCCCTTTCAAAAATTAGTTTAGGGTATATCTCGTTAAGATAGAATGTTGAAACTCGCGATATCGTTAGTAGTTAAAAAGATCTATCATATACCATGAAAATGTTTGCCCTAGAGTCCACAGGTTCAAAACTAGGATGCATCAAATTTTGCCTATAAGGGATATAGGGTCTTTTTCAAAATTTATTTCGGGGCACTTGCCGAAGTGGGAAATTGATCAAATTCAGCATATGAGTAGTATTTGTAGCTGCTTTTATTATTCAAGTAAAACATTTCCTTAACTGATCCTAGGTTTGATGCCAGGGGTGGATTAAATATTTCCCCATAAGGAATGTACAGGAAACTCTCAAGAATATTTTGAGCTACTTCCTGATGCCATTTAGCCTTGAAACTTGAGTGACAATTACACAATTTTATTTGCAGGAAGACACCGACCATCTCTCTAAGGAGTAATTGAGACATCGCTCCTAGGTATCATACCTTTGAACCTAGAAGGCCCCAAACAAGCTACATTTCGCAATTTTCTGAATTTTGTGGGTTTTTAATGATAATGTTTTTAACATTTTCTATCAAACAAAAGGCATCACAAACCCAGCGATTTTTTCTCCTGAAGATTTCAAGATTCAGAATAGAAAATGAATGATATTTTTCTTCTAGGTACTATAGGTTCGATTCTAGATCTCCCCAAAAAGGATACTTTTCATGGTTGTAGATTGCACGGATTTCTAGAAATTTCCTCTACATTTTCCAATAAGATTGAGACACCTTCTGAGGCTAAAAGAAAATCATCACTGAGCCAGCAATCTTTCTGCATAAAGACACCAACCTTGACAGTAGAGAATAATTGAGACAGCGCTCTTGAGTGTCATGGGTTTGATTCTAGCAAGTCCTGAAAACTGTAATTTTTGCAAATTTGTACATTGCGTGAGTTTTCATTGATTTGTTTTTGGCATTACCAGCTAGAAGAAAAGCATCACTCCTGTGTACCTTGGGTTCGATTCTGGAAGGCCCAAAACCAGTATTTTTCGTGATACTATACATTGTGCGATTTCTCAAATATTTGTTTAGGACATAGGTTGAAATTCATGGTATCATTACAAGATATGGTTTTCTATTGCATGTAGTAAAGACAATTTCCCTATTGGTCATTGGTTAGATGCTTGACGTATCATGATATCCTCACCAATGGTAATGCCTTACCTAAGATACCCTAAATGACATATATGTATATGGTGTTGTTATCGTGTGTTGTCTTAATACTCAATAGACAGGGATTAGTATGTTGCTGCAATCAGCCAGTAGTGTTATGTGGTATTTCCCAATAAGTTGTTTTCTTGAAACTCAAGGGATACATTTGTATACGTATGTCATCTCAAATGCCAGTTGTAAGTGGCAGGGGGTGTACGAATACCTTACCTAAAATACCCCATACGGTATTTCCCAATATATATTTAGAGAGAAGTATTTCAACTGTCAATTGATTTTTCTTCTAAGGCCTTGGAAGTTGCTGACAAGATACTAACAGGTCTGTGTTAGGTGCAGGAAGAGGATAATGACTTTGTAGGTTAGGGATGGATTAGAGCTTCTTTCCACTGTGTTGGGAATATATCTTGAAGTATTGACCAGTTGTAGTTGTGGGTAAGGAAGGATAAAGTTATTTAGTTTATGAATGATTGCCATAGGTATGCCCTCAGCTCTTGGGAAACTTGGGATTTAATAATATTTGATAAGGGATTTTTTAAGGGAGACTAAATATTGACAGAAAATCACATCCATATACTGTGAAATCTAATGCAAAAACACTAGAACAAAAATAAAAAAAGGTTGACATGAAATTTCTATCTTTGCATTCCAATAATAAAAAGGAGTTTTCAGCAAAAAATTATACCCTGCCTTCATGAGAAAGGGATAACCATTTGTGCAGACTTTGAGTTACCTTTCGCTGTACATCCCTGGTGAAGTAACTGTAAGGAATGTACTTGAGGTGACATTTGTCTCCAGTTTTATGGTTGACTATGTCCATATCACCATGTTGATCCACCCACAGCTTCCCCACAATTATGTTATGAACAGTTGTAGTTACCTTCCTCCAAGTGTAATGATTGCCTGCAAATCATTATAAAAACAAGTCAGAATTGGCCAAATTTGGTCTCACTCTTAGCAGACATTGTTTCTGAAAGAATTCATATCTTCAATATCTAAACAATTTCATTCAACAGTAGTAACAGCTTAAATAAAGCATTTTGCAATGGAAAATATCTGGGGCCAAACAAAGAAAGAGAAGTGATCTCACAGTTTAATCAGACTTAATCAATGTTTTACTAAATTATAGTTTTGTCAAATAAGAAATTTATTCAAAGCAAGCATTTCTCTTTAAGTAATCTCTTTTCTCAAAATACAGTTTGCATTTTCAAGCATTCGTATTTAGAAATCTAATTTCCAAACATACTCCAAGAAATGTCTGTCACTCAATCTCTAGAACCTGAAATGATGATTGATGGTGACTGGCCTGCAAATGTGAATAAAAGGAACTTAACTGAATGAAAAGACAAAATAGTATTTTTCAAACAAAAGACATACATACACATGGGAGAAGACTGTTTAGAATTCGTTAATTTTTAGTCTTCCAGAAAATTTTCATCCCTGCACTTGGTTTTGGTAAAAGTAATGACCAGATGATGACTGTGTATCATTAAAGCTAAGCACTCTGGGTGTCCACAAAAGTCAAAATATTAAATTCATGCATAATTCCAGGTTTTCAAGGCTAGATTTATAAAAATTTCCAGGTTATAACATTGAAGTTTTAATATTAGCCAAAGTGATGTTTTCCTAGTTTTATGTAAAATACGGATTCTTTTAGCTAAACAAAGTTTAGTACGTACCGATCGTGAATTCAAAAGCATACTGATGACAACTAAACAGAAATGATGGGCAAATACCACAAGTAGGTATAATGATAATTATGGGAATGCATTGAGTGTCTGAATATAAGGTTTACATCTGATTGTCCCACAAATTGATAGAGCATATTTACTGCATGTAAGCAATAGACATTCATTTTAGGCAGCGAAAAGTTTTGGAGAAGTAAATGGAATGAACAAATGCATGAGATTTGCCACAAAAGCAAAAAGTGTTCACAAAGGGCACTTGAGGTGACGTTGATGGCATCCAGTAATTACATTTAATCAGTAAATGTCTCCGATCTGCACTGCACTGATGATACAATGAGCTTAACTAAGTTTTTATCTTTGATTTACTTATTTATTCATACCAATGGTAAGTCCATTACATCATTTACAGTTTTCAGATAAAAGATATATCTTAAAGTCATCGTTGCTGATTTTATTTATGAAACAAGATTTTTGTCTTGAAATGATAACATTTAAAATTCCTGATTCAAAGCAGAAAATCACGAATAATCCATGAAAATTTCCCAGTACCAAAAATTCACGAATAATTCTGAATTTTCCGTGTGTGGACACCATGTAACTGCAACAAATTAAACAAAATTCCATCCTTTCATTTATCAACTCAATGCCACATTTAACTAACTTCAGAACATAACGAGAGAACTTCAAGACTGACTGACGTAGAAAACTTTTGCATTGGAGGAGGATAGTCTTGGATAGTTTGATTGTTTTATGCTGTAAAATGGGCTTGATCTTTGGAAGAGAACAAAACTTGTACAGATACGTAATGGAGATCCTAAAAAGTAACTGATAGAGTATCAAAGGCATAGAATACAACTTCAATGTGAACAGAGTTACATTTCACATCAGACAGAAATTGCAGGTGTATTTCCATACACCAGGAAATGCCACTATTGAAGAGAAAGGAGCAGCATCAGCTATTCTTAAAACAACAGGAAATTTAGAATCACAAATTACGGCAATGGTAGCTTTACTTGCTAATAAAAGAAAACTACCTTTACTATTTTTTTTAAAGGAACACCTTCAAAAAGAGATGAAGCCAAGTGGGATATTGTTTAAATGTGATGAAATTAGGAGGATGACTGAATGATCTCTTGGTTAGATGAGAAAAGGAATAGATGATTCATAGAGGCTGATGGGTATGCTGTATCTCTTGATGATAATGCTGAAGAAGCAGGAGAATCTTTAAGTCAGAGTGAACACAATGGAAGTGATTAGAAGAGAATGGTAGACAAGCGTATATAGAATCATGAAATCTACAAAATGTAACATTGGTTTATGAAGTCACAATTTCTCTAATATGCAAGCGATTCATTTCTAGATGCAAGAGTTACTAATATTTAACTCCACCAAATAAATACATTCACCTGCCTTTTGCGAATTACAATAATTTTAATTACGTATTTTAAAATGTGTTCCATGCAAATTACACATTTAATCCTATCGATTTAAGATAAATTGACACAAGGGTCGTTCAATAAGTCCTTAGAAAAAGACAGAAAAACATTATTTTGTGAATATTTTTCATATTTTTTTCATTATCTCCTATTAACTCTATACACTTTTCCAAGCATATCTCCAACTTTTTTTGGTCATCCAAAAAGTAGAACTTCAAAAAGTCAAAAAGTTTGATGTGAGAATAAAATAATACATGAGTTTTAACCTTAAGCTTATGAGATAAAATAAATCCTGGGATAATTTTTAGAAGAAAAAATACATTATCTAATATTATGTTGAAAAGAAATAAAATAATTAAAGGAGGGTTTTCTTTATTATATTATGGACTTGATCTTTATGACATTTGAAATAAGAGATTTTATCAGTTGCTATCAACAGCAAGCAACAAGGAGAAAATATTCCAGCAAAAAAAACCTTCAAATATACTAACCAGAAGCATTAAATTCCAGGTGAGCAGTTCCTAATGGTATGACTTGCAGGTATTTCCCTCGGAATTTGGATGCCATAGTGAATTCTTGCCAGCACCTCCATTCACTCCCTTCACAATATTGGGCCACCATTGGAGGATGATGGGAAACCTTTTCAGAAATTTAAAAAAATTCTATTTGTAGCTTCTGTATTTTTAACAATGAAAGACAATCTAAGTAAAAAATTTGGAGAAATTGGAGAGGTATTAATAGTCACTCTCTCTCTCTCTACAGAGTTTCTAAAAAAATGCTTTGTGACAATAAAATTTCCAAGAGTACTACAACAAAGGTGATCGACCTTTTTGGACTCCTATAAATACTTATCCAGACCATCACTACTTTAATTAAATCACAATAATCCACAATACTTAGCTCCTCTTCCTTAGATTATCATCAGAAAAAAGCATTTGATCAACAAAAGAAACTACCAATAAAATAGTCAATATTTAGTAGATGTGTTAGAAAACAAAACACAGAAATTATGCAGAAAAAGAATAAAATACAAGAAATTAATTTGAAAAAATGTAGTGTAAATGCATCTCAAGTTTATTCCTTCAGTTTGCAGGGTCAACTTCTATTACAAATTTAAGTTTATAAAATATCATGAATTAATTGATAAAGACATGAATTCTAAAAAGATTTGTATGTTCATTGTTGATTACAGATGTCAGTTCCAAATTATGATTTATGATAATGTTTTCAATAACCTGTCCCATGAAACTAATCTAAGGGGAGAGAATTTAGTAACTTTTATAAAAATGGGACTGCATTTAATTTTACTTCCATCCCCTTATTAGGAATCAAAAGGCACTTCAGCTTTAGCAAGGAGAATGACAAATCCTAGAGAAGAAGTTGATTTTGAAGTCCAGACCTGTTCAGAAATGGATCTCCAACCAAGGTCATCTGTGCGGTCACACTCATAAGTTTCTCCAAGAAGAGGATTAAATGGTTTGCCAGTGCGATTCGATGTGGTAGAGTAAGAAGATACAGTGAAAGCAGCCACATATGCCAGCTGCTTACATGAATCACCTCCATCTTCACCAGGACAACAAGCTGCAGCTTTATCCAGAATTTCAGCATATTCATAATCTTCTGTCAATCTTTGCAGCATAGAGAGTGGTTCAGAAAAATTAACCTAAATAGAAGAAACCAGAAGTAAATCGTCATTAATGAGTGCTGAAGAGTATAAGAACATCTTAAATTCTACAACAAAGAAAACAATCCATTCTTCTACTCCTATTGCAAGAAAAATGCTAACTCTAAAAATACTGAAACTATGAATAGGTACAATCTCTCTCTAAGAACGTTATCATAAAATTTTAATCGTCCTAGCATCAAACCAAAGAACATTTAGGTGGATATCAATTTGAATTATGCTTCAGAAGCCCGTCAAGTAACTATTCCTAAGGTTTTATAGCCTCACTGCATCACAAAGTACCTGAAAATCTTATCTCTGATTCCTGTAGAGTTCATATAGAGGTATTTAACTTGCCAAGGCATAGAATCATAGGTCAGTTTGGAAGCAGTCAATGTTGAATAAAAAGGGTAAGAATCTTATTCACATTCTGAATTTTAGCTTTGTAGCTTTACAGAAAGTGCCTCAAAAAATTATTAAGAAAATGCCCAATGTGTTATACATGGGGAAATTTGAACCATACTAGCATCAAACCCAAGATACATGTAGTATGGTATGATGTTACAGATGGTCATAAGTTTACAGGGAAGTGAAAGTTTGAAGGGCTGATGGAGACTCCCAACCGCATCCCTGCTGAGCAGGTATCTACGGTAAAGGTATATTGGCGGCGACCGATCAGTAGTAAGATGGGAAATGGCAGGACCACAATTAGTAATCTACGCTGTGGGTATTTCCTATGGAATAAATGGAATGAAGATATCCATCTCTTTATTTTTGAGGTAGATGTCTTTTCAGGACTTTTCACAAGGAATCCAATTTTGGATGGTTGAGAAACCAACTGTTCAGTTTAACAAAACCAAAAGAGTAACTTGCATATGGCAGGTTTACTATAACAAGTATGTTATAAGTATACAACACAAAAAAGCCGAGATTCGCAAAAAGTGCCGTTTTTTTGGTACCTTGGTTTAAATATTTCTTCACAGTAAGTT
Organism: Ladona fulva; assembly: GCA_000376725.2. Classification (NCBI taxonomy): domain Eukaryota; kingdom Metazoa; phylum Arthropoda; class Insecta; order Odonata; family Libellulidae; genus Ladona; species Ladona fulva. The sequence goes on from KZ309038.1 coordinate 198,638, forward strand.
TAGTCCTTCGTTAACATCAACAAAAAAAAATTCCAGCGATAGTATATAAAATTATGTTTACTATGATGTAAAAATCGTTCATATGCGCTGAGCACTAAGATCGCAATAAATTAACAAAGTCCAGGGGCACAATTAAAAATCTGATAGTAGGAATCAATTGAGGCATAGGAAGATGATTTTCTTGATTTATAATCAAACTATCAACGTTGAATCCTGTATTTTTGAGAATTTGATGAATAATTAGAGAAATAACCGAGAAGTTTGCAGAAAACATTAATCTTTTTGGTGATCCTAAACATCCATTGCTATTAGCATCAATGAAAATTGTCTCTCGGTTTTATAAAATTGTAGAACCATAGATGATTTCATCTGAATTTTAAACATTTCTGACAGATATCACCTAAATTATATAAATAAATAGTTTCTCTGAAGGCAGTCATATGCAGGAAAGAATATATATTGGATGAGAAAATAGAGGCACTGCCACCTGGCTAAAAGGCCAAATTGCAGTGAAGATGAAAATAAATAAATAGAGAAGGTGAGTGAATGGATTATGCTCATAAAGGAGTTCATTGCTCCTGCTCAAAGTAACCAACAGGGGAATTGCCACTACCTCATGAAGATATCTGAAATAAAAAGACCTACTACACTTTCGTTTGCTAAAATCATATGTGTATGTATTTTAGTGTTTTACAGCTATTTCCCCATCCTTTCCACTTTTTAACTCTCCACTTCCATACAGCAGTGTATTCCACACAAGTTTTTGCAAAGGATTTCCTGATATCTATATTCATGTGTTTGCTGGTTAAAATGTTTCTTAGTCATAAATGCCTGTTTTGCCAAAGCAATCTGTCTATTCACTTCCATTAAGCATCTGTTGTCCTCTGTGATTATACTACCTAGATAGCAAAAGCATTCCACCTGATGAATTCTGGTGTTATCAATTCATTCTGAGATTAATAGAAAATATCACAAAAGGACTCTTAAATAAAAAGAAAATCACCCAAGTTGTATTCTTTGATAAGGAAAAGGCATTCGATAAATTTTGGCACAAAGGAACTATTTTTAAACTTTTAGTAGCTTAATCCCCAACCTATCAAGTCAAAATCATTCAAAATTTTCTAATCAATAGAAAAAGTTGCCTTAAAATAGGAATATTCCTTACAAAAGTAGAATGATGATTCATGTTACTACAGTATACATATATATATATATAGTTAGCGTTAGTATTAGTAGTTAGTACCTACTGAAGGCACTCTTGAGAGTGGAGGAGATGGGGGCCTTTTGAGGGGTAATTCCTGCTATCCCTAATGCCTTTTCCTGCTTAGGAAGTGCTGCCTCCCCTATTTTCTGACTTTACTTTACTTTTCTGATTGACAAAGCCCATCTGCACAGTGGGTTACTGAGTGAGCGCCTTCCTAATGTAAACGGGCTGTAACTATAGTACTGCCAAGAGCTTTTATGCATTGATAATTTAATTCAGAACTAAACTAGGGTGAAAATATATTGAGCTACATTGAAGAATACTTTCAGTAAAGAACCAGTAAATCAAACATATCAAAATATGATTTTCTCCTGATGATAATGGAGCATAACAAACTTAGCTTCTTTCTCAAATTTGTTTTCAACTTACACAATAACAGGATTGCATATTTCATCTTTAAAGTCAGTAATCTTCCATTGGTTATTAATTCTTGATGTATTCTTTCATTCGTATTATTATTCTTCTGCAACTTTTCCATTGCCTTTTAACCATATTCATAGTACAGAGCTTATTATTAATATACATGTATTTAAAGCGCTATCATTGCATATCTCTTACTGAAATGTTTGCTCTGTGGAAATGAAGACCATTAAGTGCGATGAAAAAGTTTTTTTTTAATCTTTAGTTATGTAAATTCTCATATATAAGAGAATAAATTAGCCAACCAAAGTAAATTTTATTTGATACCTTAAAAAATGACCAAATTATGCATGAGATTTAGGCTGAATTAATACAATCCAACTTCCATTTCCTTAAAATACTATACTGCTGATATCTTAACGAATAGTAATGAATTGTAGCAAGTGTTTGTAATAATAATGATATAAAAGCTTTCAATACGTTCAAACAGCAAATCAAATGCAGACATAGCAACATCAACTTGCTCTCTACGTTGAAACCTTAGATGGGTGTGACACTACTTGAGGACACTCAGAATGGACACGAGTGTGCAACACTTACTCTAGGACACAACACACAGCTGAATCTTAAGACTAAAGTGTCTTCAAGTAGATGCAGCTTAATGAATTAAATATCAATGCCTTGCAGTTTGTAAAATCATACATAACTTAACAGGAACTCATCATTGACTCCTACATTCAAACCCACTTCTTCCTAATGATGGCAATAGGTTTCCTGGTACTTTCTATAAATCTAATAAAACTCACTACTCAGGAAAGGCTGCCATTATCTTTGATGGTATGGTAGCAAGTATAGTAAAGTAGTTGCAAAATGCTTGAGCCTCAGTGAATCAGTCAAAGCATTCAAAGTAATTTGAAAAAGTCACAGCATTCACAAAGGTCAAAGAAATGAGAAAAAAGAGCAGTAGCAACCTAAATAAGCAACTTGCAGAAGTGCAGCTTACAACCATCCAAAACTACAATCAAAATCTACATCGAGTAGAACTTATTAATATTTTACATATTTATGTGATACTTTGACCTATACACCCATGTATAAGATGTAGCAAGTTTTTCTGGACCTTGAATCATGATAATAGAAACCATGGAAAATCTATAACCTCACATGAGACACAACCTACTTTATAACATAATATTTTGTGAAAAAATGCATCGTATACATGGATATATACGGTATTCATGTCATTAATATACACACAAAAGAGGTATGAGTTTCATGATAAGCAACTATAGGTCGTTTCAATAACATAGACCAGCAAACATACAATTAAGTCTGCTTTTGAAATTTAAATGTTCAAAAGAATCTGAAATACTCACTGGCATAGGAATTTTTGATAATTCCTGCCCAATGCAATTTTTCATTATGCTCCATAAATTAAGAGGATAATTTGGCTTTTCAGGAACTCTGGTGCGGCGCTTACGCCGTGGGCCTATTGGGCCACCATTAGCTTTAGAAGGATCACCTTCATTGTCATTACCATCATCCTGCAAATAAAGAGACTTATCAGTATTGAGAGGAAATATACAATTTTAGAAAAATACACAATCACAAAATAGCAACTATTTTTAACAAATGGTTGATTTATACCGCATCTGATGTGCTTGGAGCAGTAGCAGGGGAGGAAAAGGAAGTTGACTGAACACTCTGTTGATTGCCAGAAACTTCAAAAGTAGAGGAGTCTTCAGCCTGCTTAGAGGTTATGACGCACACGGTAGTCGTTTCCCCAGCTGCTTCATCTACTTCACTACTGGAACCTGATGCTTCATCTTGTCCATCAGGTGGGTTGCAACCATCAGATACCTAAGGAGGAAAAATGTATCATCAGAATTAGTTTTTATTAGCTCCACATTACTCTGAAATTTCATAAGCAAAATGAATTTGGACTGGCAATGTCTGGATACGAACCAGCAATGCATACCAGAGATTCAGACACATGAATGGAAGAGCAAAATGACAAAGAGAGAGAATATTTACCCAACCCAACCCTTATCTGAAAGTTCCAAAAAGTAGATAAAAATAAAGTGATGCAATTAAAATTTAAACACTTCTAGTAATTTCTTCCACACTTTCGTCTCATTAAAATTAACAATTGCTTAAACCAGAAGGATTAAAAAACCTAAAACCACTTAGTTTATAGAACAATTTCAGAAACTTGCTTCAAAAGGGAACTTGTATCCATTCATGAACGTCAGATTTAACTCCTGGTGTATCTATGAAATCAACTACATACTCATAAAACTGCAAAGATATTTGGTTTACTTTAATAAAATTAACTCCAGAAAAAATATTCATATTGGAAATTATGACATACATATCTGTGTTATTGTCATCTTTGTGGCCACAATAGCACAACTCCAATTTCAACACAATATTTTGTTTCTAAGTCAGCCAACATTTTGCCTTTGTACATTCATAGCATCAATAACAGAATTAAAACAATACTTTTACAGTAAAATGTTGTAAACATTCTTGGTTAACACATATCCTAATATCCAAATTAACAACAAGGAATATGAGGTAATGGTGAAACAAATTTTTAAACACCAAATAATAGGCTATTTTTAAACAATAATACAGCTAAAGTATAATTAAGGCGAGTAAAATATATTTAAGCACACATGAATAAATATAGAAATGAACATATATCAGATGTATATTTCATTAAAATAGATTGAAGCTATAGAGGCTTCTCCAACTCGATGGACTTTTTCTACAGACATTAGATGAACAGTTTCTACTTTATAATTGGAGATCAGAAATGGAAGCTAAGGCAATACTGGATGAATAGTGATAGTGAAGAGAAGGAACAGAAGAATAAAGGAGAACCCATGAAAAGATGAACGAATCTGATGCAGATAAAAATCACAAGGAGAAAAAATTTACAAGAGACTTTTGAAGAACTGAAGCTGGCACCATTGTGCAGATCACAAAATGGGAGAAATAATAAAAATATTGTATGTTGATTTCTACAAGCAAATCTACAGCTATCCATAAATATATCTATAGTTTCTTCATACCCAAAATTCTTTTATGGACAAACCTGTGAAGCATTACTCATCCCTGAAGAAGTTCGGCGATGACCAGTGGGAATAGTCAATATAAAATTAGACTGAGTTTCCTCCATTGCATCATAAAACTCATTATCTTCATCTTCATCAGAAGGCGATGAATGATGAGTGTCTGTAACACAAATGTTCAATCACAGCCACAGTTAAGAAATAATACAGGTAATAATTATAAAGTTCTTTCCCATAGGCCAAGTGAAATTTCATTTAGAGAAAGAAACAGGTTACGTCCAGTCCACCAAATGGTCTTTCAAATATTACTGAAATAAAAAGATTATCTGTGTTCTGCTCATCCAACTTACTTAATTATAATACAGCCATTCTTACTTGGGATAATCAAATACACAATCAGAATTTGAAGAGGTGAAATTGTAAAACAACAAATTATAAGCAGTCGTTTAGAAGTAAAACATTACCTGAGTCTGCCATGAAGTTACTTAATTCTATAGTTTCAGCCTGCTCACAGATGAAAAAGCTAAGAAAGAAGTCATCAAAACATGTTACATGATATAAAGAGAACAGAAAAGAAATTATAACACAATACATTGTAGAATTACATGCATGCATACAAACAAGGAAGAACAGTACCTTGTACAAAAAAACAATTTATCTAGGATTGAAATTACTGGAATGAAAACATGAGTACCATATAATGATGCCAAAGATAGCATGAAATTCCAGTAAAATAATAGAATTAAGATGTACAACTTGGTGCTCATTCTCAATAGGATTATTAAAAGCAATATGAAGATGATTGCAAACTACATCTCAACACAAGAAATTAAATCCCTCTAATTAAAAAAATTATTATTTGTAGTTACATTTGAAGTATCACGGTGGATGAATTGCTTACTGATTTAAGGTGCTAAGCATTTAATTGATGAAGCTCACTAGTCTTTGAAAACCTTATTATATTGATGGTTACTTCATCAATTAAAGTGCTAGGATTTTGTACAAATTCAAGGCTTTGGCATATTCATAATCTTCTATTAATCTTTACAACATAGAGAGTTAATCAAAATAGAAGGCTTAAAACTTATTGTAGCAATCCAATAAAAAGATACTGGTCAAAATTCAATTTAAATTTATGAAAACTTTTCCTCAAAAATATGAGGTTGACAACTATATTACCAAAATTTGACTGTGATTTGGAGGAAAAAAAGGAAAGAAAACACTGTCAATTATAATATTACTTGAAATGACAGCAGAAAATTTTATATAGTAACTGCTGACAAAAGAATCACCAGATATGAAACAAAAGTTTGAATTGAATTGATTGAAGTTTCTTTAACCAGGTATAAATAAACCTTTGACTACTAAAGACATTACAGATACATAAATGGCAACTCACACAGTAAGATAAGTAAATAATTTCTTTTGAGCTACTGCAAATCTTAAAAGCAAACAACTACATGGTTTCCTTATTTTGATTTTTTTCTCTGTGAAACATTAAGCAGATGAAATCACAAAATGAGCAACTATTTAATAATCAAAATGGTTAATCATCAATCATTTAGACAACAACACATTTACAAGAAACTTGCAATTAACTTTTAAATGCCAATGGGTGTGCCTGAACGGGCACAGAAAAAAAAAGTTTATTGGCCTAACTTGCCCATAACAACACACTGAGTTTGATTGTGGCTTACAGATGTGGTACAAAATGTGCTTCATTTTACAAGGGCATGAAATTTGAGGAAATGCAAGTTCTACCCTTCCTTTCCATTTCAACAAAAGAATATGCCATAGATCCAAGATTTACTGCAGGAAGACACTTCAACAAAAGCCTGCTGAAGAGTCTTAAAGAACTCATGCTCTCTTCTTGAAAAGAGGTGAAATTGAAAAGGAAGGAGCTGCAGCATAGAGATGATGACTCATTATCCTTTTTGATATGCTGAATGACAGTTTTATTTCACCTTGGAGCATTCGGACATAGACAAAGTAACTGTTCTTTTCAAAGCTAGACTACTCTTTTGACAGTATATTCCTAAAAAGAACAAGTTATTTGGAAGAAAAGTTAATAAACTCTGTGACAATAGAGGCTACACCTACAGCATGTAGGTGTATTTAGGGATGAACTGACTTAACTTGACAAAAGATTTCCTAGCAATTGAAGGGGCTGTATTATTGCTGACAAGAAGAATGGACAAAAAATTCCTGTTGTGGCCAAACCATTTTGGTATGCCACACTATGAGAGAAAGAAACTGAAAACGAAACTTGAAAATAAGAACAACTTAACTGCTATAGTGTGGAAAGATAAACTAATTAAAATATCTTATATGGATGAGAAGTATTCTTCTCGACAGTTCACTAGGAGAGGAAAACTTAAGCAATGAGTAATGATGAATAAAAACACTGTCTATAGAGCTAGACTACAATTGGCACATGGGTTATGCCAATGAGACTGATAACAACAGCTACTTAATCAGTCATTGGCACTGGATGAAGAAGTCTTCAGGACAATACAGTGCTGACACTGGGTTCCATAGGGCATAGGCCTCAAAAAGGAGCTATGTTGCCACAATTGCTCCAAAAATGTAAAACGTCAGGACTAATGTAAAACATAAGGAATGTGATATAAGGCTTAGCATACTTCCTTGTTTTGAGGAGGATCACATGAAGAAATTGATGGGCTATCATGATAACCAATACAATTGTTTATCATTCTCCAGTTGTTTTTACTAGTGCATTTTATTTTTTTGTGTAATGTATTATTGTGTGGTATTTTAAATAGTGTAAATCTAAAAGATTGTCATTCATAAAAATAGCTGTGTCTATCCTTAACATATTATTACATTACATCCTACTGATACTCTTATCATTTTATTATGTTCATTGCAAGTTTGCAATTATGATGTGAATTGCTATGAAGAAGATATGTGAAAAAAAATCTCAGGTTTCCATCCAGGTAAGATCAGGTGACATTGCTGTTGCCAACATTTCAATGACTGACTCAGTCATCTTCCATAGGGATAAGGTGTTAACGTATGATTCTAACATTAGATTAAAAAGAACATCATTAAAATGCTTATCAAGATAAAGGATACTGTACTAATAGTTAAATATTTTCATTTTAAGTAATTAGGACAAATAGTTCCAGAAATATTTATATTATAAGGAAAAGAGGACAGAAACTTTTACTTTTATACTTTGTTATTTGTTGATAAATTGTTATGATCATGCATATTGCCAGGAAAGTAATTTTTCCAATTTCTTAGCATTCTAAATTGATACCATCCAGAGAAGTACTCAAAATGAATTTCCAAAAATCCATAAAATGCCTTTTTATGGGAAAGATAGGATATTTCAAACCTTTAAGGATTGAACCAATGATAGCTAGGACTGATCTCACTTTTCCAATGATCTCCCATTGGGGCTCATAAAAGTCAATGACGCTCTTAGCTGAGAATCAATATAATATACACAGCAATATAACAGACACTGGATTTTTTACCACACATTTATTTTAACATATATTGACAAAAAGGTGAAAATAGGTCATTTTTCAAAACAATGAGAGAAAACATTTTCCTACGTAGAGTATTCTGTGATCTTTATGGCAATGCGTGAATATGACATGGTTGCCTCAAATTGAGTTGAATGGCTAGACTAGTGTCAGTTATTTTATAGCATGGAACATACCCACACACAACTCATTACTTGACCCTTCTTGCAATCTAGTTTCCAGATGTCTCATAGCACAACTGCATTTGTAAAAATCACTGACAACATCCTACGGTCCATGGATAAAAGAAGGTAACAACCTTAATTCTCCTTGATTTCAGCAAAGCTTTCAGCTCAACTGACACAGATGTTTTGATCACCAAATCACAAATCATGGGGTTTTTCAGAATTAACCACCGACTTGTTTGTTTCATATTTACACCAAAGCCAAAATGAGGTACTCTCTCAAGATTGTTCCTAATCTTCGTTAATCTCTATGTCTGAGAGCCAAACTTGTAAATACTTTATGCTTCACTTAGATTGCAGAAACCCAAATATCTAGCTTCAGAATTTGTGAATTTATTCCCTGTTTACACAGCAACACAAAAAGTTGTCAAAATTTACTTATTTCCCATCACATAACTGAAACATTTCATAATTCCTTCTCCATAACATCACACAAGCTTAGAAACACCCTTCCCCTTGAAATCAAGTCTTTCACTACAAAGCACTTTTAAAAGTAACTGTCATACATATCTTACATGCAACATCCATTCAAATTTAGCATCACTCTACTACATGTGGCAAGGAGCAAAGATTTTATCCTTCTGCTCATATAAAATTATAAATAACCTTGGTAACACGGCAATTTCTAAAATGTTATCATATTACTTCTGTTTTTATCCAAATCTACATCCTCTTCCACTAAAGTCCTCATTTACTTGAAGTTACGTAGTCAATTTAGAAGGAGAATAATGCTATACACTAAGAACATAAGAGTCAATTTTACAATTTTTATTTATGTATCATCTAATCTCAGACTACAAACTTCTACTTAAAAAAAATGTACTTCATGTATTGCATATGTATATATAATTATGTAAGATGGTAGAGTTGACTTTCATAATTACCGATTTACAATTATGTACTATTGATTTATTACCACTCTATGCATCTATTATGGCCATTTATGCTCTTGTAATGTTCTTTCATATTTTTTAAGCTATTATTTTTAGTAGGTGAGCAAAGGTTACCCACAAACCCCTTCCTAGCATGTGTTTTCCTGCAGTAGATGAGTTTTTCCTAAGAATTTCTTAGGTTTTTTATTTCCATGTTTCTTCTCATTTTTCTTCCCTCTTTAATTAATACCTGAATACATAGATTATGACAATGACAGAAGATGAGACTTTTAGTCTCAATCTTGCCCAAATAACAACTATTTATTATTATACTCTGACAGTGAACCAAAGAACCCATGAACCAGAAAGATGGTGAGACATAACAGGCTGATTAAGTAAGTTTTAGACAAGAAAAGAGTTTAAGAAAAAGAAAGAGGATGACTGGAGAGAAAGTACCTACATGACACCCAGAAAAGAGTAAGTGTGGATAAATACTCAACAGAATGGCAGAAGAGATGCAGCAACAAGGCTTTGCCTATAGATGATGAATGAATTTGTGTGAACAAAATTCTCTACAACAGATTTTATTCCAGATGAAAGCTGAAAGAATCACTAACAAATGCACAAAAGTTACTGAACTAAAACACATTGATGACAATTACCAATAAAAAATTAAAATAAAAGTTACTAAAGGATATGATAGAGACAAAAAGATGGTTGAAATTGCCATATTTAATTAAACTTTGCAACATCAAGAAATGACTTATTTACTAAGTTATTGATAGAATTTCTATAATCCTGAGGGGAAAGCACAACAAAACTCCAGTTGTTGAAAACTACTAGGTTAAAACCCAAAGAATGAAATAAGAGTCCATAGAGAAAAAGAATGGATGAGGGAATGGCAGTAAACAAAGAGGTATGTGCCTAAAACCTCAGGATAAACTGTCTGTAAAGCATTAAAGGGAAAAGACAGGGGAAGGCAGAGGCAAAAGATATTATGAGACATAAAGGGTGGGGTAAGTATCCAGGTAATGAAGGAAAGGGCTTTGAATAGGGAATATTAGGGCACAAGGACCTACCCAAAGGTATAACACTTGTGTAGATAACTTAAAGATATTCTTTGCATCTAGAAAGGCACGGAATGACAGCTGACTTTTTTGTCTTTCCTAAATTCCATCCACCCTTCCATTTCTTTCACTCGTGAAGTAGAAGTTAATCACTCTATTAATTTTTTAGATATCACAATTTCAATCTCTGATTCTGTAATATCTTTTTCCATCTTTAGGAAACCCACTTATACAGATCATACCATTCCCTGTTCCTCAAATCATCCGTACTCTCACAAATTAGCTGTTTTCCTTCATTCATCAAATTCTGCACATTCCGTTATCAAAAGAGAACTTTAATCATGAACTAAATATTATCCGATATATTGCTTCCGTTAACGTATATTCCCTGGAACTCATTATGGAATTATTAAAAAGGAAGCAATGTACTTTAGCCTTAAGAAATATTTTCAACCCGTCACTTAACCCAACTGATGGTCAAATCAGTTGGTTTTCTATTAACTTTGTGGATGATTGCAGTCATAAATTAGCTCAAACCATTGCCACAAAAACAAAACACCCCGCTTTTTACACTTGACAGAACCTCTAGTCATTGCTTTGTAATACTAAAGACTGGTTTGATCCCCTGATTAGACCTGGTATATACAGGCTTACTTGTGATAACTGTGATACTGTTTACATCGGTCATACAACCCACAGTATCAGATTAAGGGCTGACAAGCATAAAAGATCATATAACAATCACTCCAATTCCTCACATTTTGCAGATCATTTAATTAATAATGGCCATTCCTCTGACTTCTCTCCCCTTATCTTAAATCATGGTCAAAATGGCAAAAAATTAGACTGTTTAGAAGAGTTTTCATACTTCTACACCAATTTAACTCAGTCCCTTTAGCGAACGAGGTCTTGTTTTCAAATAGCTTGTCTCCACTCATCAAGATGCTTCTCCTGCATTTCCCCTCCCCTTCCCCCCTTGTTAATCATTAGTTGTTTGTTTGTTACCCCTTCTCCTGTTTCCCCCTCCTTTTCTTTTCATATATGTATAGTGTTGCTCCCCAACAACTTCTGTCCTAATGATGGTGCTTTGACACCGAAACCCTTACAGTTACTATTTTTGTGGAATTTGTACATGTTTTGGCTTTTACAAGTGTTTCTATAATGAAATTCCACCAAGTATCACTTGAGAAGATTTCTGTAATTTCGTTTCTGAAATTCGACACAATTTCTATGATCTCTAAACAATCCAACTTTTTTCATTTGGATTGCCTGTGTAGAAGTTCAGGTATAAAGGTTTTGCTGAGGAGTTGATTACCATAAGGACAATAGCAAGCAATTATGGGTTTTCAAGCTAACTCATTGACAGATAACTGAGAAAGAAATCTTCCAAGATAGCTGCTGCTTCGATTTTCCCTCATTATCCCCAGAAGAGCCCTCAAAAATAAGATAGGTTAAACTCCATTTCTTAGGAAATATTTCCTACCGCTTACAGAATCTTTTACTCCCAAATCAGAGATCTGGGTTTTGTACCCCAAATAACCTTTCGAGGAATATCCCCTGGGTTAAAGACAAAAGGGACATTGGTGACCTGTCCGGAACTTACAAGCAGAATTGTGACCATTGTTTTGCATCCTATTTTAGGCAGACTGGACGTATTCACTTAAGATGGAAGACTGGACGGAATGTATTCTTACTGGAAAAATTGAGAATATTGCACATTATGGGATCAGACTTATAATGTCTAGGATGGATATCTCACTATTCCTGGGGTTCCCCGTTGGGGCTTGTACGACATGAAATGGCCAAGTCTGTGACACTATTGGGTTCGACCTAACATATATTTGAATAAATGTTGATGGAAAAGGTAAATAATGTTTGGAGAATAGGGAGATAAAATTTAATTGTAACAAGGACGTTATTTATAAAAAAATGGGAGAATTTCTTTTTCTACAAGGAAAGTGTTGCTTTCTTCATGGTGATGCGCATGTATGGCATGATTGCCTAACTCCAATTTTCAGTTGCTAATTTTGCATTAAAAAATGCCTAGTTATGACAATGGTCAGACATGTGTCTAATATTTTTGAGCAAGGAACATACCCTAAAAGTCTCTAGTGAATCCATTTATCACAGAGGTGGTGCTCCCCTTATTAGATAAATAATTATTAATAATTATTGTTTATTTAGGTTTAAAAGTAGTATTCTGGAAAATATAGATGTATTGATAATTATTTGTCTACCAAATTTCTTGAGGCAATTACTCTAATTCGTGCAGTAAACAACGTGGAAATGTGGCCGCAATTGGGAAGATATACTCTTCTAGCCCATCCACTTTCTTCTTCACCACAGATGCTTTATTGTACTCAATGTCCCTAATGTACATTGTTAAGGGCAGCCATTTTGAAAGCTTAGCCTATTGTTGGCAGTCAAAAAGGTTACATGTGTTTAACTGTGATCAGCAATTGTTTTACTTGCTGCAAAAATGGAACAAAAAATTCACATTAAACCCTGCATTTGAAATGAAATCTACATCTACATAAATACCCTGCAAGCCGCCTTACGGCGTGTGGCAGGGGGGGAAATAAAGTGCTGCACAGCACTGAAAATGTTGCTTTTGGCAAATGTTAAATGAATAAAACGAGCGTTTACAAGTGGTGCAAATGTTTTCAAGCGGGTCATGAAGACACAAGATAACGAGTGCCCTGGACGTCCCAGCACATCGAAAACCGATAATAACGTTGAAAAGGTGAAGAAAATGATTATGATTTAAATAAAATATATTAAATGATTTCTTCCTATTCCCAAAACTGAGAAAAACCTTGAAAGGACGAAGTTTTGGCAACATTTAGGAGATTGAGGTTGAACCGCTGATCACAGTTGTAACCTTTTTGACTTCCAACAATAGACTAAGCTTTCAGAACAGCTGGCCTTGACAATGTACGTTAGGGACATGTGTATCAATACACAGAAAAAAGTTGACAATTGGAATTATACAACCTGAGAAATTTAAAAATTCTACTTTTGGGAGCTTGAAATAAATGCAAATTTGCAAGTTTTCTAAGATCAATATACATCTACTGCATTTATGAAGACCAAATACCATTTAAAAACTTAATTGAAGATGCCTCATTCACAAGGAATGACTTAAATTCCTCCACCTTTGCAAATACCACCCTTCCTACGGGAGTTCCTACATCCACCCGTTCTAAAATGGTGACTTTTTAACTGTTATAATTTACTTTACGATAACTGTTTTTTATCAACTAACATCAAAGTAACAAACTCATATTTAATTTCAAAATAATTCAGCCTATATCCCAAAATACCACCCACCAGGAGTAAAACACTTTGAAAAACAGAAATACAAATAAGTTTGGACTCACTCCTCTCTCTATGATGAGAGGGCTTCACTGTCTGGTGCTCTTTGGCTGCCTGCTCCAGATGCGAGTGCTGCCGTGCCAACTGCTCCACTATCTCCTCCAACCGCAACCGCTGGTCTCGCTCATGCTGCAGTATTCTCTGCCACTTCCTCACTTCTGTACGAGCCAAGTCAACATATTCCACGCATCTCTACCAATTGAGACAAATTTGAGCAAAGCTAAAATGAGGATATCATAAGAATACATGAAGAAAAAGAACAGAAGAATATGCCAGATAGGCAAATCTTACAGGTGATCCTGTAGATCATTGTACATTGAAGGAAATAATTCATGTCAACTAAATTCTAATAGGGAGGTAAATGAAAGAAAGAAACATTTTTTACCCTCACCATATGGGTTTAATGGCAACCTAGGCCCCAATCATGATTTATTATTTTATTCATTTATGTAATTCCCAAAGTATCTGCAAACATCCATTTATTGGAAAATTACAACGGTAACAATTCTACAGTAACAACAAGCAAACGCACACAATCATTCCCTTACTAGAAAAATCTTATCAGCTGGGACTCAAACCCAGGACTTTGCCTTTAAACAGGAAATTACTGACCATAGCACCACTGTGGCTGGTTAGACTACAGTGACAGAGTGCTACTAATAATGCAGCATTTTAAAACCACATTAAACCCATGTAGTGAGGTCAGAGGCCTTTCCTTCTCCTACACAATGGATTTTCCCCTACATAGTGTATTTACACCACAAACCGAAAGGTGGCTTGCACGGTATTTGTGTAGATGAACCATTGAGTGTTGCCTGAAAACGTAGATAGTGATGTTTATGGGCATTGGATAACATCTAATATGCTCTTCAAATTCATCTGCCATAGCAGTTCTATTACATGAGATAAGAATGTATTACATGAGATTAGGCAATCACTAAAGTATTACTTTTAAATCAAAAATATAATCTGTTACTAGAAAACATGGTAAATGTAAAACAAATTAGTTTTTATAGAATGGAGGAGATTATGACATTTTTATAAACTACTGTAACTTCTTATTGAAGCTAATTCTGCAATCATTTTCTATCTATTAACTTCCGATTAAACATAAAAGTAATATCAGATTGGTGTCACTTCTTTAAAAATATGAATAAATAGAAAATAGCTACTTTTATTTAGACTTCTATTTTGCTAAAATGTGAAGTACGAAAGTATGCAATAAATACCCCCTCTGAAATGGCCAAAAGGATAAATAATGACTATTTGAGTAGAACATTATCAAATTACACAGTTTAATATTCAATAAGAATACCAAATAGAATGAAAATACATTGGTAGGAAAAAGATTCGAAGATCCTTAGTCTTATATCAAGACATTTCAAATAAGTATGTTGCTTTTTAATGTATGAATTATAATTAAAAATCAATAAAGGCAAATGAAAAATAAGTACAGTACGATTTCTGTAATCTGGCCTTGAGGTAACTCGACATGTCCAGTAATCCAGCGTGAAGGGCTGGCGACCTCCCTTCAACTATCATAAATTTTTCAGTTTTAAATAAAAGATTTTTCAATACACAGTATGTATTTTTATCATTATTATGTATCTAGGTGTGCATTTGTTCCATTTGTACATAATTTTGAATATATAAACATATGAAGTTTTGGTTACTTGACCTACTGTATCGGAGAAAGAAAACAAGTTATGTAAGAAAATAAGACCGGGCAGATGCACGGCAACATAATTTTGCATTTAATTGCTGAATTAATATTTTAAAAAGGTTTTCTGGGGCACTCTATTTGTGCATTTCCAATAATCTATCATTTTTGATAGGGCTATGTCACGGTTACTTAAAATTTATAGTTAAAAAGACACCAAATAAAGCTACAAAAATAAGGCATTTGCAGAGAAATGTATATTCCGATTGTTTCTTTAATTCAAAAGTAAATTTGAACAGCAACAGTGAATTTCTTTTATCATATGTCTTGATTCTGTACTAATTAATTCTAATTTAGTCTACAAAAGAAATCTGCAAGTGGTAGATGTTTTATTTAAAAAACATTTATTTAAGACATTTAAGTTTAGTGCTGCAATGCATTTTTGATATGCAATAGAGCTGAAGGTTACAATTGAAAATGGATAAGCTTCCATGATTAAAATACTACATATCCCAACTGATAGGACACCCTTTTTCTTAAAAAATTGATCTAAACTCGCCTGCATCTAATGAGCAAAGGGTGAGAATTACAAACAATACAATAAAAATTAAATAATAAATTAAAAAATTAAACAAAACCAGGATGATTTATGTGGCAGCCATTGTTGCACACCCAATAATGGATGCTGAGATAAATGTGATTTTGAGTGCCAATCCCAATTTCCCAATGAAAATTACAAACAATGAAGCATATTAAAGCTTAAATTTTCTAAAATTCCAGACAAATATATCAAAGTGTGTCTTACATCTTTTTGGCTGGGAAATACACTAATTTCAAAATCATCTTACACAATTAAATGAAATACACACAAGGATTAAGGAAAGGTGAACTTTTTTGCACGATGAAGTTGTGCAGCTGATCTCAAAGGAATAACAAGGGTGAGTAAATTGATTTAGACTCACGGTTCGCAAGGCATCCGAAGTAATACGAAACAAAGTGGCACGCTCTATGATAGCCCTCACTTTAAGAAGCAAGGTTGGCACAGAAACTGCAGATTCTACACTTCCAGGTTCTACACTTTCGTCAGGAGGAGCAGATGTGTTTCCTGCCACTGATTCTAGGTCAGCAATAGAGCGCTGCAGATTGGTGCGATGCTTGCCAATGAGTTCACAGCAAGTGTTCAGCTCTTCAAGTCGCGAGACCAGTGGTTGCAGAAGTGCTTCCACCTGAGCTTCACCAGTTAATTCTCCTTTGCGACCACCTCCTCCTCCTGGACCACCACCTTCTAAGGCAGTGCCCAATCCACCAGCGCCTCCAGGGCCAAATTCTTCTTCCTCTTCTGAGCAACCACAAATCCCCAATTTGCATTTAGTTATTGGAAGCAGTCAATAAGGAGTGGTGTATTGGAGAGGAATTATGAAATTGGACAGAGAAGCAAATATGAAAAATAAATATAAAAAAGAAAAGCAGTAAAAAAGCAATAGGAGAAAAATAAAAAGCAAGCAAATCATTAGGATTAAGTGAATTAAAGATTACTTTCTGAAGTAATGATTGAAATGTCATCATCACAAAGGTAAATACAAAATAATAAAACAAAATTACTGAGCACTAGGAAAATCCAATAGGAACCTAATTTGGCCAATTTTTAAGAAAGCAAAAGGACCTTGGTCCAGAAAAACAAAAATTTGCATTTGGCAAATAAAGATAACAAATGGTATGTTTTGATCTGAAGCATAAAGTACAACTTTTCATAAAATAAAAAGTATGCCATGAAAAACCTTTAACTTCTTATCAGAACTGATAATATACACATAAATAAGCATTTGAAGCCTCTAAATCCCAGAATTTGAGTGATTTTTTTTTCATTATAATTTAATTTTCACTAGACAAATTACAACCAGCACTTAAGTGATGATATCCACACTAAGATAAGTTTAGCAATGACAAAACCAACTTTAAGAGAATCAAAGTCCAGGGCAAAGGTCATGAGTAAAGGTTTTTCTTATACTTAAATGTTTTTGTTAAAAGGAATTATTACAATGTAAATGTACTTGTTCATTACAATGCAAATATAAAATTGTAAATGAATAAAATCAGGGATATGAGAGTATAATGAAGCAAGCCAAGTTCAACCAATAATACTTTTTAACACTTGTGGAATTTAGTTAATATCTTACAGTAAACAGGATATAATTTAAAATACTGACATTTACTTATTCTACAACAGAAGTGAAACAGAATTTCATGGCAATAAAGGAAAAACTCAGCCTTCTGATTAAATGGATGATTAAGTTTTAAAATCCCTTTGTGTCAATTAAAAGAAAGGAAGATACAAGCACAGCACAATTCAGTTTGCATTAGCGCATGAAGTAGATTCAAGAAATCCTTTAGGGATGCAATGCAGTTAAGCTAGAATAAAGATCAATTACATGAGAATGCAGATTGTCTGAAAATTAGCAGTAAGACAGCTCACGAGTAGTTCAGAGAAATTAAAGCATTTCAACAAAACTTTAAAAGATGCAGTATATAGCATAGAACATTAAAAAATCATTAAAATTTGAGTTCTCCTTAGAGCAGATCGCATACTAATTACCTACTACAGTAGACCCTCACATAGCACAATTCATGAGACATGATTGCATTTTCAGTAAGACATTGTTTTAGTTTTCAGGATTTTTATACCATGCATTAACATCATTCGCAAGATCGTACCAAGGATCAGAAATGGGACTCTGAAGCAGTAAGCACATCAAACCAAAACAGGGAACTGTAACAGGAAAGGGACAATATATACTGTCAAAATTTTTACATATTATCCATTATGCTATAATAAACAGGTGTGGTGTAACTCTTGTGAACTCCTGATGTTGATAATATTTACATAAAGTAGAAATTATGTTAAATTCCATTCTACTAGCCTTTCCACTTGGTCCTGAGTTTCTAAAAAGATAATGGAAGGGAGAGAGTACTGAGGGTAGAGTTTATTGTGTGATAGTATTTAAAGAATCATTATGCCAAATGAAACAAAAGCACACAGACTTAATAGAAAAGGAGAAAAATTGCATCGTATAGCCCAATTAGGCCCAAACCTGAAATTTTAGATAAATTCAAAACACACATATAAAGTTAATTACTGGGAAGAGAAAATCGAGCAAATAAATCTATGATACATACCAAATGGAAGAATGAACACAAATGGGAGCTCAAGTTAGTGAAGGAGAAATCCCAAGGAAGAATGGACTTGAAAAAAGTCTGACGGGACCGGGAATTGAAGCCCGGTCTCCCAATTGCCGGTTGGGTGCTCTGTCCATTGAGCTATCCCAGCAGAACATTTCTCCAAGCCATTCGGGATACTTTGTGGGCAAGGACGTTGCGAGTTTCTGTCCGTTGAGCTATCCCGGCAGAACATTTCTCCAAGCCATTCGGGATACTTTGTGGGCAAGGACGTTGCGAGTTCGTCCACATGGAGGCATCGTTCGCGGTCTGGCTTCATAGAAGCACCGGCCATTCTTCCTTGGGATTTTTCCTGGGTGCGCACCATCTGCTGATCATTAGGCAGGCAAAAATTTATTCCCCGAATACTTTGCCATTATTGAAAAGAAGGATTATCTTCTTTAAAAAATTTTCAACATCAAGGATATGGCCTTCAACTAAATAGAAGTTGTTTGCTTCCCTCTTTGAATTGTAAGTTATATTTCCATCACTTAATGAGCTTAAAAAGTGTATCTTTTCCTATATCTCTCTAATTTGAGAAAAGTACAGACCAGTTTTTCAGTCCTATAGAAGTTCTGCATTCTCCAAGAAAAAGTGAAAGCCTTCAAACTAAATAAAACTTAATAGAAGCTTAAAAACTTTATAAACGATGCTTGGCATTTTCACAAGTATTCTATCATGTATTCATAATTTAAAAAAAAATGAAATATTATATTACTAGGATTAGGGAAAGGTGAATAACAAAGCACGGAGGAGCCGTGTGGCTGAAACCCAAGGAATAACAAGTGTGAAAAATAGCGACATGACTGGTTAGAATGAAAAATTTCTCATAAAAAGATTAATTTCAAACCAATTTATTTTCCCGAGCATGACCTTGAGTAGGCATTGGTTTATTTCTACAACAATAAAATAACTTAATGGGTAATGGGTAATAGGGGCAGATTGCTGGTGTGCAGGGAGAAGATGAATGCTGAACCTGAACTAAAGAGTGTTCTTTCCACCTGTTGATGGACTTTTAGAGATATTGGAATGTGAATTAAAAAGTCATTCAACTAGTTTTGGGGCATTTATCCTTAGAAGTGATTTGAGTTATTCCTATGTCTGAATGATTGTTGGACTTTGTGACCACAGCTGTTCTTATGTTATTTTTACCATGCAATTGAATTACATTGATTTTCTCATGCTATCTTGGCTATTATGTTCTATTCTCCTTGTCTTGTTACATCTGTGTTTCCTCAATTTCTCACAAGTGTTCAAATGCCGAAACCTCTGATAGTAATTTATGGTTTTCTATGAATGCTTATCATGCATTTGTGGTTTAAATGGTAGAAGAGCATGGTTATATTAACTTGTGTGACTTATCGTGGATTTAGTTTGCCTGATTTCATATTAACTACTAAAAACGTGGCTTCGCTACCCAATTCTCTCAGTGTGTGTTTTCGTTGGTTGGCAAAATTTGTTGGGGCTTAATGTCTTAATACATATAATATTGAGCTAACTGACTCACAACCTTTACATTCTCATCCTTTCTGTCTCTCACCACCACCAAAAGCCAAGCTACTTCAAGAGCAAGTCAACGTTTTGTTACCCCAGGGAGTTATCGAACCTTCTACATCAGTGGGCCTCTCCAGCTTTCCTAATCCCCAAGAATGATGAAAAAAAAGCATAGGTTGGTGGTTGATTATAGAAAGCCGAACAAGAAGGTAAAAGTGGATCCTTACCCTACTCCCTCAGTCAATCATGCCTTTCAATATTTGTCTGATGCTAAATTTTTCTCTATCTTAGATTTGAATTCTGCTTTCAATCAGATACCTTTATCTGATTCCTCTAAAAAAAACTCACTGCTTTTGTTACCCCTTTTGGATCGTATCAATATACTTGACTCCCTTTTGGGTTTGGAACTCTCCACAGGTGTTCACACGTCTTATGTATTTGGTTTTAGGAGATTTAAAATTTACTTGTGTCTATTCATATATTGATGACCTTAGTATCTATTCCAAGGACCTGAAGTCCCATATTACCCATCTGAATGCGGTGCTGAGTAAACTTCGTGAAGCGGGTTTGACCACACATAGAGATAAATTGAAGCTATGCCGATCCTCTATTGCTTTCTTGGCACATCTCACCCATGATGGAAATCTTCCAGTCAATCCTGACAGGATTCGTCCAATCATTAACTTTCCAGTTGATGATTGGACTTGAAACAAGTCTCCAGGTTTCTTGCTATGGCTGGGTGTTATTCTAAATTTATCCCTGTTTGCTGAATTTGCTTATCCTTTGAATCAATCGAAAAGAAAAAATTCTCCTTTTGTGTGGTCCAGTCCTCAATCTCAATCTTTTGAAAAACAAAAAGCTGCTCTATTTACTCCACCTGTATTATGTATGCCTCATTATAATTCTGAATTTCATTTGTTTGTTGATGCTAGCCATTTGGCCCTTGGGGCCGTATTAAATCAAAAGATTGATGGAAAGTTTGTCTCAGTTGCTTATGCTATAGAACGCTTAATCCACATGAGCAGAAGTTGAGTAACTATGAACTGGAATGTATGGCTTGTACTTGGGCAGTTAAGAAACTTAAAGAATATATTCAAGTGATGCCTTTCCATTTATACACTGATAATGGTGCGCTTACTTGGCTTTTTTCCCACCCCAAGCAGCTAGGGAAGATTGGCCGCATGGCTTTAAAGTTATCCTCTTTTAAGTTTACAGTCCACCATATCAAAGGAAACATTAATAAACCAGCAGGTTGTCTATCCTGTGTTACTTTCAATCAACCATCTCCTGAATCGGGCATATCCTGTTTTTTGCATAAGATCCCACTTTCCTTTGTGGATATTAGAGCCCATCAAAAGCAAGATGCTTTTTGACAAGATCTTCTCAAAAAATTATCTGATGCTAAGCTCTGTTTTGAAAGTGAATGAGAGATCTTATGCCCTTAAAGATGGCATCCTCTGCACTAAGTTACCGACATCTAAAACTTATAGAATTGTTGCTCCTGTGGTCATATGCCCCATGTTATTTAAGTATTTTCACTGTCTGCCGCTCATTCGGGGGTCACTAAAACAGTTAAGAAAATTTCTCAAGGCCTATTGGCGGCCAAACCATAAGGTGAAAATAACCGAAATGGTAAAAAGGTGCCATTTGTGTCAAGTAACTAAATCCAGAAATACCCTCTCTCCTGGTATATTATCTTCCCAAACAGTCTCATCTCCCAGGAAAAGACTTTATACTGACTTTGTTGGTCCACTAACTCGCTCAAAAAGGGGTTATAGTGGTCTTTACCGCCTTTGATGGTTTTACCAAAATTTCCTTTTTAGAGCCAGTGAAAGATGCTTCTTCTTCCAGCACTATTAATGTCTTATTTCATAATTTATTTGTCAAATTTGGATATCCAAAATCTCTTGTATCTGATAATGCCACCGCATTTAGAGCAGAAGGGTTCAAGAACATGTGTTTCATGTATGGTATTAAACATGTATTCACTTCACCATATTATCCTTGTCCCAACCTAGCAGAGAGAGTTCATAGGAACCTTCGTTTTGCTTTGGCTGCTTTTACCCAAGATAATCACATAAATTGGAATCAGATGTTGGGAGATCTGTCTTTTGCGTTTAATACTGCCATTCATGAGGGTACTGGTTTTATTCCCTGTAAACTCTTCTTTGGCAGAGATATTCCTCATCCTTTGAATAATGTCTGGAATATACCCATCTCTATTGCTGATAATACTACTTCTGAACTCAAATTAGCTCAGTACTGGAGGACAGCAGTGAAAAATTTGAGTAAGGCTCATAAAAGATACACCTCTGGTTATAACAAGCTACATAATAGGCCCAAATTTAAACTAGGAGACATGGTTTTGAGTCAAAACCATCCAATTAGTTCTAAATTGTAACAAAGAACAGCCAAGCTGGAACCTTTATCATGTGGGCCTTATGAAATTGTAAAATTTTGTACTCCAGTCACCATTGTGTTAAGCAGTGGTCCAAACCACAAGAAAATTTGTTATGTGTCTCACATGAAACCATATCAGAAATAAATAATAAAGATAGAACACTTCTACAGTTACCACCAAAAGTATTTATTCCACGACCATGGTTTTGGGTCATCTTACCTGAGGATGACCCAAAGGGTCAAAACCATGGTCGTGGAATAAATACTTTTGGTGGTAAGTGTTCTATCTTTATTATTAATAATGGAGAACTACCTCAAATTCGAATGGCTGAATTAGTAGATTCCATATCATGGAAGCTAATTCAGGTCTTAAAGATAATTTTCATTAAGTAACACTCAGGGTTTGGTGTTCATTATTCTTTATTTACTCCATACCAGTTTCTTCTCTGTGAAAACGGTAATTCTTGTGGTCTTTTTTTTACCCCAGTGAGCATCCCTGCTCATTTCATTTTGGGGACAACTGTTTGGCATAGAGGTTAGGGATCTCATTGCCCGGATCACCCAGTGTCTCCGCAACCACCTCCTAGTGTTCAATGCTAGTCTACTTCTACTTTCTTTGCCGTTAGGCTAATTTTACCTGTTTAATTGGCACTCACAATAATTGGGTGTCATGCCACC
The DNA here is from genome assembly GCA_000376725.2 of Ladona fulva. NCBI lineage: Eukaryota > Metazoa > Arthropoda > Insecta > Odonata > Libellulidae > Ladona > Ladona fulva. The sequence continues at coordinate 221,837 of KZ309038.1, forward strand.
TAGTGGGGTTTCCTTCAATTCCTGTAGTCCAACGTCAGCTATATTTTTAAAATATTATTTGGTATCTCTATAATTATAGATACACCTTTTCTCTTTCTCATTTGAAGGAAATTCTTCCTAGCCCTGGAGTCAGCCCCAGTCTCCAGCATAATATGGCCTACGTGCCCTTAGAGATTTCAATTCTTATAAACTTCCTTCTTGTTCTTTCCATGTCCTCACTGCTGTTTTCACTTATTTGTACACATGTCTACTTTCGCTGTGTAAAGTTTCTCAAATGCATCAGCAAAATTTCTGCTTTTTTCCTGTCTATGTGCATTGTTTATGTTCTCACGTTCCTCTGGTCTGCTTCATTCAGACTCCTCCTGCTCTTGATCCATAAAGTTGTGAGTACCCAATATTATGTAACATGATTATGACATGACAGAGGTTTGTCATGGAGTTTTGATCTCTTATGTTTGAATTCTCATTGCATAACTGACCTACCATAGTTACTTATATACAGACACTCCCCAACTTACGAACACGTTACGGTCAGCAAATCTGGTTGTAAGTCGGGCATATGACATCAGGTGTATCATAACTCACCCTCCATGGAGGTAGATTTCCCTCCTCCATGGAGGTAGATTTCCCTCCTCCATGGGGAGGTAGATTTCTGGGCATTACGCCAAAGAAGAACTGACCTTTGTTGTAATATGTTAAGTTTATATTTTAACACCTCATATCTGTATTTTTTAATGATTTTATCAATATATCTGAACGTCTTTCCTTAAAAATTTACAGCTGAGAACAAGACCTTCAAAATAACACGATTAGGAGGGATTTAGTGCCAGGAATATTTTTTTGAAAAGTTAGGAAATGATAGGTTCATTACAAACGATGAAAAAAGACTGATTCATTCATATCACTACCTTCTATCACTGAAAACATGCCCCTAAATATAATAATATTCGTTACTTATATTACAAAAAATGTCCACTGAAAAAAACTAAAATGTGTAGTAGTGTTTGAAATATAAAGTAAATAACAGCCTGAAAAATATGAACGTACGTCCAACATTTATATAGTATATTTATACCACCAACAGCACACAATTCAGGGTTCCTCAGACTAGCTTCTCTGACACAAGGACCAAATTGGCCGCATACCTAAGGCTTATCTAATTTACTTGATTAATGCAAATAAAGTCGACAATATCGATGGTGTCGAATAAGGATGGTGTTGATATATGTATAAGAGCTTTTGACGAAGGTAGTGGTTTGAGAATTCTCCAGGTAAATTGTAGAAGTCTTTATAACAAGAAGGAATTGTTTTCATCCTTAGTTGAATCCTCATATCCGGATATTATACTTGGAACCGAATCTTGGTTGTATAAAGACATTTATTCTAGCGAAGTTTTTCCATCAGGTTTTACAGTTTATAGAAGAGATCGTGGTTCAAGGGGTGGAGGGGTATTTACGTGCGTTTCAGATAAGCTTCATAGTAATCTTGAATGGGTACGCGACGACTGCAAAATGTTAGGGGTTAAAATCACAAATCCGTTAAATATGAGAGTTCTCAATGTAATAACTGCGTATAGGAAACCGAGCGACGATTTTCATGTTTTAAGTATCCTAAACGACCTGTGCGCCAGAAGTATGAGTAATAACCTCACGGTCATCGCAGGAGATCTTAATCTACCAAACGTCCGTTGGGAAGGAAGCGCGCAGGGAGGGGGGTAAACCCCAAGAACTCGTAAATAGCATAATTCGTGAGGGGGGTCTTACTCAGGTAGTCAAGGATCCCACCAGGGAGTCTAACACACTGGATTTTTTTCTCTTAAAGCCTTTAGATTCACTGATTAGAGTTAGCAGTATTCCAGGAATAAGCTATCACAACGCAGTGGAGCTCATTCTTAAGTGGGATGTCCCTAAACGGTCACCAGTTTCAAAGAATATAGAAATCTTTCAGTATAACAAAGCAGATAGCAAGGGTTTCCAAGAATACCTACATCAAAAATATTCAGAATGGGCAAGCGTTGGAAATTCAGTTGAAGAGATGTGGCAGGGATTTAAGAAGATTGTTTTCAGTGGTATCGATAAGTACGTTCCTAAGAAGTGCTTGAAGAACAACCCAGATCCCGAGTACTACAATAAGAAAATTAGGTCGCTAAAAAGAAAAGTTAGATTAGCTCATAAAATGAAGGACCGCGATTTAGCCTCGTTGGAAAAGTATAAGCGATTAACCAGAGAATTAGCCGCTGAAAAAGTACGAGCAGAGGAAATTTATGTCAAAAACACTCTTGACTCTCATAACTCGAATGAATTTTACAAATACTTACGTCGTAGAAGAGGTGATAGAAATAACGCATTCACTATTAATACAGATGCAGGCGATAACCTGACCCTTGCTGAGGCATTTAATGACTGGTTCTCGAAAGTTTATAATAAGGGCATTCAAGGAGCAGGCAAAACACAAGACACCACAAAGCGTAGGGAGCAGCTCAAACTATATCAGAATCTTAGACTCAGTTATTTTAAGGAATATTCTTAAATTGAAGAATAGGAAATCGAAAGGACCTGATGAAATCACCGGTGACGCTATTAAACTGGCAAATAATGCAATAGTACCTTACCTTAGAACATTGTTTACAGCAACTGTAAACAATAACCATATTCCAGATGATTGGACTAAAACAATCGTAATTCCGATACATAAGGGGGGTTCTAAAACGTCGGTAGACAACTATAGGCCCATTAGTCTAACCTCTCAAGTCTGTAAGCTAATGGAAAAAATAATAGCAGACTATCTCCGTGAATATTGGAGGGAAAACGACTGGTTAAGTAAGAGGCAGCACGGATTCAGGCAGGTATATTCATGCGAGACACAGCTCCTTGGGTTGGTTCAGGATGTTGCCGAAACTATGGATGAACGGGATGAAGTTGACGCGGTTGTCATTGATTTTGCTAAGGCTTTAAAGTTCCTCATAACCTACTTATAGCGAAAGTGCATGAGTTAAACGTCGATCATAGGGTTGTAAGCTGGATCGAAAATTTTTTGAAAGATAGGAAACAAAGAGTCAGAGTCGGTGATGTCTACTCCAAAGAGATTGAAGTCACCTCGGGTATTCCACAGGGTAGCGTCCTCGGACCATTGCTATTCCTAATTTATATTAATGATCTCCCAAAGAATATTCAATCTGAAGTAAGGCTTTTTGCCGATGATTGTATTCTATATAGGCGTGTAAGGGAAATACAGGACTTCGAAATCTTGCAAAATGATCTACAAGAGTTAAAGGATTGGACTAAAGTGAATGCGATGATGATCAATGTTACTAAATGTAAGCACATTAAGTTTTCTAGAAAGAAGTCACCTGGATTAAATCATTATACTTTGAACAATTAAATCATTTCCACCGTACCTGACTGCAAATATCTAGGTGTTAAATTATCAGAAAACCTTAAATGGGGAAGCCACATCGAAGATATTACTTCGAAAGCGTATAGAAATCTCCACTTTGTAATGAGAAACTTAAGACGGAGTGGGAAGGGAGTCAGGGAAAGAGCATATAAATCCCTGGTTAGGCCGATTGTCGAATATGCGACGAGTGTATGGGATCCACATGAAACGGGTCTTAAGAAGAAACTCGAAGGCGTACAAAGGAAGGCGGCTAGATACGTTAGCGGAAAGCATAAGAAGGATGAGAGTGTCGGTAAAATGTTAGATGAGTTAGGATGGGAATCATTATCATCGAGAAGGAGAACATTTAGATTAGCGGGTGTATATAATGCGTGGAACTGTAAAGATGGTTGGGAGGAATTACGAGCGAGGTTTGATACTCCTAACTATAGAGGACGTGGCAATCATTCATTAAAAATAAAGGAACGGGAACAGAAAACCGATGTAGTGAAATACTCATTTATTAACAGGGGTATAAGGGAATGGAATGCTTTACCTGGAGAACTTCTCATCCCAATGCCTAAAAACATTAAAATCTTCAAAGCAAAAATTAAAAGCTGCTAAATTCTATGTAGTTCTTATATTGCATGTTCATTATGTAATGTATTTTAACTTAAGTCTCTTGAACTCGACTATGTATAACTTATATGTATGTATGTGTATAGACATTGAAAAATATGGTATGTGGTATGTATTAATTGGTTTTTATAGAATGTGTACTGTCTACGGGAGGCTTTTTCCTCCCGTCTTTGGGCGAATGCCGGACAGTTAGTGCATTGTTTTGCACCCCCTCAACCATTGCCACCGGGTCCCACGATCCAATCGCGACGGGTAATTCTTAAATAAATAAATAAATAAAATACTCGCAGTTTGACGGCGCTGGAAGATTCTGCTTGAGGATACCCAATACATAGTCTGACACAGGGAAAATAAGACATTGCCAAATATATTTTCAAAATAATATAGATTTATTATAACAGAATGCACTGTAATTGACATTTAACTATTAAAAATTTCAAATGCATAATGTTTCAAGTTTGACTTATTTCATTTCAGTAGTCTGTTTATGAAAACCGTTACTTTCAAGACATGAAGTGCTGTTTTAATTAACTTAAGATGAACTTAAGCATGAGGGAAAGACTGGGAAAACATCTCCATCATAGGTTGCGGTAGATTTACTAGTGCAGGGTATCTGTGATGCGGGTAGCGCTACAGAAGTTGTCTTATTTAGATCCTTTTAAAGAAACTCTAGTCGAGTCTGGACAGTGCTTCTTTGTTTCTTGTTATAAATCTCATCATAACATGCGAGAGCCTCCTCGATCATTCTCTCTACTTTCTTAAATTGTGCTGTATTTGCATCCATACTTTCAATTGTTTGAAAACCTTCATTGAATTTACCGAAGGCTAGGGCTAATTTTTTTACAGAAAATGTTTTTGGGCACACAGTTTCATCGTCCTTTTCCTCCACCTCAGCTACATTGGCAGCTTTTCACTCTATCAATTCTTCATTAGTCAATTCTTTATCACCAGCTTCGGTAAGTTGAATTATATACCCAGTTTCCACTTCTAAACTTAATTCTTTTACCATAAACACAAGTTTTTCAGTAATGTCTTTAAATTCTCTCCCTTCCTCAAACTCTTTACGTTGTATGTACTTTTTAAGCACGACCTTCCATGCATTGTTCAGACACTTCGTTCCATGCATCACCTCTGTTATGTATGGCATTCAGTATATTATACCCCTTTCAAAAGTCTTTCAAAGTCTACATTTTTTGTTGATTCTATAGCCATTGCAAAGGTTATTCAAAGATAGTATGCTTTAAAATTTGCAATTGCCCCCTGATCCATGGGTTGGATCAGAGATGTGGTGTTGGGAGGCATAAAAACAACTTTTACATTTGGTTGGAGATCATTTAAGTACTGTGGATGGCTGAGAGCATTATCTAAAATTAATAAAATCTTAAAAGGAATGCAGGAAAACAGGTAAGGGTGACTTTGCGCAAGATGTTGCGCACCCAGGAAAAATCCCAAGGAAGAATGGACTTGAAAAAAGTCTGACAGGACCGGGAATTGAACCCGGGTCTCCCAATTGCAGGTCAAGTGCTCTGTCTGTTGAGCTATCCCAGCAGAACATTTCTCCAGGCCATTCGCGATAGTTCAAATAGAAATGTTCTGCCGGGATAGCTCAACAGACAGAGCACCCGACCAGCAATTGGGAGACCCGGGTTTGATTCCTGGTCCCGTCAGACTTTTTTCAAGTCCATTCTTCCTTGGGACTTAAAAGGAATGTCTTTCTCTAAACAGAAGGCCTTTACTTCTGGGATAAAACAGTTCATCAACCAGTCTTCAAACAGAGCAAGGGTCATCCATGACCTTCTATTTGATCGAAAATACAAAAGTAGACTTGCATTACTAATATCCTTGAAAGCCCTTTGTTTTTCGCTATGGTGGATGAGAAATGGTTTCAATTTATATCCCACAACATTACTCTATCTTTAAACACTACAAATCCTGGCATACTTTTAGCCTCCCTGTGAATATAGGTACACTCTGGCATTTTCTTCCAAAAGAGACCTGTCTCATCAACATTAAATATTTGCTCAGGTAAGATATTTTCACTTATTAGCAAAATATCCAGTTCCTCCCGAAACTTCTCAGCAGCTTCAGTGTCAGCACTGGCCGCCTCTCCACTTACTTTCACGTTATGTAATTGAGCATGTTCTTTAAACCGATTAAACCAGCCATGGCTAGTACTGAAACTTAGGTCATAACCCTCACCCATAACTAGAGGTGGAAACAATCGAATAAAAAAATTTGAATAATTCAATTGTTCGCTTCAATCGAATTATTTGAATAAAGTGTTTCGAAACCGAATAAATTCATTTGTTAGTTCAATCCGAATAAATTCATTCGATAGTTCTATTCGATTTTTGTTTCGCTTCTCTTCAACAAGGGGCCACATGGCTATCTGAATGAACTCATTCCTTTTTTGCTTGTTTACTCTCCGCGCGGTCAAGAGGAGAGGAGCGTGAGCTCTTGAGGGTTGCATCGTCTAATTCGCTTCAATCGAACTATTCAAATACAGAGTTTCGAAACCGAATAACTTCAATTGAATGATTCCGGGCTCTCGGATAGCCATGTGGGTTACGCGTTTGATCACAGTGAAAGTGGTCCCGGGTTCGATTCCGGGTGGGAGTCTACCAATTCCCAAGGTAAAGTGAAAGATGCTATGAAAATTCATAAAAATGCCCGAGTAGTGATCGTCTGAGTTAAACGAATAATCGTCAAAACATTCGACAAAAATTCCATCGTGTCTTTCAATCGGTTTTCCTCTCTTAATGTGAACCTCTCCTCTTCTTCCCCAATTTCATGATGTATTTGAATCTATTATGGTGTAGGTTTTTGGAATGTTCAATACATGTGAATTAATATATTCAGTTCCGCAATTCCAAATCAAATCTGAGACGACTGATAAACTATAATTGGCGTCTGCTTCATATGTGTAGATATTTTTTTCATTAATCTCAATTTCCGCGAGATATTTTATCACTCCTTTTCTTATTAAACCTAGGCATAAAAATAGTTTTAGGAAATTCCGGCTAAATTCTGATTCAATGAAACTGATTCGAATTACGAAAATTCCATATAATTTATTTGTTTCAACAACGATGAAAATATATAGATCTTTTAACAATACGATAGATTTAACTTTTAGGTTAACCGGAAATTTCGGAGAAGCAAGTTCATTTCATATTTAAATAACATCTAAATTATACCCTAAATGTCTTGAGCTACGTTATTTTTCCACATTTTTTCTAATCGCATTTTCATTGAATTATTCTCCAGAATTTATTTTCCTCTAATCAGGCTTAATAATATTTCAAATATTGCAAATGAAGATACATGTTGCTTTTACGGAAATGTGAAAATCAAATTTAACTTGGTTTTCCATAGTAAAGTGAAAGAATTATAGAAATTTGTTACCCCTGTAAAACCACTGATCCGATAAGCAAATTAATTTATTCGAATGAAAAAAATCGAATAAATGCCAAAACAATCGAATAATTATTAGATTGTACTTTTCAATCGATTGTCCCATCTCTACCCATAACCTTTTCCTTTTTCAGATCCTCAAACAGACTTCGTGCTTTTGTTTTTATTGTTCGCAGACTTAAAGGGATCCATTTCTGGATTTGGTCATCAATCCAAATTACTAGTAAATTCTCCATTTCTTGGATGGGACCTTCTCTTTTTTTGGTTATTGTGGTTGCCTTTAATGGTGTACTTCCTTTTAAAGCAGTCATTATTTGATCACCATCCTTTATAATGGTGCTAACCGAGGACTTCAAAAGAAAAAACTTCTGTGCTAGGGCAGTCGCCGTTTCTCCTGCTTGATGTTCTGTGGCAATGGTTTGCTTTTGCCATAAATCGATGGCTTTCCTTTTTTCTTTTAGAAATATCCGTACTATCACTGTAACTTTTTCTCTTGGAAGAATGGGTTTAATTCCACTTATCTATAAAATTAAATTAGATTTTGTTGCAATTAGAAAAAAATATAAATTTTAACAATATGTAATCCAAATTATTTCATTAAAGATGGTATGTAAATAAATTTTATTATCAGAAAAGGGTTATGGCATTGTTTCCCAAACCCCACAGCACCCTGAGGCGTCGACGCTATGACGCACTATAGAGTTGTGAGGCAGGTTATAATACAATTATGATGACAGGGCGCCGTGAAAACCTGTAAGTTCGTCTCAAACTGAAAAAGTTTGGGAACCCCTGGGTTATGGAACAGTTAGAAAAATATATATATCTATATACTTAGCCTTTTTTAAATGTCAGAAAATAGTCAAACAGTAATGACAAATGGTTCGTAGGTTTCTGCAGTGATCAAGGTAGCGCTGACTTAAAACCAACTAGTGAAACAACGACCAAATAGAAACTGAACGAAATAGCTCAGACTCGAGGATAAGAAATGAAACATGAGACGTACACGTATAAAATTACCACGTCCCGTCATGAAGTATTGCATAGTTGCTCAAAACTGTGTGTGCAATAGTAAGAACCATTCCAAATTAAAATTTTGTTACATTTTCATCGTAGTTTGAAATTACACTTTTCAAAAATTTTTGGTCGTAACTTCGGAAGGTCATAAGTCAGGGAGCGTCTGTAAATACTTATTCCATGATATTTTCATTTTATTATACTGTATAATAACTTGTAATACTATTAAGTATTTTTCATGTATTTCTATGACCTATGTTGAGCCAAACCTTTAACTTTATGTGTTCTACTAATCTTTATTATCACCAAGGTGGTGGTGTTACTTCTGTTCACCCTGATAGCCTATGTACCTGACAAGAGAATTTACTTTGTTACCTGGTTATTCTATTCTTATGTTCTCTGGGTGAATTTTCTCATTTTTCACTTCCAATTGTCGCTCTCTCCTTGTTAGGCAAGTGGCCCCAACTCTTATTATAGTTTTGCTTAATTATGTTTTCTATGCAATGCGTTACATTGGTGCACTTTGTGACCTCTGATTTGTTCCGTCATGGACTGTGGTGTAATGTTCACTGAAAACTCTCTTCTTGGATAGTTATTCTTTACCTAAACTTTGCATTGTTTTGATGCCAGGCATAGGCAGTGTATGCCTAGGGCTACTGGGTTATGATGCTTGGACACCAAGATATATTTTGGGTGTACTACTAATGCAAGGGTGAGTAAAAAGTGTTGGTGTGAACTGTGATGTGTGCACTGAGCTGCTTTGAGATGACTAAATGTTCTGGCTCTTCAAGTTAGGTTTGGAACAAAGAGGGGGAGGATGTGCCGTATCACATATTTGTCGAGTAGGCCAGACTCGACACATTCAAACTTTCCCACCTAGTCAGACTGAGAGAGAGAGAAAAGCAGGGTGGCAAACATTACTTCCTTGTGCTAAAAAGTCGCGTACTAGGTCGCTCACAGCGATCCGGTCCAGCAATCTGCTGGAGCGGAGATGCTTTGTTTATATAGGGGAGTGCGGATGGATACACTGGTGCACCGAGTGAACAATGTGGCAGGAGATTATTTGATTGGAACATTGCCCCACAGATTCCCTTCTGCTCTGAGGTAATAGGGGCAGATTGCTTGGGTGCGGTGTGAAGATGAATGCTGAACCTGAACTAAAGAGTGTTCTTCCCACCTGTTAATGGACTTGTAGAGATATTGAAATGTGAAATAAAAAGTCATTCAGATAGTTTTGGGACATTTATCCTTAGAAGTGATTTGAGTTATTCCTATGTCTGAATGATTGTTGGACTTTGTGACCACAGCTGTTCTTATGTTATTTTTACCATGCAATTGAATTACATTGATTTTCTCATGCTATCTTGGCTATTATGTTCTATTCTCCTTGTCTTGTTACATCTGTGTTTCCTCAATTTCTCACAAGTGTTCAAATGCCGAAACCTCTGATAGTAATTTATGGTTTTCTATGAATGCTTATCATGCATTTGCGGTTCAGAGCATAAGACTTACAATCCTTTTTCTGTTTCCTTTCATTTAAATATAGCCTCCTACCAGCTCTGCATAACCAGATGATGAGGCTATTACCTAAAAACCATGTTTTTTTCTAATTTGTGGGTCAAATATTGTTTCATAATTATTAGTAAATTATGCTAATGTTCCACCAAGTGTTGCTTATATGTTTTGTTAGACTGAATATATGTTTTCTGAATATACTACAAAATATTTTATCACTTAAATAGGAGCTTCAGTTTATTAAGCAGACCATTTTGTGACATACTGGACAAATGCAATATAGAAGCAGTATCCTACAAAATACTTTAAGCAATAGCAGGAGTAGAGCAGTTTTTGTAAATATATGAATATAATTATTCTATACTTAGTGAAGTTGTCGCTTGAATTATTAAATTAATTACTACTGACAAAATGTAATCATCCAAATTCAATTAACATTGTTTCTCATGTCCACATCCAAAATCACTCAATCTGTCATTTGCAACTGTTTTAACCAAATAAACACAAACATTATAGCACTATACATAGCAATGAATTGTCAAAACTACAAAATCTGAAATATTTCACAGGGGTAAATGAGGACTCTGTGTGAGAGAAGCCATGACAAACTAAATTTGATGGAATGAGGTAGCAAAAAAAAAATTCTAAATCAGCACTTCCTAGTTGGATACATTCTAAACTTTTTGTCAGTAAAAAGGAAGTTTGAGATGAGCAAAAAAATAACAAAATCAAGAACTTGAAGAACATTGAGTAAATCAAACAAATGTCTCCAGTGTACAGAAAATGGCAGCCATAATCAATATGAAGGAAGCATGGAAAAGGTAGGATGAGGAAATAAATTAAACAAGAAATAATGGAGAAAACCAATTTTAATTATAATGAATCCAACTGTAGAAGCAAAGAGACTTATGAAAGGCTTAAATGCTTTGTTTAAAAGAGCAGAAGTAAAAGTAATCATGCAAAATCAACAAGTAAAACTTGGCAATAGATATCTTGGATATAGATAGATATATAGACTTTGTTATAGCCATTGTGGGGTTGAATAGTTTTAATGTACACACTACATGTCTGTGATGAAATATCATTCCTTACAACAGTTTTTCTTTGACTTAGGAAGCAAATTGTTTTAAATCTAAGACAAACTAAACAGCAAAGTAAATTAGCTGAGTCATTATTACGTAATACTTCTGATGATGACAGTAATTAAGTTTCTCTATCTTTTTAAAATAAATCGAGGGCTACAGACTAAATTCAAAAATTTAGACAATATTTATCCATAAATGTTTCCTCTGATATCAATTAAAGAGGGAAAAAGCATAAAACATTCAATTTATAAAGTTATACAGCAGTCAGACATCATACCATAATCATGAAGCATCAAAATTCCCTTCTTATTCCTAAATACTCAGAGAGAAATAAGTGCACACAAAGAATTTTCTATGCATTTAAAAGAAGAAAGCTGAAATGCATCATCAACAATAAAAGTTAATAAACAGGAAAATTCAAAGGTTGAAATTCATAAATAATTTCACGAAATTAGAAACAACAACAGGTAATTCAAATAACAGCAAATTTGAGTGCATAATCAGAGCTGTGCCTACCTAAGGTGTGCCGTGTGCACCACACTCATGCGCCAACAAGGCCGAGGCGCTAACTTTCCAAAGTAATACCAAATACACAGTATAAAATTAATCATTAGATGTCTTGCATCCCAAGCACTCTAGTGGTGGCTCTTCATGTAGAATAGCAATCAAGCAACTCATCAAAACAGAATAAGTAATTAACGAGTTCAATGAATAGTCATTATATAGCAATATAATAATGAATTATGATCTAGTTAAGCTACTCGCAGAACACAGATAATCTCATTAAAGCTATAAACATAAACTGAAAAGCAAGTGCAAATCAACATTCAGAAATCTGAGTATTACCATGTACTTCACATGTCACAAAAATTATACTTATCAAAAAGAGAAAATTCCATAGCAATCCAACTAAATACTTAAATTCCAAATATAAATGAGAAATTCCCACTCAGGCAATTTCAAACTTCCAGAATATTTGAACTTAAAGATACACCAATTTACTTAATTTTTACTCTAGTGTCATAATAGAATTAAAAATCTTAAGCAATGAATTTCAGATTGACAGCAAAGAAACACACCATCAAATAGTACTTTCCACAAATTATTTATTCAGAACAACAAAAAAGTGATTGTTGAAATTGACAATGAAAGGAAATTAGTTCAGATCAAATAATTAGTAGAATGTATTAATCATTAATTTTTTTTAATTTGTAAGTATTAATATTTCAAAATGTATTACTGAGGAAGATGAAATACATACACTCTATTTTTGAAATCATTTGCAAATTTATGCTGATTAAAATTGAAAAAATAAACATTTTAATGAAAAAAAAACTTTTACCAACAAAATCATTGTTTGGTGCAAACAAGTTAGGAACATAAGCTGCATGTAATGCAGTGGAAAATTTTAATTTTTCTGTTAGCCAGTTGTATCCCCAAGATCAGGAGTCCTCAAACTTTTTATGCACTTCCCTCCCCCCTCTATTGTTCTATATTTACATAACAAACTATCTGCCAAAATGGTCTTGGGTTTAGCACCAGTCTAGTTACAGATATTCCAATAATAATTGTGTTGAAATAAATGCAAAAAAAAATTTTCAAGCACTTCCCAGAGAGGGAGATAATTCTTCTTGGTATGACAATAGAGGACAAGATTTATTATTACATTTATTTAATTATTTAATTACACATTGGACATATTCAATGTCTGAGTCTGGTTTGGCTCCAGATAACTACAAATACTCTTCCATAACAAATTTTAATTTTTTAACTTTCACTCAAATTTACATATAAATGGTAGTTCACTGGTGCACTAATTGACAATTAGTCAGAATCAGTGCTTCTTTTCTATTTTCCTTCTATCAAATAAATCTGTAATAAGGCTGAACAAATGACTGAGGAAATGGGATAAGAGATAAACTCTGAGCACTTCCGATCAAAATTTGTGTTTTATATCTCAGGGAAATAGCCCATTATGATTTTACTTTTCTATTATAAAAATAAACTATATTATCCATTTCTAAGAACAAAAAACTATTTCTGAATGCCTTTGAGTCTAATAAGACAGATATTAAAAAAAACAGAATCTAAGCCAAATTGATGTAGAAAGATGATAACTTCAATCAGCCAGTTCAATATTTTAAATTATAATATTGTTAAGATTGAAAAATGAGGTTGTACATATATAAGATTCGATAAATAATGATATTTTGTATGGTTTTCCATCACAATATAATGCAGCAAAAGAACTATGGAATTTTATCAAAACTGATTTAAGTATAAATGGCATATAAATAATAATGAGTTTTGAAAAAGCGATGCCTAAAATGCAAACATTTGGGAAACACTAATTTAGATTCCTATACCACTATCTCTCCTCGAGCCTTAAGATTTTTCAGCTTTAATTAACTTCAAGCTCCAACTATCTGAAAAACTCAGCAGAAAAGTGTATTTCCTAACTGAGAGCATAAATAGAATAGCAGGAAATAATGCATGCAAAATATTATTCTCTCTTTCTTCTCCAAAACTCAGTTCCATGGGAGAAATTTCTTCACGTTCTGAACTGAACTCACATTTTTTAATTCTATACTTTTTAGTGGAATTTTCAATTAATTCAGTATGTTTCAAATAACATTTCTCTCCAAATTAGTTTCTATTCTATAGATACAGAAAATCCAAATCAATTAACTCTCTATCTTTTATATGATTCTAGTGAATTAAGTTCAAATTATAAATTATTTATGCCTAATATTTAAAATCTAAGAATTCATTTATGCTAAAAGAGGAATCTCTAAATTACAATCCAATTATTAGGCAAAAACACTAAATTGAAAATATCCTACTGTTAATCCTAAAAATCATGCAATAACATCACTTATGATGAAACCAATCAGAGGTAAAGATAATCTGCAGGTGAATTCTGCCCAAGATTTTTGGAGAGTAATGATAATTTGGCATAAATAACTAAGTTTTAGAGAGTGAGAAACAAGGAATGAGATGCAAGATCCCACTAACATTCGAGATTAATTCAATGGGTACCAAAATAATGAAATGAGAATTTTAATATAATGCAGCAAAAATGTTTATGCTCATGCTTTCATAAATCACTTCATTCATTTAAAAAAGTTTCCAGCCAATCACTACCATTTAATTACCTATTCTACTGACAATGAATGATCATTGGAACATTCACTGACCGCATTAAATCATCATGAGCATAAACCATGATTAAATGAATGCACTCTTTCAAGATATGTGAAGTATAAAATTCTTGCAGCTCAAATTAAAATTGAAAGTATTTTAAAACATTCAAAAATTCTCTTAAGAAGCACTTATTTTGAAAACCAAATCAAGAACAACACAATAGCTTACCGGATTCGATAAGGTGTATAGCCTGAGCCTTGGCCAGCTCTAGCGCAGTGACCCAGCGCTGTCGTTCAACCTCAGTGAAGGCTTTGATATGAAAGGTCTGTGTTCCCCCATTAGAAATGACAAATGAACAAGACTCCTCAGTGTGAATTATGGCACCATGAAGACTGATAGAACCACGGCATGTGTGCATAACCTCAGCCTGATTCCTGTAAAAAATGGTGATATGTAAAGAAAACATCAAAATAGAAAGCTAAGCACCACATCCCTTTTGTATTGTGATGTTATAAATGGATTTGTGCGGGGGAAAAGCAAACTATACAAAAAAGAAACAAAAATTGAGATGAAATACAAACACAGAATCATTGAGGCCTAAAATAATATTGAAAAATAATCTGTAGAAAAATGTTCCACATTCTACTACTTAACAACTCTTCTCAAACAATTTTTGGCAGAAAAATATTTACCAATCAGCCCTCCAAAAATTACAGATAACAAAAGTAGCATTTTCAATATTCAACAAGTCAATGTGATAGTTGAGTAAAAGTTTTAAAATGAAATATCGGAATGTGAAATTTGAGAAGATACACCTGGTAAATAATGCATTTATAAAATATTCAGCAAACCCATCTTCATTTTGAACTTTGCTCAATGAGTACAAAATGGCTTGAAAGCAGGATATTTTAGCCAACCAAAACCGAGTTAAGATGTCTCTACCAGCAAAATTATGGTTCAAAATGTAAGGAAGGTACAATGATTCAAAACTGAGTAATGCTTTTGTCAAACCAAAAAATTTTAAAAATTATTTTACAGTAATGAAACCCAGAAGCAAGTTAAAAAATTTGGAACATAGAATATTGTCAACTAATCAAAACATTTCCATTAAGTTTCCCCTAGAAGCTTGCATTGAATTACATCAGGGTTTATTCTAGGAAACTGAACATATTTTGCCATTGTTAAAACAAGATATGAAAGCTAAGAATCTAGTACAAGATCAAGGGAGAGGCATCTTAATTTGTACATTCACAAAGATTTGAAAGCAAAAATTTTACGAAGCCATGGCTTTATTAAATCACAAACATGCCTTACAATACAAGCCAAAATAAATCTCGAATAAAATAAGCAGTCATTAAAGAGCACATGATAATTTAGTCAAAATCAACGAAAACCGAATTTTTGCGTCCCTAGGGAACGAAAAAAAATCTACCAATAACTTCCTCGATGGGAATAAGGATCTGCAGTTCATACTCTAAGGGAATGCCTTCAAGAACTGTTCAAATACTTACACCTCAACTCTACTTCGCCGTCGTCGCCGAATAGACAGTTTGGTCCCGCCTGAATATTCGGCCCTAGAATAAACCCTGATTTTTACAGTGCATGACAATAAACATACACGACGCAAAGATTTATTTTAAAGGATTAAATATGATGAAGAAATTCAAAATGTACAAAGCTACTAATTTTACATGCGTATAAAAAATGAATAACTTTCACGATACCGATAAATGAAAGAACATGGCAACCAAAGTTTCAAATAACGAGATAAAATGCATGCATATTCATAAATGTTTAAGATATTGACAGGGTAGACAACACTATCTAATTATTTGTAATCAGTAACTCCAGGCATAAACATTCAGCATTTTTAATCCGAGATGGAATGTAAAACTAAATTTGCTTAGTACGCAAATTTATATACTTCCAATAGCGTTGCTTACGATTGAAGCTACAGACAGTTAATTAGAAAAAGAAAGTTGATAAATATGAATTACGTACTTTTAAGTAATGAAACATCACATCCCTTGACGGGTTACTAAACATTATTTCGAGCCTTATATCTCCTAACATCTATGTAAAATGTGAGAATCTTCAAGGTAGAATACCTGAACCGATCACCAACATTAAAAAGTTTTAATATTTACCGAATAATACGGTTTTACGGAGGCAGTAGTATTCCTTACCTGTAATAGGATAACATTCCGTTGGATAACACAAAGTAACGTCGTTGATAGCCTTTTAAATAGTTTGTCCATTTTAAAAGCCATCCTTTCATATTAGTGTCGCTTCCCTTAACCTCAGTCATTGTAGTAATCTATGTGAAACCTTCAACATAATTCGTACTAAGAATAATTACAGTCCACCATTTTTACAAGATGGCAGGTGACGTTAATGAATCAGGTGTTAGACAATATCCTATTTGCATAGCAATGTTTATTGCGAATAGGAAGCACTTGATAAAATATAATTAGCGTGAACAATGAATTACTACTTTACAAGAAGATGATCTTCAATTTAACGTAAACAAGAAATTTAGTCGAGTTACCATCGAACGCATGAATACGTGACGTAACTCGACGGCCTCCGATCTCTATCGAAAGGTGACGAATTCAATCCGATAGTTTTGGTGCGATTTAGGATACAAGTAATTTTTTTGGAAACTTGAGTTTCTATCGTGGTTAACTATTTACGTGATCAAGTGATCTTTACATTTATGGTAATGGCTTTTGCTTTTTATGGGTTAACTTGTGAAAAAGAGAATGGTTTCTGTTTAATTCGAGCAATAAATTATTTCACGCCTGAACTTCGAGATTGAACTCTACGGAAATATTTACTCTATGAAATGTTTCTGAACAGAATAAAATTGGAAATTGCTCCCATAAATTACTGCTGTAATATGCAATTCAATCTATGTTGTGATAGTTTTCATCTTTGCACATATTGTTGTGCTTCTTATGAGTCACACGGATATTCGTATGTCATCCGGGGATAGGTACGTTTTTTCAGCATCAACTGTGGAATAAGAAGTTTAATTTCGTGAATATTATATGTTTTCTCTTTAATCTTTGGGAAGAAATGTATCTAAGGATAGTTTTCCAATTTTCATGATTTCTACTTCTGCTAAGTATAAGTTTCTTCAAAAGCTCGGCGTGCGTTACATAGAATACAGCGAAAAGAACTCCTCTCGTGAACAAATAGAGCCCAATTTCGATCATCGATTCTTACGTTCGCTCACGTTGGAAGTAGAATGATGAGGCCACGTCACGGATTCCATTGTGAATTATCATGCTGACGTGCCCTGATTCCCCTAATTGGTCACTTCAGACGATAATCTTAAGTTTAAGGAAGCAATCTACTTTTGGGAGGTAGCATTATTAAGGCGTTATCCCTTCTCCGGAGTAGTTAATTGCTTTCATTTAATTCCTATGAAACAATTATTGTTGCTATGTATTCTTTCAGTAATCTGTACCATCTGCTTGTGACTAAGCGGCTTGCGGAGCCATCACCTATAAGTACAGTAAATGGAGTATTTTTATCAGTAGACAAGCATCTGCATCAAATTTCACTCATTCCATTGCATTTTCATGGTAATATCTATCTCATAGTAATAACAATCTTTTTCTGGTCCACTGCAACAGTTTTATCATTAGCCTTAACACCAAACGATTAAAGGCGTGCATAATAGCCCAGTGCTAAGTTTGCCTCGAGTCTAACCCCAGCGAAAACAGATATTATTAAATTTCGATAGGTGATGAATAAGATGATTCTTTTTTTCTCGTGCATTCCAAGATTTATTACAAGAATTCCATAAGCATCCAAAGAATCTGGAATACTTCTGAGAGACAAGCGGAATGATTATCCATAAGAAATTAAATATTAAGAAAATGGCGATTTTGAATTTCCAGCGTGGATGATTTTTTGAATACCATCTATGCACTTATTTTGAAGATCACTTACCTACAGCTGTGTTTATTAATTCGATACTTAATGAAATAGTTTGTGTTAAATCAGCTGACATCTCACTCCTTGTCAATGATCTTGCAGTAATGACTTTGCAAGAAAGAAAGTTCCTTGTTTTCGAAAGATTTAACACATCACACTATGTACTTACATATTGTAGAGTCTATGCAAGCCTTACTTATTATTCTATAGCAGAGAATATTTTAAAGTAGGACAGTTGGAAATTATACTTATGTACATGTTCACACATCTGCCTGTACTTTCTCAGGAGCAAAATTAATGTGAAATTTCCATTAAAGGAAGAAATATGTTAAAATATCACTTTTTATGTAAGCACGAGAAAATAATACAGCATTAAATGCCAGGCACTATTTAGCTCATGTATAATGTTCATTCAATTTAAGTTTGCATTTTTAAAATGTATAGCACTTGATTGTGGGTATCAAATGCACATATTCCTAAACTAGGTATTCAAACCATTGATTTCCTAGCTCATTTAATGAAGTGTGGTTTTATGAGTATCCTAGACAAAGAGTTGGGGAACCTCAAGCATTCAGTGCAGAATTTCTTCACTTGATTACACAAAATCAGATACTTGAGTTAGTTTCTTGATCTCCTTTTATCTACTAAGAATTAAAGTGTAAACGATTTGCCTTCAGTTCACTTAGCAATTGTTTGTTTCCACCCTAAGATTTCAATCTTGGACTGTTTGCAAATCACACACTAGTGGGCCTTTGACAAAAACTGGTTCGGACCAATAGACAATTGAAACGGCTTGGAGTGGAGGTTAGCATGGAGGTCTTGGCTGTAAATATTTGTTCTGGTGTGGATTCTTGAGGGTTGGGATACAGGAGGTTTCTCAAAACAAAAATTTTCCCTGAATAGAGTCCCAATTTTTATTTTACAATAAAATAAAATTTATACATTCATACTGCTTCAAATACCAAACCACTAAAAATATTCGAATAGTAAATGCAGATGGTTGATTTAATTTCACTTCTATTTGGGAAACTCTGGTTGGAAGCCACAGATCTATATTTTGTTAGAAAATTATCCACCTATATTTATATTTTGTCCATTCAACCCTATTCTTAAAAATAAAAATAGAGAATGAAAAAGATGCTCTGAAACTTCATTCTGCACCAGGTCTGTGTTCATATAAAGTCTGTTTTCCCCTTACCAAAATTATCCTATTTTAAATGGCAGAATCAGTTTTTAATTATAATCTTTTTATACCTGCTGCCAGTAATTAAATACTCAGATTTTTAAAATTATATCTTTCTGTTAAAACAGTCAAAGCAATTCATTTGAAAAGCTTGAAGATTGAAGGGAAATCTTTCAAGACATTAATGTTTCTCATATTTGTATAAACTTAGAAATTCATCAAGCTGGGCATTGGAATCTAAATTTTGGAAAAGATCAGCTTATTTTCATATGGGTTCACGTATTGGAAAAAACAGCAACTACAGATTAAAACACAGGTCAAATGTCTGATTCATTCTAAAGAAATATATATTCTCCTACATTTACAGCTTCAATAAAACAAGATTTGAGAACGAAATATGGCCCAAAATGGTGGCACAGTTGGGGATGCAGGTTTAGAGAGAGATTCTTAAAATTAAGAGCTGAGGCCCAAATACATCAGGTTCATTGAGGTAATATATATATATATACTTCCAATAGCGTTGCTTACGATTGAAGCTACAGACAGACAAGATTTATTATTACATTTATTTAATTATTTAATTACACATTGGACATATTCAATGTCTGAGTCTGGTTTGGCTCCAGATAACTACAAATACTCTTCCATAACAAATTTTAATTTTTTAACTTTCACTCAAATTTACATATAAATGGTAGTTCNACATCAATGAAGATGCTCCACATACATTCACAGAGGACTGTGGTTAAATATTTCAATCTCTGACATTTAAATGTTTTACGATTGTAGGACTTGAATCTATCTAGTAAGTAATGTGAGACTGTTTAATGATTGTAGCAGCAGTCCAGTAAGTGGAAGACTAAGAAGACAGCATATTATAATAAATATGACAATCACCATTAAGGTTCTATTAAGAAACAGAAACCATTTGCAATCAAGAAATGTTGCATTGCATTAAACTGCATTTCTTTTAACACCAATTCCAAAATTATCATTACTGTAATCTTCTAATGTAAATATTTATCTCAGAAATTTCCAGCCTCAGAAACAGCAGTAATAAGGACAGACAGAATGAAAAGCACTAATCTTTATTCAGCCTGTATTTCATAAAATTGGTTGACTGTGAATAAAATATATAAATACAGTTGTTAGATCTTATTAGGGTAAAATATCAATATTTGCAGTTATTCATTTCTCCAACAATAATATAAAAATATCAATACAATTTCTATGATTCCTCAGATTATTTAATATAAATAACATTTTATAAAACAAATTCATCTATTTCCATTGTTTTTACTTTGAAATAAAGTGTAAGAGGTCCAACAGTCAGGAGATTGGCATGTATTATGGTATAAACATATCCACTTTTAACTCTGAGAGTGGTGTTGAAAATTACCAAGCGTTTTAATGTCATTTGGTTATGTCATATTACAATGTTATGTGAGCATTACTTTTGGTTACAATATTGGCCATTGGTTCGAGATAAAGTTATATGACCTCATTTATAAGAGCATCAGACAAGTGAAGGCTGATCCTGGATAGCGAAGGCTTTGCTCGGAAGCGACTGTTGGAGTCCTTCTTTCGTAGCACCCAAGCAAATGGATTTTCCCTGCAATTAAAAATAAGAAAATCATGGAAACGGAAGTCATTTTAAAAGAATTTTTCAAAGTTTCATAAATTGCAAATAGACCAATGTAATGCAAACCTCGGTGATTGAGTGGGAGACTTGATTCGTAAGCCACTCTCATCTCGGCCAACTCTTTTCCTATCCCAACTCTTCCTCCTTTGAATGTTTGACTTCAACTTCACAGATCGCAACATTTCAACTGAAACAACTGGTCCCTTTGGAGTACTTGCAATTTGCTCACTTTTCTAGAAAAAAAGCCACTTGTGTTAGTTCAGAATTGTAATTCTTGAAATAACTATGCCAAGCCTTTCAAACAAACATTCGAATGCTCAGTAAAAGAGTGGCACTGAATTGTATAATAATAATTGTAAAGTAATATTAATTATGAGACACTTTTTCATTGCATTTGATAACTAATAATAAGTGCAGGAATTTTTGAAAATTGATCTCTCATACTTTCCAATTAGATAGAAACATGAAATTTAGGAATTCATTAGAAGGCTAAACACATCAAAATTTTTATACCAATGTATCCTTGGTTTGCCTTCAGAGTACTCAAAACCTTTCCAATAGAAAATGAATACATGCATGTTTTTTATCAATAGCAGCTTTTTTCTTGAGCAAAAAGAAATTAGAAATAATAGTCCTACAAATCGGAGACAAGTATCAAAAAATAAGAAAATGAATAAAGATAAATACCCATCCCCTTGACAACCAATGCAACTGTTAAAGCCAAGCCCATCCTTTTTCCCATAAGAATACACTGGAAATTTAGGCCTATATAGAATGAATGGTAAAATCATCTTCTTGGAAGGAGCCAGTTCTTCATGTTACCAGCATTTACAATGACTATATACAATTCAGAGGGACAAACAGCCAAGTTGGAGCACTTCTTAACGAGCAAAGAAATTTCTCAAAGAGAGACTCACACACAGCTTTATCACAATAAAAAAGGTGAAGAGATATCAAGTTATGAGGGTCGTTCAATAAGTCTTTAGAAAATCCAAGAGATGGGATTCATAGTATCATAAATTGTTTGTTTTCAGTAAGCATCATTGCTCACAAGATAGCTAAAGTCTCAGTTATATCCATCTTATGGTTTCATTTTTACTGTCAATTGAAGCAAAAAAGAACTGTGAGTTTCGAGCAGTGACTAAACATTTATAATTAAAAGGCTTAACACAGAAAGAGATCGAAGCTGAGTTCATGGCATATCTACTCCTGTGTTTGTAACAGTGTACAATTGGGTATGTGTTTAAATGTGGCTGTACATCCACAATAGATGAACATCGTTCAGGACGTCCACTAGACTACCCCCAAAATGATTGATAAAATCCATGATATGGTTTTGAGTGATTGATGAATCATAGTGCTCGAAATAGTTGAGACCACAGGCATATCGTAAGGTACAGTGCTTTCAATTTTGCACCAAAAATTGAGTGTGAAATAAATCTCCGCAAGATGGGTGCCACATTTGCTTTCAGAGAAAAATAAACACAATCGTGTGGTTGACTCTGAGGCTATTTTGGCACTTTTCCATCGCAATCCTGACTAGGTTCTGTGTCAATACATTAACTCTGAATGAAACATGGATACACTACTACACTCCAGAGACAAAGGAACAGTCAAAACAGTGGGTTTTTGAATGAGAAAAGAGAAAACTCTGAATAAGCAGAAGACTGAAATCAGCCGCCAAGGTGATGGCCAGGTTTTTTCAGGATGCACACAGAATCATCTACACTAATAACTTGGAAAAAGATTAAATGATAACTGGAGAGTATTATGCATTGTCATTGCATTGGTTGAGCGAGGAAGTCAAGAAAAAAACGTCCTCGTTTGAAAAAGAAAGAGATCCTCTTCCATCAAGACAATGCAAGGGTGCACACCTGCTCAGTTTCAATTACCAGAATTATGGAATTGAAGTTCAAATTATTACAACATCCACTGTATTCACCAGATTTGCCTTCCAGTGACTTCTTTTTATTTCCAAACTTGAAAAAATGGCTTGTTAGACTACAGTTCACATCAAATGAGGTCATTACTCAAACAGATACCTATTTTGAGGACTTTCTGAAATTCTACTTTTTGGATGGCTTAAAAAAGTTGGTGAAAATACTTGGAAAAGTGTATAGAATTAAAAGGATTAATGAAGATAAAAGGAGATTGTTGAAATTTTTTTTAAAATTTGTTTTTCTATATTTTTCTAAGAACTTATTCAACGGCTTTTGTATTAATCAGTGCAGGGAGAGGTAAGGAAGAAAGATAGGCCAATTGAGAGGGATTGACCAAATCCATATCCTTCATTTGAAGTAAAGAATATGACTCCTAACATCAGTAAACTAGATATTTCAAAGAAATTATCTGGCTAATTTCAAATCGACTTTCATTCAAGTGAATTTGAAGCCTTAGCATAGCAGAGGGCTGACTCATACACAAGTATTCCTTGTAATGCTGCAATACTGTTGTCTGAAACTTACTACAACTTTCTAAACACATATTTTAAGAAATTCTTTTAACCATTACAATGAATACTAAAAATAGAATCAGTGATGAATCAATTTTCCAAAGATCACTATCATTCACAGAATGATTTTTATTGGAAATTGCATTTGGTTACCCTGAGTTTCACTTGTTTACTTAAACACTTACTAGGGTGGCTGGAGTTTTCCTCAATTGCACTCTACGAAGATCGTCCACAGTAATTGATGGCAGGGCTGCAGCATTGCCTGATTTCTGTTTAGGCCTGTTAACTTTAGCTGAGGTTATTACATTGAAAATGGGAGTGGCAGGGAGAGGAGGGGGTGGTGGAGGGGGCGGTGGTGGAGGAGGTGGTGGTGGTGGAGGCAGAAGAGCTGAATGCAGTGGTGGGACTGACTGATTTCTGATGGATCTCATAGACGTTAACTCTTCTTTCAACTGCCTCAGATCTTCCTCAATAGCAGCTATCCTCTGCTGCAGTTGAGTATCTCCTCCATGATCATGGCTACATGTGCATATCTTCAAATCATTTACCTTTTCTGTAAATTCTTTACGACTGTAGATTCTCCTCAGAGAGCCAAGAAACTGCAAAATGAAGGGTTCAATGTTTTTTTTTTCAAAATATTCTTTAATTTTTAGCCCAATCAAAATCTACTTACCTGATTACTCAGTCTTTTAGTTAGTTCGAAGACAAAGGATATTATCAACATAACCAGCCATTTGACATTCCTTCTCAGGCTTGGGATGTTTCCATGAGCACATCTTCTATCCTCACTTTTGAGTGATTTTCCAAAAGAATCCCTTCCACAGCTATCACTCTCAGAGCAAGGTAATATTGAAGGAAGAAGTAATTCAGTGTACTTTTCACCATCATATCCATCTATGATTGCATTTGATTGCTTATTATCAAAAGATATTTCCTCAACCATTTCTTCTGAATCCTTTCCAATCTTTTTCCTTTGACTTAAATTATTTCTTAAGAAAAGCGATTCATTAGAGGGTAAATTAAATTCTATTCCTTCACAATGTTTGCACTTCTCTGAGGCTTCCAAAAATGTTTCAATGGATGAAAATGAATTTTCCTGGCTACTATTTGGAGATTTTTTAATAATTTCAAAAATAGTTTCTAAGGATGAAAATGAGGTCTCCAAAACATCCAATTGAGGGATTTGTTGCACTTTCAGGTGTTTGGATATATTTGGTAAGGGATATCCTCCTCCATTCGTGGCTGAAATTAACTTAATATTCTCCACATTATTTGGCTGATCAAGCAGAATAGCTTCACAGTGTTTCTGCCGGAACAAACATGTTAAACTAAGGGCCTTTTGTATTATATCGGATGATAAGTGTTCTCTCCCACCTACTTTTGATGAATTAAGAGTTTCAAGAGATACTGACTTGGAAATTGGTTTCTTGGGGTCAATATTGATATCAGATAACAAGGATATTTCTTCGTCATTAAAATTTTGAGTCTTAGAGTAGTTATACTGAAACAATCCACTGAAGCTTAGAGCCTTCTCAAAATTATCAGGCAATGACCACTCTTTTCCTCGAACTTTTGACGACAAAAGAGTTTCCATAGATACAGACTTAAAAATTCGTCCTTTCGGGACGACATTTATGCTTGATAACATGAATATTTCGTCGTCATTAAAATTTAAAGCACTCTTACCTATAGCTTCATTTTCATAAACATGCAAATCTTCTTCTACGTTGGTAATACATTCATCCTTATCCCCTACCTGAATGGTAAGTAATTCTAATTTATTTTCATCTTTTAATTTACCTCGAGCGAGAGTTCTAAGGTAATTTAATTTCTTGTTTTTTCTTCTTTTTTTCGACCTTTTTATAGGCATGATAGAATCCAGAAAACTACGCTGAAGAAAAATTCTGACTTAATGACAAGGTACCTGAAAGAAATTAACAAAAATTACAAACAATTAAAAATAATTCATCTCGACAATATTTTTGCCAATATTAATTGTAATTCTTCTACATAATCAAAGACTGAATCGTGCAAGATAGTACGTTATACTTATACTTTGAATTCATACTTTGAACGATTCTAAATTAACCCATTCAACATCGAAAACGATGTAGCTAGAAAAATTAGTAGCTGGATAAGTGTGACAACTGAAGTGAAAGAGAGGATACATTTTACGATAAATACCACTTTTACATAAGAATCTTACATTGCAATATTTTAACATCTCATCCAAACAGTTTCATCGTGGAATTCCAAAGTAAATTTAATTTCTCTGAAGCACAATGTCAAGTGATTACCATTTTCACCAGTTTAAGAAAAATCAACAACGTTATTTGGGTTATAAGTACTACATGTATTAAATTTTGCTATTAGTGTCTTACTTATTTCATAGTTACCAAAAACACTACAATGCGTAGCTAGGGTGAATTTCACGGAATATTTGTTATGAGCACTTTCGAATGCCCTCAGCATGCATTAGATCATATGTAAAACCGAACATTACGTCACTTGGCCCAAGTAGATGACAAAGATTTTCGAAATATCAGCGATAAATAATATAAACCATTCAAAAATAAAATTTTACATCACTTATAGAGTTTACCGTTTCGTGCGTTAGCGAAAATGATTAACGTAAAATATGTCAACCAGTTGCAGCATTAAAAGTAGGATTTACGTACGTTTTGAAATAGGATCCGCTCACAATGTTTACATTTTTAAATCGAAAACAAATGAAACAAGCATGAGGATTCAACCGCACCTGCGAAATTGCATGTACAAAAAAATACCAAATTCGAAACATTTCTGAGCATTTCAGTTCTGATTAATCAACTATCGGACCAGTTCAAGATATCTTTTTACTTTTCCATAGGCACCGAAGTAATTAATGTTTACAACATTTCATCTTGTTCGGGGATTCGGCTTTTAAAGTCAACAGCCAAACCTCACAAGCCAAATTATTGGGTGTAAAATTTAAAACAACTTTGGATAATGGATATGAAAAATTTTAATTTATTTGCAGTTTATGACAGGCTGCGTCTTTGCGGAAATTCCCATATGCATTTCGCAGTCGACTTATTGAGATCATAGAGTAAGGATACATCCTTACTCTATAGTTGAGATCCAATGCCACGTACGCTTTCTGTAGTTTCATCATAACTTTCCTCTAAAATTCAATCTTTTTCCAGAATAAAACTGAGCATGCAACCTATGATTTTCATTTTATCCCTATATTGTAATAATCTCAAACTGAACTTCATAATTATCATCATGAATTGTTGGGCGAAAGTTAGTATATTTTTATACCTGTAATTATTCATTATAAGGTTTCCTTTACTAGCTAGAAAATTTTATAATACATTTTTGTTCAATGCGGAAATAATAAATTACATCTCTCTGTTTGGGAGAGTCAAAAAATAGCTATAAACTTATAGAGAAAACAATAAACTGAATGCTACTTATTTAGTCAACCCCTCTGTTAGCAACACAAAGTTATGGAAAGGACTAAGGCCTACTAGACTTTTCTTAATTATCACAAACTACAACTTCATTGGATAGGGTGAATCATTTTAAATAAAAAAAATGCAATGTGTAATTTGTCAGGAATTGAATGTCATGTGCTTAAACATCTCAAATCTGCAGAGCCTATGAAACTCTCAGTATTAGAATTGTTACCCAATTATTTCAGAAAACCTTTAGGTTAGGAGAGACGAATCAAAGCCAAGAAAATTTTTAAAAAATCACGTGACTCGAAGAAAACACCAATCCATACTTCTTTGCATAGTCTGAATTCACTGGGTCATTCCTGCATTTAACACTCAAATTTCACATCCATATGTTAACACAGGTACAATGCATTGGTTGAAGACATTTTTCTTCAAGACCATTGACATGTTTTACTTCAAAACATCGGCATTTCTTCCTAAAGCACACCAGCCTGGTTTAATTCTGCAATTCACTTAATACTGTTCTCCTCCCATGTTACTCTCCTCTCAGTATGGTATGTATCAGTCTCAGGTATTCTGGTTAAACATAAATAGTATTCTCTTCAAGTTTATCCTGAGTTGTACCTTCTGCTTTGCTGCAATGGTATAGAGCAAGACTTTTGTTTGGCCTACATATCTAAGAAAACGACATTTTTAACTCAAGAGAATCTATGCCTAGTAATTAACTTGTTCAAAACAGGCAACACTTTTTAGAGTAATATGTCTGTCAATATCAACAAAAAATTTTCTCAGATTCATGCATATCTTAACAACATGCTCTCAGTGTGAATTAATCAACATTTTTAGATTATCAAAACTTGTTATTGGAATGATAAAGATGTGATACTGCTTAAAAAAAACGTTCCCTATGAATTTGTCTGACCAAAAAATTTAAGTAGAACACTAAAATACCATTTCATCAGATGCTTCTCTAATTTAAAAATAAGATTTTGTGCTACTAGATTCCATTATCAGTTTAGAAGAAAGAATAATAGTGTTTTAAGAAACTGAAATCAAATGGGTGAAGTAATTTTATTGGATAATTTACACAGACATTCACAGCCTATTCAACATACAACAGAATCTAACAGTTGAACATTTTAGTTGGTAACCAAATTACCAACACTTTCAGCAACTATACAATGTGAAATGCATTGAGTGTTCACTTATTCACAAACTTTTCTCCTTTTTCAATGTTCTTCTTGAGTTCTGGAAGTGCAGTCTTCAGCAACTCATTCTCAAAATCATTCAACTTTCCAATTCCTAGGTTCTTTTGGAGCCCATTTGGCTAAGGAAAGAAACAAAAATTAGCAGAGATAATTAAAATTGAGACAAATGATGGCTGCAGGACTTACCCCCAGTTGTATTGGAGTGGAGAAATATTTGGCCTCTGTGACGTTGGAACGTACATAAGAGCATTCGATAACATTGGGCTCTCCTTTGAGTCCTCGTAGGAGAGCAAATGCAAACCTTGCCCCTGCATAAGCCATTGACAGAGTGGCTGAGCCTGCGCCTGCCTTTGCTTTAACCACCTCAGTGCCAGCTTCCTGTGGAGGCAAAATTAATAGTTATAATGGACGAAAAGGCTAAGAGAGGATGTTCATTTGACCATTTGAATGTGTTTGTCGACTATAGTCCACGGTCTGTAAAAAAACGTACAATTCGAATCATGCTAAAAACGCAAGTACCACTTTAAGGCAACCTTCCTTTATTAGTTTAAAGAGAATTAGTTTAAACATTTTTCCAACAATATTCAGAGTCTAAATGCAATAGCACTAATTTCTCTCCGATTTGGAATGAATTCTGTTCAAAAATGAATTTTTTACCCTTTTTGCTATAGAATTACACAAAAAGAAGGAGAAATTGTCTGTTTTCTAGTCCAGCGCACTTCACTAAAAGTTTGAAAGGAAAATAATTGCCAGAGAGGTCCTTTCTTACCAGTGAAAGTGATGCAATAAACAGATTCTTGTGACCACACTCCTTGCTATCTTCATTTTCCTTTCGTGTTCCCTACATATTTTACCGTTGCACACTCAATGGATCCCACCGAAGTATTATGTTCACCAAAGTACGATGTAAGCAATTGCAAAAGAGCAACAGTGGAGAAGAAAGCCAAAGATGCTGAGTGGACAAAATGCTTCATATCTCTTGAGATGGATAAGCATGAGAGATATCAAAGAAGTGTTTAGAATAGCCACAAGAAGGTTAGAACTCAAAATTAATTGTGATACAAAGTGGGATGAGAGTCCGGCAGCTTATATTGCAATTAAGCACTCAGCAATGCATCAACATCAGATACGCTATGGCAGAAAAACAAACATCCAGTGTTTTTCCAGTCAAAAATCCTTACACATATTGCATTGTGCTAAGAGACAAACGGGAAGCTCCGGATTACAGATTTCTGTGTTCATTGTAATTGAGAATTTTCAACAGTGATAAAGGAGCATCACAAATACTGAAAATATGTTTAAGAAGGCAATGTGAGGAAGAAGGAAGAGAGGGCCAAAGGGCAAAAATAGCCGGCCAATAGATTGGCCTGTGACATTTTTTGCACATACCTAATGGTATAGGTCTAATAAATCTAATAATCTAAATAAAAAGGATATTTCTCTCTAGTTGTCCAAAGAATTCGCTTATTTTTGTGATTCGAAGTTCTTGGTATACTCCCAAATATTTTGACAGTAAAATATTAAAGAATATACATTGTTATTCCAGTATAAACGTAGGAAAACATTCAAATTTAGAAGGTAAATAATATAATAAAACAGCATATAATCGAATGGTACTGAATACTGTAGAATATTCGTTTATTATTATGAATTATTATTATTAATTATTGGTACTTTTCCAAAGAAAGATAAGGATTAAACCATTTCAACTGACGTTTGACTTTTCCCAATAAATATTTAGCGACAACATTATTCTTAAATAAAACCATATTCTCCCAAAAAANACGTAGGAAAACATTCAAATTTAGAAGGTAAATAATATAATAAAACAGCATATAATCAAATGGCACTGAAAACCGTAGAATATTTGTTTATTATTATGAAATATTATTATCACCCAGAAATAAGCAGGAAATAGATGATAGAGGAAGCAGAAACAAACTTAAGAATCCCCAAAGAATCTGATTCTGAATATAGATCCGACTTCGACGATAATGAACCAGCAGGATGGTCGGAAGACGACGAAGAAAAAAGTGAAGAGATTTCATCCTCTGGCAAGCCCAGCATCAGGGACATATGTCTAGAATAGGTTTCCATTCCTGACTTTGAGGGAATGCTCAGTGTCATTGGCTTAGCCCCAGTTGAGTGTTAAATGGTTAAGTTAATGAGCAAATTCCCTTCAAAGGTAACAACCTGAAAATCTACAATTGTTTGTCAAACAATTGTAGGTTTACTATTAACTTTTATGAGATTTGGTTGGGAGAGACGATATTAAAAGTATAATATTGTTTGATTTCTTGTAAATGGTAATTTATAACAACAAGATTAATGGAAAAGTTACAAGCACATCATGAGTTAAGTTGCAAGGGAAACTCCAGCTGAAGATGTAAAGCAGTCTATTGAAAGGGTCACTCAATAATGGATATGGGTGGTTATTACTTTAAGAGGACTTCACGTACACAATTTCCAAAGTTTCTCACCAAAAATTATTCATATATGGCAATATACTTTCCAACTTTTATTTCTATTTCCAATAAGCTTGTTAAAACTTGTACATATTGCAGTTTAAAATCTCAATGTTATATATTCATACTTGCACAAAATCCTGACAAGGGTTAGTTGGAAGATGAGATTCTCTAGTCCCAATTTTGCCCATTTAAGACTTTTGTATACAAAGACTTACAAATATTATACCCAGTCTCCCTTTATCTAGGGTTTGTTCTGTGAGGTATCTTTTATCCAAACATGTTCATTATCCAAAACTAAATACTTTTTGCTAAAGTGCTTGCTGTCTGGTTTGTGAACAATCAGAACCGTTCCTTGATATATCACTCAATTTAACTTTAACAAAAAGATTACAAGATAGCTCAAGAAAAAGGAGAGTGGCCACTTAAAGTGAAATATTCAAGTGTCAACTTAAACTCTATTCCTTACAAAAGAATCATTATTTCCGCTGCCATCACAAAGCATTTAGTGTAATCCATTTCACAATTAAATTACGACACAACTTTAACAAAGAAAATTATGCCATTAGCAATGGCTCTTTTTCTGGACCTGTTCTCATAATTCAGGTTTAAACTTAGTCCCATGTGGCAGGTATCCTTTAGAAAATTAATATCAAAGTTGATTGGCTGAACAGCTTAAAGACTGATATGCGTTCAAAGGAAATTCTATACTTACATCCAAACACCTTTCAGCGGAAGCCCTGCAAAACATGTGTTGTAGTCTGCCATTTTACATGGACCATTAAAATAAGCTATGAAGACACAATCAAAAAAGTGAGCAACTTCATGTTTGTATCCTCTTAAAGAGGGAGGCTTATACATGTTACAAAAAATTTAGTTTCCTATGTGGTGTCCCTTAATTGTTATTAGAAGTTGAAGTAGCAGCATTTTGCAACAAAAAATATAAGCAGAGGTAATTTGCAGTAAATTTATCAACAAATAGGTCCAACAAAGGTGCAAACCTCATACAATTTTAAAGTTGATAATATTAACAATGTTTTAACCAATATTGATGGCTAAAACATCCTAAATGTGGTTTATACATGTTTTTGAAAATGTCACTTTTTAATGGAAATAAGTCAAAACTGCCGTTTGAATATTTATGACAGAAAAGTTTACAGCTGACAATCTTTGTGTTAGCCATTTTGAAAATTAGAGTTACATGTCCATGGCATCTAAAATTTTTACCAGCTTTGCTGCCTTATTTTAGTTTTTACAGGGGTACAAAAATATTTTTTTTCGTAAAGACCCACAGTTTGTCACTAAGGAAAAATGGAGACATCGATCTTAGATATCATGGGTTCAACCCTAGAAGGCCCCAAAATGTACTTTTACTGTTTAAATACATTCAGCAGATTAAAAAAAATTCGTTTAGGGTATTTTCCGTTAAGATAGAACATTGAAATTTACAATATCGTTAGAGGACATAGATTTGTATCACATGCAATAAAGATTTTTGCACTAGTGGTCACAGGTTGGAATAGAATGCATCAAATTTCACCCATAAGGGATACACAGGGTGTCTTTTTCAAATAATTTTTTCAGGTTACTTGCCGAAGAGCAAAATAACTTAATTTCGGGATATGAATTGTATGAACAGATCTTACATGCAAATCTGATTTAGAGTAACTTCTGTAGAACTTAGAGGAAAGAATGAAGCCTAAATTTAAGAATATAAAGTGAAAGCCAACCAGAAATTACGCTATTGGATGCCAAAGTGTCAGCAGCAGCCTCACAAATCAGTGAAACAATGTTTTGTAACATTTACATTCACTTCCATCAGATTATTAAGCTATCATTAACAAAAATGTAACACAAATTATAAAAACCTGAAAGAGAGCGAATCTATGTTCCTAAGTATTCAACAGCTAATTGGGAGAAATTACTCAAAATAGTTAAGTACCAAGTTTGGCAAATTTCTGGTAATAAATAGCACCCACAATTTCTTCCATTTCCAAAAGTAACAATGCAGACAGAAACTGATTACTCATAAAAAGGTTCATCAGCCATACCCTGGAGTTGAGATACATTCAAACAACACCAGTATATTGCATGCCTTCGCTCTATTTCATCAAAAGCAGATTAATTAAAAGGACAGGACTCAAACCTGATAAAAAATGAGAGATTACCTGAACTCTTTCCGTAAGAGCTTTAATCTTATCAGCAGGGAAGTTGACAGATGGCTTAGCTTGGGAGAAGACAGGGATTATTGTAACTCCAGAGTGTCCTCCAATAACTGGCACATTCACCTGTGCAGGGTCCAAGTTCTGCATGATAAAGAGAAAAATGTTAAAAGACACTCCCCAAGAATTTTTAGGGCTTCTCTCATTTAATTAACTTTGCAATTGCTAATAATTGACATAGTTTCAAGTTGATTCCATCAAGTCTGGCAGCATAGAAAAAATGACAGCAAAAGCTAACGGCCACAGCTCAGAATTCATCCACTTCTAACAAATGCAGATGACAAAGGGGTATGGGTGGCCATACTTACCTAGGGTTGAAATATTAACATAGTGTATTATGACACTGAACTGTACAGCTTTCCCAAGGAATTAAATTTAAATTAGCATAATAAAGTAAAATAAATTCTTCCTTGCACTTAAACAATTACTATTTCAAGTTTTTTCCAAGGCTACCAATAGACCTCAGATGGCAAGCTTGTGGACAATACTCCAGTAGGACAACCCTTCCTTCCATCACACCACTCACTAAAACATGACCAATTCAAACTCAACAAAAACTACCCCTGGCTTTAGAGGACTAAAAGATTTCTATAGGTTAATTGTTCCATGATAAGTTTCAAGGTCAATTTGCCAAATTCCTAGTAAATATAGTTAAATAACCATGGATTTTGGAGAAAAAGAAAAATTTTACTGGTAAACCTAGGGAGTCACTTTTGCACGCCCTTATGTTATACATGCATATCAGAGAAAGAACTAAAGAAAAAATGGCCCAACACAAGCAGGACCTGAACCCACAACTTGCAGATGTTAAGGGCAATTCAGCCACTTCAGCCTGCTTCCATTCTTTAGAAGGGTATGGTATTATGTATATCTTTTCTTTCAATAATTCCTCAAACATCAAGCATGTTTATCACGTTTCTTGCATTGGTTTTCAAACTAGTAGCAGAGGTGAGTTATTGTAGACTTTGAGGAAATCTCATTAAAATTTTTAAGAAATACTTTATCACATTTCCAGCAATCCTTATGATACTAAAAATTATACAGAGGCACTTGAGATTTTCATGTAAAATAAATATTCAGAGATATGCAATAGTTTAAGAGAAGCATTACTCATTATCACTTAGGGTTTTTATGTCAAGAAACTGTTCAGATTTTGAAGTAAATGAAACCAGGACATTACGATTTCATATAAATTACGCTCCAAAGCCACATTATGTCTGTGCAGTGTCACAATTTTATGAAAATTTCCACTTGAATAATTTATCTAATTTAAATCTGTTCTTCGTTGGAGTTTTTCCTTCAAACTAGGATAGCTGTAAAATTGGGTGGGATCAAACACTAAAACCAGGACATTCCCTGTCTATGGTAAGCCTAGTTTCATCTAATGTTTCCTACCCAACCATCAAACTATAGCTTGTTTAAAATATAACAAGCAACAATGAAAAGTACCCAATATATTATGGTCCACAATCTGCATTTGAGAACTCAAAGCTATTTCAATTTGAAATTTTTAATTTTCAATACTGTCACTGAATTATTTTGAATAAAATAGAAAATGAGACAGAAGCAATTCCAAGACACTGCAATAACAAAGACATTACACAATATATTATGAAAGCCAATCAATTTTACCAACCAGAGCTTCACCAATAAATGTATTTGCACGAACAACATCAAGAGTTGAAACTCCAAATACTCGGTTGGGGTCATACACTCCAGCTTTCTGTAACACTTCAGAGGCAATGGGCACAGTGCTGTTTACCTAAGGAAATATTATGAAAATGATACATTAAAATGACCAGAAATTGATGTCTATTCAGGAATTTGAAATAATCCCATGACTAATGATATATTAACTTACTGGATTACTGATGATGCCAATTAGAGCTTTGGGTGCAACTTCTGCAACTGCTTGAACTAAATCCCTCACTATACTGGCATTTGTATTGAACAGGTCATCTCTTGTCATTCCAGGTTTCCTTGGAACGCCAGCTGGGATTATCACTACATCAGAACCCTTGAGGCAATCCTAAAGTAGCGATTACATTTTCAGTCAATCACAACCCTTCTACCCATGAATAAGCAATATTCTACTAAGGAATGATTCGTTTGTGAATATATTATTAATTTATACTTATATTCGACAGTTAAGTGTCATGAAATGCACGATGCGCATACCTTTTCTTAAAGGTTAACACAATATAAAAACAACCATTATGATCCTTTTCATTGAATTTTCTCGGTTAATGGTCGAGAATTATGAGGGTTGATTTTCATGATATACATTACCCTGAGTTGTTCCGGGCCATTGAATCCTTTGACCGAGGCACGAGTTTCGATGTGGCTGAGATCAGCAGCTACACCAGGTGTGTGTACAATATCATAAAGTGATAGCTCTGATACCAACGGTGAATTCTTCAGCAGAAGTGACAATGGCTGACCAATACCTCCGCTTGCACCACAAACGGCAACTTTAGAGTTCCTCTGAGGTAGAATCAAATAAGAACCAAGTAGAATCTACAGCGTTCAGCAATGAACACTAAGGATGCAATGTTTAGACAGTTGATAGCTAATTTTCTAGTCTGTGAAAACAGCATAAGGATTGCGATGGCACATGAAACCTATCTTGGTCTTTCTACTTTTCATCCACCTCTACTACTCGAATTATGAACTACTTAATTAAAGTCAAAATGGTTAATACGCTATCAGAGAATATTTATTCCAATCAGAAATATAAAAAATATAATCAAACCAATTTCAAAGTAATTTACAATATATTCAGAATATACAGGCAAAATTACTATATGAATTATTATTATTAATTATTGGTACTTTTCCAAAGAAAGATAAGGATTAAACCATTTCAACTGACGTTTGACTTTTCCCAATAAATATTTAGCGACAACATTATTCTTAAATAAAACCATATTCTCCCAAAAAAAAAACTGATAGAACTTCTTCATATTAGCTGATTTATATATTGTATCTTATTATAGACATATTTAAAAAGACACTCACCTGAGAAGATGTGCATAAATTCTTGGCATGTTTGCCGACTGAAATTACGGTTTGCGGCTTAGAAATACGAGAAAACATCGTAATTGCACTACGAATTCGACTCTTCAAAAATTACCGTACTCTCTTTCGTCTACTCGGTCACGGAAGAGGTCAGTCAATGCGCAGACTCAGATGATGAAAGAGAAATTTGATGTAATGACGCCCTCACTGAGTAAAAACTATAACTATATTTTATTTAAGAATCGGGATTTAGCGCCTTTATTGAACTTAATTAGTTTTGGGGCAACATCTACTATAGCGCGTACCACTTTTTATCGTCAATAACGACAGCTTAACGAAATAATCAGATCCTATGTATTATTTCTTTTTCAGCGAAAATATCCTCATGCCAGGTCGCCTTTATTTGGAATTCCTCAATCGGACGAATAAAATTACGAATCATAGTTTAATTTGTAAGATTTCAGTCGCGGTTTTCACCTGCCGTACTGACCAGAAACACTGGAACGCAGTATAGCAGATGACGGCAGTATTAACTGCATTAATGGGAGGTGATTTACCTTGGAAATTCATTTAAAGACTAACGGAACTTCACTATTGTGAACATAGTTCTAAAGCATCCCCTTTGACGACGCCAAACTGCCAAGAACTTATTAATTTTCCTACCGTATTTCTTGTCTAATTACGTGAAAGGACAGTGTGACTCCATCTGAGCATTCGTAAAATCTAATATTATTTTACGCAGCTCGTTAAGACTTGGTAACTCTGGAATTATAGCTTTTCGGAAATTCTTCTTCTCGACAAATACCTATAAGAAAATTTTTCTTTCTCCTTAAGTATTAAATACGCCTCATCACTTTAACTTAAGAATAAACGATTAAAATTCAATGCAAGGTATTCCGTGAAAGAAATTGCATGGCTACACCACTTGGAAAGATCCTACTTTTTGGTAGAAATTGGATTAAAGAGATGTATACACTGTAGCGCCCCGATAAACACTGAACGGTAAATTTTAATTAATGCTTAACTACTTTATCAACGAATTTAACATACGATTAGTTCATTCTTTCTTCGAAATTAAACAGGTGTCACGACTCCGGGAAAAGTTTCTGGCGGCTGAAACTTCGCTAGAGCAAAACGCGACTCTTAAATAATACCGTCTACACATTGAGTGCAGTTATAGAATGATATTATCGGTCAACGGACACGTCCACATGGCGACAACTTTACTGTATACGCAATTAAGATACAAAAGTGTCTCCGTGTAGTCGCAGCTTAACGCCTTGTATATTCAGTTACACCCACTTGATAATTTGTGCGTATCTCTGTGGCGTATCTTTCGCCGATACGATTCGACATAATCTTCTTTTTCCTCGAATTATTGTTGCGTTTCATGAAAATGGACGATACGGGAGAATGTTACCTGTCGTACACAGCACGATGGGTTATCTCTTACTATAAATTTTGCGCAGAATTCAGCCAAGTAGTTACAATAAGTTAAGAGCCGGATTTTTTTTTCGGCCCAGAAATGAAAAGACTACTGAAAGATAGATTTTTAAGGTAGACTTTCAGGAAAAGAACTTTCAGCGTGTACATCTTTGGTAATTGTGTTGAAAGATGATTAAAAATGGAATACCCAACAGCGCACAAAAACCAAATTAAGTTAAGTAGCAAGAACGGAAGGTATTCAGGAAATATTTAAGATTTTGGTGATACTTATATATCTCTGAATTGAGATATCATCATCTCATGATCTCATATCTCAATTCAGCGACCCATAATTAGTAAAGAGTAGCAATTACCCAAAAAAGAGAAAACTTGCTCGCCTGTGTTATCAATCGTGGATGATTATCCGAACATCAAAAATGAGAAGCAAGTAACAGCAGCTGTGTGCATTTTTGTTCGTTAATCGATACGAAAAAGAAGAAACGAAAATCACAGCGTTGGTGGTTGCCAAAATATACAATGTAATGGCGGAACAAGTTTAGTACCGAATTTAAACTTTCAACCTGTCGGTGGATTAGATGATTTATCTTATTACAATGATCCACCGACTTTCCATGCAATTTCCTCTTCCTGATCATGTTTTTGAATTCGTTGTCATAATCTCAGTGTTTTGGACCCCGCAGTATATTTTTGGTATGCTCAGTCGTGTCCTGCAATAAGAACCATTTAAGCTAAGAGTTCGACTGTCTCCATGCAGCCCGTCCTCACACTGCGCATCCTTTGATGTGACAGGGAAAACCGACAGTTTCTTTCTATCAAATGTTGATACGGAACGTAGCATCGTTTGCTGTTTCCAGTGATACGCAACGGGGATACGCAGAAATGCAACAAGTGGATGCAAAGCCTGACTTCCCCGTATTTTCCAAGAGTATGAAAAACTTCGTTAGCGAGCAAAGAGCAGGATGTGTTTAGGAGGAGTTCACGCCAAGGCTAAATGATGGGAGCCCGTGTTTCCCGAACAAAAAATGCTACGATCGTATCCTCTTGTAAACGAATTTTCCGCATCACCACTGATAAGAGGCGGAATGTTGACTTTCGATACTAATTTAAGGAGTTTCTTGGAATACTTCGCGGAAGAGATGCGCACCTTAAGAGTTGGGATATCGTGAAGATAAGGAAGGAGATAAAACAGAGGACAAATCTAATGATTTTCGGTACAACTTTATAACTTAGAGACAGAGGGAAGGTATGATCATTTAACTTTTCAAATTTGAAAAGGAGTGGGCATCGTTACGGCAAAAGTCCTTTGAAGGTCGCATTGGCTCCTATAAATAAAATGCAGATAAGATATAAAAATAAAACAATTATATTCCGCTATACACAATCGAAACTGAGTCAGAAATTCGCTAAATAAAGCCTAGATATCTGCTAAAAGAAAAAATCTACGCTGACACCAATATTGAATTTTTTTGATCCCATACAAGAATCCTCTTGTATGGGATCCACATGAAGTAGGGATAGTCTCAGATTTAGAGATGGACCGACGTAGAGCAGCACGTTTCGTCAGTGGAGATTTCAGGTTCGACAGCATTAAGGCTATGATAAAATCACTCGGGTGGACCTTGCTCCAGGTGACCGACGAAAGCTTTTCGTAAAATTCATCGGTCCAGAATTTTTGGGCGAAGTAAAAGATATTGTAATTCCGCTAAAAAACGAGCGGTTATTTGCAGTCCCTCTTTGTAATTACCAATCAAATTAATCATCTATGTCGATTTCCCCTCTATTACATATACTATATTTATCTCTGAAGCAACACTAATTTATCTCGGGATGCGTTTTCCCTGCGTATCACAGACTTGAAATTAAACATAAACAATACTTTTGTCATATTGCTACGTCCGGATAATTGCTTTCCTTCCCTATTGCACGCTCCGATTCCAGTAAGGCATACTTCTAATTATTGTTTAACTAATGGTTAAATACTACCAAAACTATTGCATTCTATCCAGCAAAAACGATAACAATGAATTATGACAAATCACAGCCTTGCCCAACAACCAATTTATCGCGTGTCGTTACTAAATCATCGTAGCACCCAGCCGTCGCGGACCAATTTGTCGTGGGACCAAATCGTAGCGGACCAAATCGCCGTGGGACCAAATTGTCGTGGGACCAAACCGTAGCAAACCAAATCACCGCGGACCAAATTCCCGGCTGTGGTCCCCACCGTACGTCACCCTACGAGGCGATCCCCTACTCCACCTCCACTTCTTCAACCACTAGCACCCTCGTCCATACAAGTTCTACATATTCTGTGTATGAGCTGCGATTTATAGGGAAGGACTACTGCAGGTAAATTGTTTTATTCCTCAACAGCACGGTTTAATGACTAGAATTACTTATATTCGTTCGTTGAATAATTAATTTAACTTTATGCTTACGGTCTCTCCTACCCAAAAATTTGGCTTTTTTAACTTTCGTTGAGAAATCTTTGTACGCCTCAAATCCCGTGTATACTTTAAAAAATAAACTTAACCTTTTCTTCACTCTCCTCTCCTCTAAACTTCCCCAACACTAATTCTTTTAGCATCTTTGTTTCATATCTGTCTAAAATGAACCTTGCTGCCTCTGTATCTTTCTGACATATCTCATGTGGATCCCATAAGCATTCCCCATATTCTAAGATTTGTTACACAGAAAATTTGAACGCAGCCTCTTTAACCTTCTTATTTGACTTCCTAAGCATACGTATTATTAACTTTAAGGTTTTATTTGCTTTAAAATTTATATGTACTATATGTTCATTCCATACCTACCTACATTACGTAAATTTCTATGCCTATCTTTAACATACCCTTGAAATTATTCCATACCACTAAAATTCCATATTACTAATGATTATTTGCTCAGCTTCCAAAGGAAAACTTAATAACGGTAAATCGGCGAAATATTTCAGAGTATCCCTCACGAGTGATTATCATGGGGTGCTTACACTAATAATGAATACATCTGTGAAAATATTAACTTCATCGAAAGAAAATCTATCACGCATGAACACTTGTAGAGACGTCAAGGGAAATCTTAATAGAAGTAAACTCGGAGAAATATCTTGGAGTACCTAACTCTCACGAATGACTTAACATGGATTACCCGATTCCATAATGCATGTGGACGAGCGCTTAAGAAACTCGTCAAGAGAATAGTCGGTAGGAGCGAAGAAAAAGTCCGCGAGCGATGTCACTTAGCGTTACTTAAGCGTCACCTTGAGTATGAATGTAGTATATGAACCGAAAAGTCTTGTATTCGAGAATTTAAAAAGGTAATGCGAAAGGAAATAATAAATAAATATTTAAAATAATAAGTAATTGTTACGACAAATGATTGAGCGTTACTCAGATGATTGAGGACGCAGGTTGGAAACTACTAAGATAAAAAGGGCTTAATTTAGTTGAAAATTTCAGAGAAAGTACGTTCCCAAAGATTCATTTGATACTGTGTTCAGCCTAAAATGTAGAGATGCATTCGTTTGGAAGGTGTTATTTAGTTGTATTAAATAATTTGAATAAAAAAATGAGAAAACATTTTTTGCATGGAAAACTTCGGAATCGACTTGTTAATAACGTGTATT
This sequence comes from Ladona fulva, assembly GCA_000376725.2. NCBI lineage: Eukaryota > Metazoa > Arthropoda > Insecta > Odonata > Libellulidae > Ladona > Ladona fulva. Next base: position 262,672 of record KZ309038.1, read on the forward strand.
GCGTTGATGCCGAACTCCGATTTTCAAATGCAAATTTTGCATAAACAAAGGCCTCAAAGATTGGATACATCTATTAATTTTGAGCAAGGAACATAATCTGAAAGTCTCTAGGGAATCAGTGTTACACTAAGGTGACATTCTCTTTGTTAGTTTTTTTAGCTAATGCAAACGTATTAAGAATATACCAAACCTAGATGTAGTAAAATAACAGTAGACTTAAAGATAGTTTTATCGAAAGAAATAATTATTTATTGCAGCGCCTCATCAAAACAAAAGCGTGATTTCTTTTAAAAAGATAGAATTTATTTACACAAATTACTTTGTTTGATACTTTACCATTGCTGTAAGCTCGACAAAGGTTCCAATTTATCTAACTTGTTTCCGTTGAACGAATGTCCATTACTACATTAAATAAAAATATATTCCTCCTGTAAAGGCAAATAATGCGTTTAATGGCTCCAATTTCCTACCTCCAGGTAGGAAAATCTTGGTATTTATCGTCACCATTTGAAACAGTTTGTAATTCTATTTGCTAAGATTTAATGAAAATAACTCTACCTTATTTTATGATGAATATGTCGCGTAAAAACATCGTTTTATCCGAAAAGAATGAATGAAAAAATCTAATATTACAAATATGTCCTCGAAACTCTGATCTTGGAGATTGTTTCAAAGATTGTTTTAAAATTTTTTATTGCTGTCGTGTTTTAAAGCAGAATTTAGATTTAGCTTTTATGAATAGCCTTTTTAAAACCTCCACGGGAATATCTATTAAGAAATAGTTACTTCTCGGGTCTTAATTTTATTAGAAATTTCACAATTAGACAAAGGGTAGCAACATGATGAGAGATGTGAATATTTTCTTTGGGCTTTCAAACTCATAGAAACATAATGCAGTTGGTTTCATATCTTTATATCAATCTGTTTTTGAGACAGAGGCGGGATGGACAGACAGACGGACGAATGGATATTTAAGTTTTATGTATATAATTTATTTCCGCCCAAACTCGCTTATACGTCACATAATAGCAGAAAAAGCGACGGCTTTTTCTTTCGATAGCACTTATTCAATGCGAGAAGGTTGTCTTCCTCACCTCCTGGTTCGCATTTCGAAACTACGGGTCATTTTTGTAATTCCACATCCTAAACCGCAACATCCTGTAGGAGAAGACGCCAAGGTCCGAGCTCGTTTGCATTAGCTTCGAATGAATGTGTTCAAACAATGTCTTACGGGAGAATGGATTTCACGATGGCGGAGTTAAGCCACGAGAGAATTACGGATACATTCATATTGAGGCCAATTACAGAGGAAATGGAAAGCGAAGTTCTTCCCAACGACAGCCTCTACGCTCTGGACTCAGTTCAGGACGACAACCTGAACCTTTTCATCGCGGCAGTTGGATCGGACCCGACCGGGGCCCTCAGGGCGCTAAAAGACGGAGCTCACGCCAATGCCAAGAGCAGAATCATGCGCATCAGTGCTCTCCACGTGTGCGCTTCGCACGGCGATGAAAAGACGTTGCAAATCCTCTTGAGCGCCGGTGCGGATCCGAATGCAGCGGACAAACTGGGCAGAACGCCGCTTCACTTGGCGGCTTCCGCTGGGAGCGAAGTCTGCGTGCAGAAGCTCCTGGAGGCCGGCGCCGTGCCAAACGTCTTCTATCACGTGAATACGTTGATGTTTAAGAAGACGAAGCCGACTCCGGAGAAGGACCCCGTGCCGTCGGTCACTTTGGAAAATCTTGGACTGAATGTAAGCACAAGTACGACAAAAGTCAATCATAAGTAGAGGAATCCGATTTCGATACCCACATTGTTTCTGAAAGCCACGAGATTTAACGTAAGAGTACTGAAGCATTCTCTATGGAGGATGGTCGCGTTAACAACCTGGTGGATAATTTAAAGAGCAAAGTTACATTATATGCAGAAGATACTTCCATATATAGAGAGATTGTATGTGAATATGATAGCAGTATCCTACAGAACGACCTGAGCGTGTTTTCAAGTTGGTGCAAAGATTGACAGCTTGATTTGAATGCGGGTATATAGCTATAGCTTTCACGCGTTCATATCTGGTTATTTACGAACAGCACCAAATTTCGGGATATCCCTTGGAGTTCGTGAATCACAATAAATACGAGTACCTAGAATTTAAACTCAGCGGTAGTTTATCGTTCAAGTAATATATTCGTGATGCTATAGGAAAAGACGTAGAATGCGAAGATTAACAAGTAGAACCCTGAGAGGACGCCCACCCAGAGTTAAAGAAGTTGCATACTTTCCCTCATTTGACCAAGCCTCGAATACTACTGCACAATCTGGGATCCACATGAAGTAGGGTTAGTGTCAGATTTAGAGATGATTCAACGTGGATCAGGCCGTTTTGTCAGTGGAGATTTCAGGTTCAACAGTAGCGTTACGGCCATGATAAGACCATTCGGGTGGAACTCGGCGCAGGAAAGAAGATCTGTTTACCGACGAAAGCTTTTCGAATAATTCATCGCTCCAGAATTTTTGGGCGAAGTAAAAGATATTGTTATTCTCGTAAAACACGAGCGCGATATCCGAGAGGTGACGACGAAGCGTAAAGTTACTTCTACAGGAAGAAAGTCGCCGCAGTATTCTATCACTCGTTTTACTAACTTTGAGCTCTTTCTTTTTATTATTTATAGAAAAATCTGGACGACGGCGAAGTGGCAATGTCGTGAAAAGAGCGACTATCACCCTCTTTTCCTAAGAAGGGACCTCGAAACCGGAAGACAACCCGCGAATATCTATAACGTTCATCTTTTTACAAAAAATTGAGCATATTATAGGCAGCTCACATATTTTAAAGGGGCAATTTGCAAATGGCAACCCAGTATGTCATGTGCACTCAGCAAGCCATTTTTCTCAACGATACCGTTAAAGCAGCTGATCAGGGTAATAGAAGAGATTCAGGAAAGTTAGGATATTTGTGGAAGAAACAGTAGTTTACAGGGAAATAGACAGAAGAGAGGATATAGAAACCCTGTCGAATGACTTAGATAAAATAATTAAATGGAGCTGTGATTGAAAATTAGAGCTAAATATAGTCAAATATTCAGTAAAATGCAATAAGAAATTAAAATATGTACTTTCCACAAATTAATTTCGTAGTGCATTTTAGAATGAAGTTCCACCGGATTTCGCTTGAGACTATTAAATATTCAGTAGTTAACTTCTTCGAAAGGAAATCAATTGCCCATGATTTTTACCCTAGCCTCTGAGGGAATATTTTATCAACAGTAGTGTCGGTAAAACAGTAACCCTCACAAATAACTGAACATGGAGTACCCGCATACGTATGTGGAAAATCACTTAAGAAATCGGCTCCGTGAAGAAAATAGTTGGTAGGAGCGAAGAAAAAGATCGCGTGCGAATTTATTTCGCGTTAGTTAAGAAACAATGAATATGTAGTGTATAGGACTAAAGTGATGTATTCGAGATTTAGAAAAAGGACACCGAAAAGCGATACCTTTTGTGAAGAATTGCCACGATAAATTGGTGAGCGTTACACAGATGCTTCGGGACGCAGCATGGAAATCTTTAGAATTTAGGAGATTAAGGAAAAAAAAATTAACTGGATAAGTTTAGAGAAAGCACGTTTACAGATGACGTAGCCGATATAATGCGTCCTCCCTGATACACATGCCGTTCCGATACTGAGAGACATATCAGGGAAATAGATGCTAGAAGAATCGATTCAATAATTAATTTTTTCCGCGAACGATAAGCGAAAGTAATCGATTAGGGAAATAGAGTGATCGTGCATGCACCCCCTGCCAAACGCCGAGAGGCGGCTTGCAGGATACTTACATAGACATAGACAAAGCATTCGACAGAGTAATCAATGTCAAATTGATCAAAACGTTGATGGCTCGACAAAAAAGTTCCTGAGTGGATAAAATCATTTCTCGGAAACAGATCGCAGCGAGTTGCGTTCTACGGAATTTTGAAGTACACGTCACAACCAAAATTCCAGAGGGAAATGTGTTCCTCATTAGTTACTGATACGAAACACATACACATACTAGTACATCGGCGAAACATATATTGATAATCTCCACATGAATCGAAAATCCGGACACGGCTTCCCAAATTCAGCCCCACATTTTTCTCATAGAATGTAACCATATGATATCAGCATTTCCAATACCTTCGCCTTTTGGAAGGAAAACTTGCGTAGTTTATGTTCAAAATCACGCTTGCAAGTAAGTACATAAAGCAGCGCACAGTATCTGCTGAAATGATTGCAACGGTACGTAACATTTATAGAAAACAACACCGCAGTCAGTGATAAAAACAGTTATGACGCTTTATAACGTCATTTCGTGACGCGTCAGTTTGTTCGATATCTAGTTAAATTACCAGAAAACTACCTCTCAAATCAAAGTGTTGGTTTCGATCAATCTGTATCAATTTTCTCACTATGTATGTACTTACTTCATGACCAATTTAACATGCCTAGTAGTTCTTCTCTTGGGAAATGTATCACATCTGTAACCGTCAAATTCTCACGAATTGGCAGCCTTTTATCCCTCATCTTTCGCTATTTAGGATGTCAAATTAGCATATGTCTTTTACATTAAGGTAGGACTGCCTTAAAGCACTCGCATTATACTGATACTTCGAAAAGGACCTTTCCATCAATAACAGTTTGACACAACTGCTACCCAGGCAACACCGGTAAATAACCTCGTAGAAAATGTGAAGTTCGCATTACAGCTTACAGGATTCATTTACAAATACTCTTAGAGCTCATTGTTTTTGTTAAAATGGAATATTACAAAAAAATTAAGACTGAGTCCATCCAATATATAGATATTAAAAAAATATATAAGAACTCTATAGTGTGGACATTTACAAAGTTCTTGTTATTTTCTTAAAATGTCGTTACACGAAGTCTGGCCTGATATGATAGAATTTAGAGGAACTGTTATTTGGAGAAATAAAGCCTGGCCGAGCCTCTATATTTTTATAAATTAATGAAATAAAGAAAACAGTAGGTTTGCTTGTTTTTCTTCTCTTGGAAAACACAAGAGTATTTTAACTTTTTGGTCGACTAAACGATGTGTTATTTTGATTTTAAACTAAGTCATCGCTGTTATGTTCCGATGACGAATACGGACGACTACGTAACACAATATACTCCATAGGTTGAGAGATGTCACTAAGAAAAGATTATCAGAGAAAACGTGTATCACGCCGTTCATTGTCGTTTTCAAGCAGAACGATATATTGAATGCAAATTTAATAACTACAACGTCAATTACGTACCGTTTCAGCTCCCATCCCCCGAGTGCTGGGGCCGCACTCCTTTGCACCAAGCTGTAAGGGCCAACAGCCCAAGATGCGCCAGGGCCCTTCTGGAAAGGGGTGCCCGGGTGGACCCCAAGGACGAACGAGGATCCACTCCATTGATGCTCGCTGGTGAAGGTTTCATATTTAAAGAGGAACAGGATATGAACAACTACGAGGAACTGGTAGATGCTCTCCTTGAGTATGGGGCAGATCCGAACTTGACCAACGAAGGCTCTGGATGGACGCCGCTTCATCGGGCTGTCTATCTATACTCCACCAAAACTACCAAGCTTCTGCTGAAACATGGTGCAGACCCGGGAATTTGCTCCGCATCTAGCGGACACAGGACATCCCTCCACTTGGCAGCTACCAGAGCAGCATCCAGCATAATCGAGGCCATCTTGGACTCGGAGTTGGACGAATCGGCGAGGCAGAGGCTGGTAAACAAACCGGACATAAACGGGCATACTGCACTTCATCTCGCTGCCAACGTCGGATCCCAGTACTGCGTGTCCCTGTTGATGGAGGCTGGAGGTGACCTGGGAGCCACCACTAACCATGGCTTGTCTGCCCTGGATGAGGTACTTCTTTACGTGCCGCGTCCTGCTCAGTGCTTGGCTAGGATATTCGACAGCAGGATCAGACCCACCAGCTCAGCCACTGTAGAAGAGAAAACTTTCGCGGTGTTGCTAGACTTTTGCCCTCTGGCTCCCCACGGAACGTCTAATCAGACGGGGGTTATGAAAGCCTTGCTGGAAGCTGGAGCTGCCACTGACGACATTCGACGTCTGCTGTTGAGCCATCCTCTGGTGGAGGCTTTCATAGTCCTCAAATGGCGTCGGCTTCGATTGTTCTTCTATTTTTTGGTCGCCGCCTACGTGTCTTTTGCCATTTCTCTATCTGCCTACACCACCCTAATATACTGTGATATCGAGCTGTCTAAGTTCGTCCTGCAAGGGATCGAAATTTCGAGGAAGGTTCTCCTTTTCTCCACGACAGTGGTTTTGTTGAACGTCTTAGGACAGTGCGCCGCGTTGCCAAAATATTATCTGAAACAGTTTGAAATGTGGGTGAATCTGATCACAGCGATTGCCTCCATAGTGATAGCGGCCTACAGCGGTTTCGACGTAAACACAGAAGAAACCGAGACCCGCATAAGAGGCATTGAGAGTTTGAATGAAAACTATAACTGGTTAGTCCACGTGACTTCCTACACCATACTTCTCTCTTGGGCAGAGCTGATGCTTTTGATCGGCCGCTTTCCCACATGGGGTTCTCACGCTCTCCTCTTCTATGCCGTCTTCAAGAACGTCCTCAAGGTTCTGCTGGCCTTCAGCTGCTTGATATTAGGATTCTCTCTCAGCTTTTTCGTGCAATTCCGCAAGCAAGAGCCAGAGAGTTTCGGAGACCCTTGGAAGGCTTTCGTGAGGACGATCGTGATGATGATGGGAGAGTTCGAGTATTTGGACCTGTTCAAAAAGGACGGGAAAGACTCCGTTTCGTATCTCCACATAACCAGTAGGGTGATCTTCTTAGGGTTCGTGGTTCTGGCTTCAATCGTGCTCGTCAACCTCATGGTGGGTCTCGCTGTTAGCGACACTCAGGCTCTTCGCTCCGAAGGCGAAGCTAGGAGGTTGCTAAAGCAGGCCGAGTTCGTTGCTCATTTGGAACGTGGTGTGTCGGCAGTTATCTCTACCAAATGGTTACCTCAGTGTCTGATAGATGGTTTGCATAGGCGTCGCGCGATTCCGCCGAGAGTAACAGTTAGACCAAGCGATTCGGCAGTCGCTCCCGCGCACAATGCCGGGCACCACTTACCTCGACGTTTGCTGGACGATCTCGTGACCATAGCACTGAGCAAGAGGACGGAAGAGAGAACTCCGATTGGGTACCCTGAGAAAGAGCTCTACCGAAGCGATGATCTCCTTCCGAGAAACTTCCATTTGACGCAGGTGTTGGAAAACATCTCCAGGGATATCTCTGAAATTAAAGAGTTGTTGGATGCGCGAAACTATGCCCCGTCCGCCCTGAGAACCAGGAAATGGTCTTCCACGATTGTGCCGTCGAGAAGATTTTCGGACTTGGTTCAGGAGGTAACTGGGGCTAAGAAAATTATGAAGAACTTAAATTTAACCGGAAAAGACTGATTTAATATCACGATGAGTGCGGAAATATAGCCTAAAACTGTTGAGTGATGCATTTTCTAAGTTAGTGCTTATTTTTTAGAGCAGTTTAATCCATTGCTGCTGCGGATTGGTTTGAAGCAATTTCCCAGTTTTGTATATCGCGCCTCCTTTCAGAAGAAAACTAGCGATTTACATTTTATAAATAGTGAATTCAATGGGGGAAACGGAGGGGCATTGCTCACCCCTTTTGTTGTACAATCAGACCTCGGTCTGCTAGTAGCTTTGCGACTGTTTTGCAAGACGATCAAAAATTTTTTATAAATTTTAATTTGGATGTACGAGCGATGCCTTACAATACGAGCAATGCAGGTATTATGCATACTCTGTTTCGTCCGAATTTTTGTTTGCCGGACGTCACGTGAAACTTCCCTAATAATCATTGTCATGCATACGAATATTTTTAGGTTTTGAAACGAATCATAATCATCTAAGTTTCCATTACTTCATACAGTGATATCGCTTTGATACACGAGTGCTTCGGATTACAAGCACGTTATCGGAACGAATTATGCTCGCAATCCAAGATTAGACTGTACTAGCAACTTGTCTAGCATCTGACGAGGAGATTGAATAAATGTCAGATCGTGAAATTGTCCGAAGATCCTTGTACTTCCATTTCAGTCATCGCGACAGAATGGCATTTCAAAATTAACCGGAGAAGAGTTCACAAGGGAAGTAAATCACTTCCCCATTTTATAGATCCGCCCCTGCGGTGGTCGATTGCTCGCAGCACAATTCCTAGCGGGGACAATCGCTCGCCACTCCTCGTCATCAATATCCGTATCATTTATGACTACCAGAATAGCAGGGAATTTATTTATGCAGAATTTATTACCACTCGCAAAGAAATATTTTTCAGAAGAGAGCTTTAAAAACCTTTATGCATGAAGATATATTTCCGCAGCAAACTTCTATACATATATGAAACATCATATAATAATATTACTAAATTGAGCGTTTCAGATGGTATTTTGCTAGAACTGTTAAATGGATATTAGTATATCAGGGTTAGGAATTATACATGTGCTTTAGAATCCTATTCGCATCCTACTGCATGGAATATACTTCTAGCGTGAAATTGATAGATACTCTTCTGCAGAAGAATTGAAGAAGAGATCGGTATTGAAGGACATCTCAAGGCCTTTGGAATATCCAAAGGTTTCATGCAGATTAGAGAAAGCATTACCGGTAAACATCAAAGGATGGCTTCATACGCCCTGCAACATAAAGAATTCCGTAAACAAATGGACTCGATGGTTTGTGAACTCTCGCGTGGTAACTGCAATCCTAAATATATTTGAATACCGGAAGAAAGGTGCGGTTAAGATCACAACAGAGACATCCTTTGGAGGGGGTCCCCCATGTCCAACCCTGATGTGTTCTTGTTGGAGAAAGGACATAGCGGCGACTTCTAGCTGAGGTGTCTCAATCGCGAGCATCAAAGTCGTTCCGTGGACCTCTTAGAAGAATTGGAAATTGTTTGTTTCCCGATAAGTTATCTACTAACAAATGAGCATCTTTTTCTTAAACTTTTCATCTCAACTCTTTCTTCTCAACAAACGTTTTGCATCCTGACCCCTGGTCGCCATGCAAAACCTTAATCCACACTCACCTTCTTGGATTGTATATGATGATTTTCTGTAACTATGTTTGTACATCTCCTGCCATACGCCATACGGTTGCTCCTGTAGTACTAATTCAAATGTAAATCTATAGCTTTCTAAGAATTCTACTATTTCACCAGTTTTCTAGCAAAACTTGCCGCTCAATTAACATACTGTGGAAATGCTTTTATTCTCATTATCATGGCCTTCCACGAAGTACTGCCTACACATATCGAGTAAACAGTAATTAATCGCTTAAAGAATCAAGTATCCAAGATATTCGGAAAATACTCTTCTGAAGAGGTGGTCAACTATTTCGAGTGGTAATAAATTCTTCATAAATAAATTCCCTGCTATCCTGGTAGCTCTAAATAATATGGAGCGAGCAACTTTGATGATCAGGATCGGTTAGCGGCGAGCAATTGTCCCCGCTAGGAATTGTCCGCCACGAGAAATTGTTGGCAAGCAATTACAACACGCCTGTTCGCGAGGAATTGTCCGCATACGCCGCCCCTGCATCTTAAACGATGGATGTGATAGAATTCAAACGGCTTCTCTTGCGGTTTATCATTTCAATCGAACTTCGAACTTTTTAAAGCATTTTTTCCTAATTCTTTTCCCTCGCACTTTACAGGCAGGAGAGACTTTTCGCCGCCAAAGTTGTGATGTAATATCTCGCCCAAGTTAAGTTTAGTGGAAACCCTGGAAAAAAGATAGAGGTTAATAAGTTACTTTGGCCGTTACGTACAATATTTTTCTACGAAACTCTCTCTTTCTTAAAGAAACATTGAGTAAGCCTCATTTAGGCGAGGGAATATTATGCTCCGCAACTGGCCCAAATTTAATGTTAAATACCAACGCTTCGGTTACTATCTCAGTCAAGAGGGTATCTCTTCGTATCCTTCTGTTCCCCTACGTTTCCTAAATCCGAACGTCTTCCTCAAGGTATTGTTCCATTTTCACTCTAATCCTATTTTTTACAATGTTTAGCAGGATTCTTGAGGCGTGAGGCAATTGGGGTATAATTCTGAGATTATAGCCCAAGTATTGTATTGCGGATTAATGAGACTTATTCTTGTGTAAGAAATGGAATCTTTGTTATCCAATTCTTCCAGGAAGTCCGATAATTCTAAATTGTTTCGGTTCCAAATAAAACAAGTTGTAATCTAATTACAAAATGTTTTTAATTGAAAACTTTAATATTAATTTTGTAATACCAATAAAATCCTAAAATAAAAATGTTTTATTCTATAATCCTAAAATTATTGTTCCGAATTTCAGGAATGAATTAATCATCATATTATAAATAATTTCCCAAGTGTCCGTCCGTCCCCCTCCGTATCTCGGAAGCGGTTAGATTTAGAGACGCGGTAAACTTAAATCAAAACTACTTCTAAATGTTTTCAGTGAAATAAAACGCATTAAATGCCAGATATCGAAATCTGTGTATATTGATACTGCTTAAAATATTGATTTTCATTACCTTCGATATTGTTATCCGAAGGTTTAAATTAAGAACTTAAGAATTATTAGAAAAACATTATTCACAGCACCGTAAATAATTGTAATTAAATTTTCTGTTCTTAAATGAGCTTTAGATGTAAAAGTAATTAGTATGTGCGAAACATCGACAAATATTTCGTGATATTTGCTAATTCCCTACGAATTGGAACGTTTTGAAAGTTTCTGGATAATGATGTGAAAAGATGGAATTAAATTCATTGTTTAATTATTTAAAATACTTCTAACCAGGCATGATGAAATATTTTGTTTTTATGAGATACTCTAAAGTACTGGAAACGTCTATAGGTATAGGTGTGAGACAAGGGTGTTGCCTGTCACCAATTTTATACAACATATATGATGACAAACTGATAGAAGAAGCTTTGGAAGGGATTGGAGGGATAGCGGTAGGAGGAGAAAGGACTATTAAATATGCAGACGACCAGGCTTTAATAGCAGAGAGTGAAGAAATGTTACAAGAAATGATAGAGCAAATCAGTAAGAAAGGAAAAGAATATGGAATGAATATAAACATCGAAAAATCAAAATTGACGAAGGTGTCAAGAAAGGATGGGCCAGTAAAAATTAAGTTGAACGGGAAGGAATTTGAGCAGGTACAAACATTTAAATATCTGGGAAACACCATCATATCTAATGGGTGTTGTGTACACGAAATAAGAAGTAGAATTTCTCAGGGAAAGGCAACGGTCCAAAAGATCCAGGAAATTTTGACAGCTAAGAACATCAAGATAATGATAAGGAAAAAATTTGCGAAGTGTTTTATATAGACAGTTGTATTATATGGATCTGAAACATACACATTGAGAAAGAAGGAAGAGAAATACTTGGAGAGTTTGGAGATGTGGCTATGGCGAAGGATAAAGAGGATAAGATGGACAGACAAGATTGGAAATGAAGAGGTACTGAGGAGGGTTGGAGAAGAACGAGACATCATGAAAAGTATAAGGAAAAGGAAAGCAAGCTGGATAGTCCACATATTAAGAGCAGACTGCCTACAGAACAAAATTTTTGAAGGAAAGATAAATGGGAAAAGAGGAAAAGGAAGAATGAGGTATGGAATGCTAAGCGATTTGAAGAGAGGAAGGAAATACCAAAATGTGAAACGGGATGCACAGGATAGAGATAGCCTGGAGACAGCAGTGCCGTTGAGACCTGTCCTAGGACAGAGTTACAATGATGATGATACTTTTATTGAAACGTTAAATAATCGCATGCGTGTAAGTTTTTGCAGACATTAAATATACGATGCGCGCAAATATTTGCGCGGGATCAGCTAGTATAATTTAAATAGAGAAAATGTTCCCTTCCGTGTTCAAACGTTAACCCAATTTTTTTTCAATAAAAAGGATATCCTTCTCAATATTATAACCTTTTCTATTGATATTCTACTGTATGTTTTTTAATAAATATCCATTTTTTCATCAATATTGGTTATACGAAACAACTAAAAATAATGCACTTTAATCACTGCAGGAATCGGGTATCGAATCATTCCCGCTTTTATCTTAGCAGAAGGTAGTGAAACACGCAATTAGTTTTTAATGATTAGTGGACTTCAGATTTAAGGATGTAAATTTTCTAGTTCAGAAAAAGTACAGCATTACTTATTAGTACAGATTGAAGTCGTGAAATTGAGCGAAAATCAATTTTTCTATGTCAATGAAAAAAGGCTTTAAGTAGTGGTATATTTTAAGGTATAAGAGGAACATTAAAAAGCCTCTACGAGGACGGTTTTGGAGGGATGCTCTCTGCCATCCAAATACTTAATGTTTGACGTTATTCTAATTAGAGCGATCTGAAGGTTCCCCTGGATACTGAATCAAATATTAGAGTATACAATTTGAAAGATCTGAGAGTGTACACGATCACTATCGAACACTTATGCAGCACGTCCATACATACGTGCGTTTACTGAACGTGCCTCTCTCATTATGGAAGTCATATTGGAGGGCTCATCGGTTTCGTATAATTCGGGGCGCAGATGGAGCTACGCAGGAACGGCGATTTATATCGACGCACATGAAAATAAAAAAAATGAAATTGTCTCTAAAACGTGGAAGACCCAATCAAGCACGATATTATGTTTTCCGTGTTGGGAAGATTTAAATCAAGTCCGAGCAATTCGGTAAGTTGATTATTTCAAGCAGTGCTGGTTGAGTATGTACCGTGTTTTTATTTGAGACCTATTAGAAGCACAGTGGTTTTTCAGGTATGCGAAGCAAAGATTATGCACACTGTAACGTAAGCTGTTTATAAGTGAAACAAAGGCACAAGATTGGTAAAAGAGCGTCAATTTACGGAAGAATGAAACAAAATCGTAACATTGCTAAAAAGGCTTCCGCGGTAATTATAAGATAAAAACCCATGAGTCAAAGCGCAACATTGCTACTGTATGGCTATTCATGACGTCAGAAAGAATGCTCACACTCGGCACATAAGACGCAGGCCGATTTTAGATTTGATTATCGAGGGAAAAATGTGCGTCTTATGGGTATACTTCATCCATGAAATTTGTAAGGAAAATGTCATTACTTAAATAGGTTGTCATTTATTGAAATAATCTTGCACTATTGATTTCGTAATTGAGTCACATGAAATCTTTTGAATGGTGCTTGTATTCATGAACAGTTTGTCAGGCAAATATTTTCGTTAAGTCTTAACATTTTCAAAGTGGATGACATGTTTATACAAGTCCTGTTGCAGAGTGGCTTAGTGATTTACTCTAAGGACTGTAACACCAACAATCAGGTGGCAGTAACTTACAAGCACTGATTTTACACGAGTGTCCACAGGTATAACCTCCAACCTTTGAAAAAGGGCTCTCAAAGCATCACAGACTTGGCCAGCGCTATAAAGGGTGCTGCACAACTGATAGGATCCTTTGCCCATTTAGAATACTTCAGTGTTTGCTCTACTATATTCTCACGTCATATTGCTATCTTAATTTTCCATACGTATTTTGATAAATTGTGTACTAAATGATAAAGCGAGGAGGTTTTAGATGAAAACTGCCAAGAAAAGAAAGCTTATGAGATCCATCAAAGAAAGGAAATCTAAGTGAAAGACCAGGGTTGAAAAATAGACAACGTAGGTCAATTCTCCTATTTGGGCAGTGTTCTTTCTCAGGACGGAAGGAGCACAGGTGAGATTAGAAAGTGAATAAAGAAGATTTCATGGTATGACGAGATAAACTAGTCTCGATCTTGATCTGAAATAAAGTGGTGTTATAACAATTATCTTAAGAATCAAGGAAAAGGGTTGGTAAATCCTTGGTATGGAGTTTTTTGCTGCAAAACATGAACCCTCATTTTATTACTTCATAACATTAATTGTAAAAGATGGTGGAAAACAATGTTTTGACAAAGTAAAGAGTAGAACATTCCATTAAGCAATGGAACTGAAATGACAGAAAAATACTTATTTTCAAAATTCAACATTTGCACAACAAATAGACGTTAGAGAATGAACTTTTTAATTCCTCCAAATTCACTTCCATAAAATAAAATGCTGTACATTAACCTCTATCATAATTGAAATGGTTTATTTGGTCAACTGTGTAATGTAGTTACACAACTGTGTAATCTCTTTGCCTTTAATATCATTCATATTTCAATTTAAGCACCTTGAATTCATAATGTCTGAGAAGTATAGAATGTTAAGAGAATAAAGCAAAAAAGATCTTTAGAAGACATGATATGAAAGATACATGATTCACATATTTTTATCAATGGGAAAAAATTGTTCATTTTTTACACTTGATGCAGCAACACATAGAAGAATGCAATGACTTGCTTGGAATCGATTGTACACCCAAACATATGTAATGAACTGGGAGATTACAAGAACGCAGATGACAATCCAAACAAAGCACATTTCCATTCAAATGAGTTTAGTGAAATTCCATTAAGAGCCTCTTTGCATATTTTTCAAATCCATGCCCACTACAATGAAAATGGTGCATTAGTTTCCATGAGATTTTCTAGATACAGAGCTTAAAATAAAAAAATATCTTCGAAAATGTAGCATAACATGGAATAAACCATTTGAAATACACAGAATCACTGATTTTTACACTCTCATTGAAGTCGATGCAAAGTGAAGCCCCATAAGATTCCACAGTAAGAATGAAATAACTGATGTATACAGTAAATCAGACGCACCCCTCTCAGGTGGTATTTCCTGCTGAGGAATCGGAATGCACTTTTAAATGTCTCCTGAGTGCCCTCTTGAATGTGTATCTTTTTTCACACAGATGACATTCGTACGGACGGTCATTGGTATGCGTGACCAGGTGAGATGTCAGAGTGTCTTTGCGGCTGAAGCGCCTCCAGCACACATTGCAGCCATACCTCTTCACAGCCATGTGTGTCTTTGCATGCGAAAGGAGCGAATTTCTGCTTTTGAAGCGCTTTGAGCAACTTGAACACTCAAACATTGAACATTGAGGCTCACCAAGGAGTTCTTTCTCAAAATGCTCTTCATTGGGGTAGAGCTCAATCTTAATACAACTCCTCTTCATTCCCTCTGCACTCTCAGCTTCCAGAAGCTCGTCCTAAGTGAGTCAATTATCAATTAGAGTAGCTACATAAAAACACACACACACACATATTCATCAAGCTGTCCTCTTTAGGAGTGGGAACACAACTGATGTAGCAAATTTAGAAATAGAGGAGGCACACAAGTAACACAAATACTTAGGAACTATTATTGCTAAAGAAGGAACAAGTAAGAAATTAATGGCATAAGAGAGTGGGCCAAAAAGTAATGCCACACATTTTTCTCCAGCCAAAACCAATGCTGAAATTCGAAACTGTGGATTCAAATTCTTTTCGTTTCACTTGTGTATGTGCATAGTTTCAGTTTTCTCCTGCTGATGGCATAGCTGTAAGAAGCCTTCAAAGTGGATTCTGACCGTGATAAAAGTTAGAGACATTGTGCTGTGATTGAATTTCTGTGCATAGAGAAAGGAACGGTAGAGAATATTCATGTTTGTGCAAAGTCTATAGAACATCTGCAGTCGATAGGAGTTTAGAAGGCAGTTGAAAGTGAAAACCTGGGTTCATAATTAGAGCAAGGACTGGTACTGACAGAGCATACATGCCCTAGTGAATTGCTGGAGGAAGGCAATAGAGCTTAGATTGTGGAAAAATAGATTGAGTAGATAAAACATCATTCTTTCATAAGCGTACATTTCATTTCTGTAGAATTAGTTTATGAGGAAAAAAAATGTTAGGCATTACTTTTTGGGCAACCCTTGTATCAAGCAAAAAACAGGTACTAAAGGAATGGATGGAGTGTTGCCATCGATATTAAAAAAGAGAGGAAACAAAGCTAACAAGATAAAAATGCTCAAAGATAAGGATGCAAGAGAGGAGCAATATGTGTTCGAGGTCTATAAGGGCCAGGTAAACCTGGTAATCTACTGGTGTATAACTTGGGCAAAGAAGAATTATTCATTCTCAAACAGCATTTTAGGTCAATCAACTAATTATTTATTTGAATTCCGTCTAGTATAAGTATAGTTTTAACCAAAATTTCCCTAGTTTTCCCCAAGAATCTGAAGAGTGGAACTATGAACAGCCATAGTAAAAAGATGATGAATGAACACTATTTTGTGTTTGAAATAATAAACATGTTTCCATTTCTATAGTATCCCCAGTACTCACCATCACAGTAATTTCACAAAGAATTCCCCTCAAGGGGATTAAATAAACCATGAAAATGAAACATTCAAATGCTAAAAAGGACTACTGAGAAATTTGAATTTAGTGTCAAGATTTTTAGCAAACGAGAGACATACAATAATAACATTTCAATTCACTACATCATATGTTTCCGCATCCATGATAATAACCTTTATCAAAACCATGACCCTTTCTGCTGCTCTGAGGCCTAAGCCTCCCCAATCGGTGTTTTACACCCCCTGCCATGCGCTCTAGCGGTTTGCAGGGTTCAAATGTAAATGTAAAAAAATGTAAACTGCACGCTCCTTCATGGCTGGAGATCCTCTTTTCTGAATTATTGACATTTAAAACCAACAACAGATTCATTTTTTATAATTATTTACATTGTATAGTTCATTGTTTCAAACAATCATTAATTTCAACTTGATCGTGAAAGGTAGAACTCAGAAAAGATTCTTTGGTGAAACCAATGGGAAGAATGAGAAATCTCTCCCAAATTTTTTTGAAACATTGCTTTTTCCCTTCTTTTGAAGAGAATTCTGCAAACTATCGCCATCTTTTGATTTGCAATTTGAAATTATTAATTTTTTCAAATATATATAATAGTATGGAATATAGGTTAGCTTGTGGATTTAAGATATCAGATGGCTTAGGTGTACAAAAAAATTCAAATTTTTTCATAAATTACACAAGTATACATCCATTAGAAATTTACTTGCTTTTCTACTGTAAGAATAAATAAATAAGTTTAGAATTACAATACTTAGTATCATATTATATATAATTTCCTAAGTGTCGGCCCATCTATACCCCTCCATACCTCAGAAACGGTTAGAATTAGAGAAAGACGGTAAACTGCCTTGGATTTAGAAATACTAGAAACCCTGGGAAAACTAGATTTCATCCTCAAAAAGACCCGGAGTTTAACTCAAACAGAGCTATAAATGTGTTTCCATAAGATTGCATGCAATTTTTCATTTTTGAGAGTGCAAGGCTTTCTTTCTTCATTAACTAAAATACCCAAATTTGGACAGATTTTCCTCAAACTTAGTTCATTTGAAGGTTGAATATGCAACCAATCTTATTCTTGCCATGTTTACACGTTTTAGTGTCCATTTTTAAAAATAATTTTGCTTTTATTTCCAAATTTAACAGAAATTTTCTGCTTTTTCCGCACTTACTATGACAACCATCATTGTTGCCTTGGATAAATAAACAAACATTAGAAAGAAGGGGTGAGGGAATGACGTTCTTTTCTATTTCATTTCTTCAAGCATCTGTAGCAACAAGTAATGTTATTTATAGTAACGTAAATGTTTACAAATAAATTTTTGAATATACATTAAATATTATATAATATAAATAATATATAATTTATATCCCTGTTACTTAATGAGAATGTAAAAGTAATGTCTATGCAAAACACCGATAGAAACGAGATTAAGTTTCTCTCATTGAGTCAAAACATTCCTCTGAATTAAGTTAAAAGGAACTTCTGTAGAATATGTGAAGTAATACTAAATTCATCAAATCAGTATTTCAGCATTGGAGAATTATTAACTGAATCCCATAGTAAATGTGACGCTTTCAGATCAAAATTATATCACATTTTTGGTGAAATAATTTTACATTTTAACAGTCTAAGTTTGAAATTAACACCTTTTTAAATAAATGATGATTTAGGGTGTCTTTGATGTTCTAAAGTTAAAATCAAGAACCAAGTAAATCAGGAATGTTGCGTTGGGTCTGGGCTATATTTGGAAAGTTACTAACCAACCAGGATGTAAATGAATGTAAGTAAAGTTGACTATTTTAAATCAAAACTACTTCTAAATGTTTTCAGTGAATCAAAAGGCCAGATATTTAAATTTAGGTGAATAAATACTACTTAAAATATTTAATGGTTTTCATTGCCTTCGATATTGTTGTCCCAAGGTATAAAATAAGAATAAATACTTAAGAATGATGTGTTACTGAAAGTCCATGAGCGCATTCTTATTGAGGTCCCCCATATGGAGAGGGCTTTAGCATTATCTGCCCCTGACTTGATGACTTATGAAAACAGTAGTATGTAAAAAAATGCAAACCAAAGTGATGAAATTTGAATGATGAAAATGTTGACATTTCTGTTTATCTTATCATTTTGACCAATTTCAAGCTACAACTTGATAGAGAAGTGACTTGGTTTCAAGAGCCATTAAAGTCATTGAGTATCAAGAAATTTACTTTTACTATTTGACCACAATAAAACTCAGACATTTTTTTCTAAAACTAGGTTTTCCAGATCAGTAGAAAGGATAGACATTTCTTGTTTAGAGTCTAGTGAACTTATCATAACTATAATTATAAGGCAAACTAATGATGTCAGTAAAACTTTTAACAATAACAAGGACTAGTACGTATGAAGAAAGAAAAGTTTGAAGATATATTTCTTAAATAGGAAATCCCTCAGTAGAAGGCAAGATAGACTAAATTCTGAGATTCTGAACAATACCAGCATTTTATTATGACTATTATTACGTGTATTATAGATGGACTAGATGTCCGGTGGTAACTTATTAACATTTTATTATTATTTAATACAGTGCTACATAATCAAGCAGTGAACTGTACAAAGCTAATTATAAAATGCAATTCAGGGAGAGGAGCAATCTTACTTGTAAGCAAAATGGTGTGAACATAAAAACATAAATTTCTGAATTAAAATGATCAAATGAAAGTTCTTACTTGCTCCCCAACATCCGCATTTTTAGCTTCTTCTTCATCAGCAAAGTTTTCTCCAGATGAATCCACTTCCTCATCCCCAATGTATTTCTAATAGACAAAATAGTTTACTCATTTACATGTGATTGAAATTTCCCAAGCAAACAGTAAGTATTAATTTCTGAAGGAAACCATGGCCACTTAAGTAAAAAAAGTGATAATAAATGATAATCATCAATGTTTTTGAACATTCATCCCCCATGAAGATGAACTGAATGTACGAAACCAATGATCTTTAAAGAAACAAATTTTATGGAATAGTACAAGTTATTAGCATTTACTTCTACATTGATGACATAGAATTTCATTAAATATTGATAAAGAAGATTAATTAAATTATAATTTTTTTCCAGGCACATGTAGAAATTAGACTGGAACAGTTTAGCACTTTGGCAAAAATGGTGGTTACAATAGAAATAAAATACAGTAAACTCTATTAGCTGTGTTAATACACCGATAACCAAAAAACACAGACAACTAAAAAGTGGTCATATATTACTGTATATACCCACATATAAGGTGCATTTTATCACAAAACAATCAGACTAAAAAGCAGTATATGTTTTATTTGCAAGTTTGATGTAAAAGTTTAAATTAAAATAGAAATGATTATTAGACTGTTAAGAAACATTTTTTACTGTGAGCCTCTGAAACAGGAAGTAAGTACCAACTGTTTACTGATTTCTTGGTATTCTCTTTCATTGCTGTTCTTATTTTTCTGGCTGCTATGACATCAAAGTAATCAAACTTTTTTTTTCAAAGGAATACAGCAAAGTTTCAATGCAGAGCTGGACTATTTTTAATAATACAGCTCTTCATTTCTATAATATTACTGAGAGAGCTGTTTGAGGGACCAAAACTACTGTCTGAAGTTACAGCAATCATCACTTTTCATCTTAATCATATTATGAATTGGTTGTAATGCAATATCATATTATTTTTTAGATTTTAGTATTTCAGCAATAGAAAGCAGTTCTCTATTGTTTTCTGGTATTTTTGTAAGGGTGGAATTACAGTTTTACAAGAATACAGCATTAGTGACAAGTGTATTGCAGAATGTATAGTCAAACGAGTCTACACTTGTATAATTCAAGAGCCTAATAATAACGAATGATATAGCATGGGGGAAACAACCATCTGGTAAAGGGCGAAAATTGATAAAGGATGGCGATTACCAAATGGTACATCGTTTGTACTGCTAAAAATAATGCAATGTCAATGGTTATATATTTATATACAATACCAATAAATGGTTGTTGGATTTACAAAAATTTTTTGTTCATTGAAATTTCAAAGCATTTACTTATCTTTATGATTGTATTAAGTTGTAGGCAGGAAAGAGTAGCACGGATAATCTGCAAGCTGGATAAACAAAAACAAGGATAACTGAAAGTCTACCGTATATATCAGTAAAATGAGGAGTGATGAGGACAAATGTCATTGTTCAGCAGCACTCACCCAGTAGCTTTTATATCACCAATGAGACTATTCCTAACATCAATTAATATTCCATTAATCAAGACATGGAAGCAGATCATTTAACACTGTAGAACAAATTTAACTTAAATTCAACAACGGAACAAGTTTCTAGAATTTTAATATCAGTTGAAAAATTATTGTAAAGATGAAAATCAATGTTGGAGGCATGAGGCAGACTTGAGGTATACACGCATAGATTAGGGATGTTACAGAGCATGAATATCTCATGCTGACCTCCGTGGAGTTGGAAGTAAATTGGAGTCAGAGGTCACAGATTCAAATTAAAAAATTTAAGATTTGCTGAAAACAGTTTTTATTTGCAAAGTAAGAAAAAGACAATTTATTAATATTTAAGACAAAATTATAAACTACGTCAAAATTTAAAATTGGTAAATTATATTCTACAAATGATAATTTGGATGCTTTGTCGTCATCCAATCCACTTCTAAATTGGTTGTAAATTAAATCAGCTAAACTGAATAGGTGTTTGCTGGGAATGATCCCTGGTGGAGCCAATAAAAATCAGCACAAAATTAGCTTAAATACCTGCAATTTTGTGTTTAATTTCCTCCACACCAAAGGATCTCCTTTCCCCTTGAGATGTTTTTCTTTATTATATTCATCTAAAAGTGCTCTCCAAAGGATGAATTTGCAACCCACAATCCTAGGATTGTCCTTCTCTTCATCTCTGTCCACGAAAATAATGGTCAGACAAGATTGGCCACTAGATGACCTATTTTGATGGTTCTAAGACAGAGAACTAGAGGTAGGCTCATCATCATTTACTACAGATTCAATTCTTGATCTTTTATTTACAGAAGAATTGCAATCCTATCTTTCAATTTCTGGGTTGAACTTGACTGAGTCATACTTACCAAGCCAGAACAATAATTGGATTTGACCTGCTCCTCCACAGCTTCCCTAAAAAACTTCAGTTTATAAACCTAAAAAATGTTAACCCAAAAAACTTCAGTTTATAAACCTAAAAAATGTTAACCCAAAAAACTTCAGTTTATACAGGTCTAAGTGTGTTGGAAGTTCGACTGAATTGTTTGTGTGTGGTAAAAAGTATGTCTATATGTATGCCTCATATTTCTTATCTCTTTTACTCACTGTCATCAGTGCCATGCATGAGATGTATGCAAACTTATGCAACTTTCCTCAATTTGCATGGCATTAGACAACAGCCACAGAGCATTCTCCGTTGTTCATCACTGGTCCATTAAATTCTGCTAAAGCTATGTCCTGATAGTACTGGACTGGAGTCAGGTATGGAGGCGATTTTAAATCAGAGGTTCTGACTTGTCACTTTTGGAGCTCCATAACGTATGTATGGGTGTGGATGTAATTGAAGATGACAATTGGTTGAGAATTGTGCAAGACATTTGAAGAGTTTGTCAGTATTGAGGATCTTAAGTGAACCATGTGGATCTCCGCTAAATTTGGTAGTGGTGGCAAAGAAGAGGAAGAAAATAGAGTGACAGAAGAATTGGAACAGGAATCAGATGGTGAAGCACTACTGGCACTTGAAGCGTTAAGAAAATATTTAACTTCTTTTGATGTTGACAAAAATGCCATTTTAAAATTAAATTTTTAGAGATTTGTAATCTTATTGTACTATTTAAGTTGCAGGATAAAAGCGTTTGTATACGTTTCAGCATAAAAATCTGAGTTTTGAATAATTGTAAGGGTATTATTAATGAAAGAGGGAAGAAACTGTATCCTACCTCCTCGTCCACAAACATCTGCTGGCAGACAATGGCTCCTGGTTCATTTTCTATGTCATCAAACTCACTTTTCGGCTCTACAAACTCCTATTAAAAACAGGAATCATAAAAACGTTCACAGCTGCAAGCAAGGTCTAGAACTATGGCATATAACAAAATTGGTTTTCTGAAGGTGATCCTTAATAAATATTTACCTTAACCTCCGTATTTTCTTCCGTGTCCGCCGCAGCAACTTTCGGACCTGCGCCGCCTCTGCCACAGTTCTGAATTACTCAGAAGAATAAAATAGATAATCATCCTAATATTCACCATCCCTCGAAAGGCTTAGAAAAATAAGACCGAAATCAAATTTCTTCTAATAAAACATAAGGAATCAAACGGCTTCTTTCGTACGTTTAAGTCAAATAAAAAAACATTCGTTATCTACAGTTTGTGTGTAACTCTTTCTAAAATGCCCCAGAGCATTGCTGCCAATTTATTAATATTGTCGCTAAATATAGCGAACCTTTCCTTTTTTCAGTGACATTTCGTACTCCATAGAGTATGTTCTATTACGTCGGCCCACCTCCAACTTCTCTTAACATGTTTCAATTCTTTTACATTAAAATAGGTTTACTTTAGGCTGATAAAAGACCAAAAATTCATACTATAAATCTAATTTATACAGTTTCTTAATTGATACTCCATCTATAGAGGAGAATTTAAGCTATTTTAGCAAAATCGTAACAGAACCTAGATTCTTCTAAACTTAAAATGTAGTTATAGCACTTCATACCTTGAGCATATCTTGCTTCAAGCGGATAATCTCAGATCTCGCCTTGTGGGCTGTTGTTTTGTATACCTGGAATACTTTCACGAAAGCATAACAATTTTCGCATATGTACTGTGGAAGACCATCATTCGCTGATATCTGTGAGAATCGTTAAAAATTACAAATCATGAAATAAGAGTAAAAAGTCGGAAATAAACATAAACTGAGGAATACAGAGACAAGGGCAATTAGAATATAAAAGCTGTTTTCAATACGTCAATTCCGAAACTATTGATTTCATGATATTAACAGTCACACTAATTACTTGCAAATCGTATGCATTATTGATGATTTGGTAGGTGGGACTACCACCAGTAGAAGACCCAGAGAAGATATTGTAACGTAAAAAACTGTTGTTTAAACATAATCTACAGAAGGAGTCTATGTTTGTCTCCTCCATCTTTTAATGTGTGTACAATATAGAAAGCCTAATTCAAAATAAAAAGCTTGATATAAGCAACTATACAACTTAAGACGTCCGTGTTGCTTGTAATAACAACCCGGTGAAATTTTTGGCGAATAGAACTATCGAAAATCATCGACCATCGATTTATTTGCCGCTCGATATCTATCATGATTTTCAATTGCTTGACGCGGGAAGTTTGCATTCTCTAATGCTAATGAATTCTTTATGAAGAGACTTTTGACTTAAGTTTTCATACAACATCAAGAAGACCTTCTTTTTCTCCTCTGTGAATGTACACTTTCCCATCACACTCATCATCTAGAGGAAGGAAGCTCAGTATCTGACAACCTAGCAAATGATTGTCTAAGTTGTAGTAGTAGTATTGTTAAAAGTGCTTCGACAGCTAAGATCATTGAGCTATCACCGGGAATCGAACCTGGAACTACTTTCACCAATAGGGCACGCACAGCCCACTTGGCTATCCGGGAGCGCCATTTTTCATCTAACAATAAGATATGGTTACCTACTAATCAAATAGTTTTCCCTTAAAAAATTAGCCTGAACTATAAGTGCGTCAATTTTAAGAGATATGTACTTAGAAATCTTTATTTGGGAAAACACAACTAAATACAGCTCTTTACGTGGTATGATAAAAAAAGCTGAATATTTAATTTCCCAGGCTGTATAATTCCAATTGTTAATTTTTTTCTGTGTATTGGTACACATGTCCCTAACGTACATACATTGTTAAGTTGTTAAGGGCAGCCATTTGAAAGCTTAGTGGCTTATTGTTAGTCTATTGTTGGCAGTCAAAAAGGTGACATGTGTTTAGCTCCTTCAGCGATTCTGTCATTATCTCCTCAAGGTTGCCAAAACGTCGTCCTTTCAAGGTTTTTGATCAACCCTCGTATGTCCCATCTCAGTGATTAACTATATATATATCTATTAATGTTTTTTCTAAGGTTTTGGACATTTTTAATTCCATTTAAGTTATTACTGACAATAGATTTGACTAAATAACTGTGTGTGTGAATGTTTCTACCTCTTTATACATGTGTGTTTATGATAATAAGTGTCCTAAGGTGGTTTTTGACCAATCACGTAATTAATGCGAGATTTATTTATTTTATACAACATCAAGAAGACCTTCTATCTATGATTTTGACATACCCTTTAAAAATATTTTTGTATTTATTTATTGGATTTGATTCCTATGCAATGTCTATGATTTTGTTTTTCTCTTTCGTACATTTGTTTTTGATAAATATTTTTCATGCACTGTGATATTGGTAAATGGGTACTGCCAGTAATAAATAAATAAATGTACAAAGACACAGATAGGTATATTTATCACTAAATTCAGAAAATAATATCAAAAAGGTTTGTAACTTACCAAGTTAAATAGTTTACACCGTTTACAAAATCTCTTGAATTAAGTAAAGCAATTTCAAGTAACACACTAATACCAAATTACTTTTTTTCACGGAATTATTTGTAACAATTTGCATTGCTATAAACAAAAATTGGTTGCCACGGACATGTAAACAAAATCTGAAAAAACATTTTGATGGTCTATTTATTATATTTTGCTGTTGATTAGGAAGTGTAATGACTTTAACTTGAATATATACCTGGTTTAATTGAGGAAATCAGTCACATTGTATGCATAATTTTAATTTAGATATACTGAACGAAAAGCAAATACAGTTACATCATAATTCTAAAATCACATTGGCAATCCTGGGTATTTCTTTGGAAAATGCATGATATCAGATTCAACAATTGGCATAGCTGTCAAGGGAACAGTTTATTTACATGAAAGAAAATGCAGCCCCTGAAGAAAATACACTAAAATTTCATGAAGTTTTGGTGTATTTGATCAAATTTGTCGGAATTCCGAATCGAAAGCTAAATTCCACGACTAAAATAATAATCTTTATTTAATTTTTCTTTTTGTAGTGTATATCTCGATTAATAGTGAGTGTTATTTCTAATTTAATTTTGCGAAAGAAATAATCCCTGCAAGCCATAAAAATGAACTATACATGTATTTCTTACAGAAACAGTTTTAAACATCTTGAGTCGATCTGGGGACAGTTAGGTAATTAAAAAGTAGCCTATGTTCTGTGCAGGGAAACTTTTAATTATGTTTAAAGTTTTAAAGATGTGTAATATCGGGTCCTCAAGATTTGGAGGCACATACATACATCCATTTTATTTATTCAACATTTTAACTCTGTCCTAGGACAGGTCTCAACGGCACTGCTGTCTCCAGGCATCTCTATCCTGTGCATCCCGTTTCACATTTTGGTATTTCCTTCCTCTCTTCAAATCACTTAGCATTCCATACCTCATTCTTCCTTTTCCTCATTTTTCCTATATCTTTCCGTCAAAAATTTTGTTCTGTAGGCAGTCTGCTCTTATTATGTGGTCTATCCAGCTTGTTTTTCTTTTCCTTATACTTTTCATGATGTCTTGTTCTTCTCCAACCCTCCTCAGTACCTTTTCATTTCCAACCAGTACCTCTTCATTTCTTGTCTGTCCATCTTATCCTCTTTATCCTTTGCCATAGCCACATCTCCAAACTCTCCAAGTATTTCTCTTCCTTCTTTCTCAATGTGTATGTTTCAGATCCATATAGTACAACTGTCTATATAAAACACTTCGCAAATTTTTTCCTTATCATTATCTTGATGTTCTTAGCTGTCAAAAGTTTCTGGATCTTTTGGAATGTTGCCTTTCCCTGAGCAATTCTACTTCTTATTACCTGTACACAACTGCCATTAGATTTGATGGTTTTTCCCAGATATTTAAATGTTTGTACCTGCACAAATTCCTTCCCTTTCAACTTAATTTTTACTGGACCATCCTTTCTTGTCACCTTCATCACCTTTGACTTTTGACGTTTATATTCATTTCATAGTCTTCTCCTTTCTTACTGATTTGCTCACTGCTTTGCTTGTAACATTTATTCACTCTCTACTATTACAGCTCTCTGAAGTACTGTCAGGTCTGAGAAAGGCCAGATAGGTAGGTCTCATTACTCAATGAATGGAAACACCCTACCCTCATCTCCTTTTGGTAGAGAGTGGACTATGCATAACTGAATATGTTTGCAGCTAACAAGGGAGGGGACCAAATGAATGCTGGTAAAAGCATTCTTCCCATTGAAAGATGGGTATGGGGCACCCTCTTGTCCCAGAGAGGAGAAATCCCCTCCAAAGGCGGAAGAGCCAGGCAAATGGCCAATGGCATAGGATGCGAAAGGTAATGGAAGCCCATCACATTAAAGATCCTCTGGATATTCCTAGTTCCGTGGAACTGAACATAACCAGGCATAGCTTATCCTGTAATGTAAGATTCCAGAGGTAAAACTTACCCACATTTGGATCTCCGTGTGGGTAACATTCCAGGAAATCCATGGTGCTTCAATAAAAAGACTAAGACAACCAAAGATAGGACAAGAAATTCAAATAATAATGAAATACAAATTGGCACATGGAATTTAAGAACAAGAAGGGAAAACTAGAGAATTTAAAGAGAGAAATGGAAAGAAACAAAATACACGTTCTTGGATTAAGTGAGTTGAGATGGGTGGGAGAAGGGGAAGTGATATTAGATGAGTACAAGATGGTATACAAAGGAGAGAGTAGCAAAACTAGAGGAGTTAGTATAATGATGAAGAAAGAGAGAGATATTTGTGTTACTAAAGTGATTGACATTAGTGAGAGGGTGATAGCAGTCAAAATAAGGAGCAAACCAGTAGATACTCTAGTCATTCAAGTATACATGCCCACGTCAGATACAAAAGATGAGGAAGTGGAGGTAGTGTATGAACAATTATCCCAGGTGTATGAAGAGAATGGAAAGGGACAGGTGAGCGTTGTGATAAATGGGTACTGGAACAGTGTCATAGGTAAATGCAGAAGAGATAATGTGGTGGGGTAATATGGTCTGGGAAACAGGAACGATAGAGGAGAGAAAATACTTGAGTTTTGTGCTGAGAACAACCTATGGGTGGCAAACACATGGTTTAGGAATCATGAGCGGAGGTTGTACACCATGAAAAGTCCTGGGGATAGAAATAGATACCAAATAGACTGTATTTTAGTTAATCAAAGATTTAAGAATAGTGTTAAGAATGCCAAAACCCTGCTGGTATAGACTCAGACCACAACCTATTAATTGCAGGGCTTCCGGATAGCCAAGTGGGCAACGTGTTCGACTTCTGTGAAAGCAGTCCCGGGTTCGATTCCCGGTGGGAGCCTACGTGCGAAATGACCTAAGCTGTCGAAGTACTTTTAATAATGCTACTACTACTAATGCTAATGCTATTAATTGCAGATTTGAAGACAAAACTGAAGCACATGAAAAGGAAAAGAAGGGTAGAAAAGAAATGAAACGTAAGGAAGTTGAAAACAGAAGAAACAGCATACAACACTGGAAGAAAAATTTCAAACACAAGAAAAGAAAATATGTGTTAAAGAAGAAAGGATTGATATAAAATTTTGTATTATAGAGGTACTAGAACAGGAAGTGGGATGGGAGTGAAGTCAAAGAAATAAGAAAGCATGGATCACTCAGGAAATGATAGACAAGATGGAAGAAAGGAGAAAGTGGAAATGTGATAATACAGCACATAGGAGAAGAAAATAGAGAAAGCTAAATAACGAACTGAGAAGGGAGATATAAAGCTAGAGAGGAGTAGATAAAAAGGCAATGCCTCATAATAGAGGAACTGGAGAAGGCCGGGAAAATAGAAGAAATGTATAAAACTGCAAGATGTCTACCTCAGAGGGACCAAAGAAGGATAAGTAAGAAAGGAATGATAGATAAAAATGGGAAAGAAACTACAGATGAGGAAGAGATTAAGGTTCTGAGGAAGGAGTACATAGAAGAACTGTACTGTACCCATGATTTTATTGGAAGAATAGATCTAGAGGAGGAGGGGACATGTGAGGAGGATTCTAAGGGTCCTAAGGGATATTGAAAGATTAAGTTGAGAGAGCGATAAAAGACCTAAGGGACAAGAAGACAGTGGGCTCCTATGAAATCCCAGCAGAAGTGTTGAAGGCCTTAGGGGAAGGTGCAATTGGTAGGCTCACTGATCTTGTTAACAAGATATATGATACAGGAGAGTGGTCTGATGACTTCTTAAAAACAATAATGATGCCCCAGCCTAAGAAAAGTAATGCACAAGCCTGCTAAGAGTTCCGTACAATCAGTTTTATAGCTCATGTGGCAAAGATGGTGACCAGAATAATAATGAAGAGGATTGAGACTAGTATAAAGGAAAACTTGGGGGAAGACCAATTTGGATTTCGAAGAGGAAAGGGAACAAGGGATGCTATAGGATGCATGAGAATGTTAAACGAATAGGTATTGGAGGTAAACAGGGAGATATTCATATGCTTTATTGATTATGAGAAGGCATTTGATAGGGTGAAATGGGATAAAGTACTGCCGATTCTAAAGGAAATCGGAGTGGATTGGAAAGATAGAAGGGCAATAAAACAACTGTACATAGGTCAAAGAGTTGTGGTGAAGATAGAAGGAGATGAGACGTCTATAGGAAGAGGTGTGAGGCAAGGGTGTTGCCTGTCACCAATTTTATGCAACATATATGGTAAAAAACTGATAGAGGAAGCCTTGGAAGGGATAGTGGTAGGAGGAGAAAGAGCGAAGACAATTAAATATTTTATTTATATAGATTTTCAAAATAAGATTCAACTGTGTTTGTATCAACTGCAATGAGCTCTCTCCTTATGCTGCTACAAACTCCGGTAGAAAGGCCAGGATGATGTTTAAGAAAACTTTTTCCCAAGTTATAAACAGGCATGTTGCCAAACTTGGCAAACTTTGTCACTTTCCACCCTCACTTGTCAAAATAGGATTTGACTATAACCTGAGATCATATTCTGTAATGGGAAGCTGAACTAAGATAGACAGACTGAAGTTAACATGCTCAGCAATTGTGTCTTCTTGTTGTGGAACAAAAAGTGTTGGTTTAAAAGAAAGTTTCTCGTCAAAGCCTTTCAATTTATTCTTATTTGTACTCCTTAGGATTCCATAGTAGCAGATGCCCTTTTCCTGATGAGTTTTCCTTCCAAATCTTATATCCTCCAAGCATATTTCTGATGTTTCCTGAGTGTATTCTCCATAACTCTTGGCACCAGGTTCTCTTTTGTGAGTTCTTGGCTTAATGTAAGTTTCACAGACTTAATTTACCTGTAAGGTGATAAGAAATTAAGTAAAAAGAATCCAAAAGGGCCAAAGTTGCCCCAAATCATTATGAAAATTGATTTTAACCTGGTTCTGAAATAATACTTTTAAAACACTAACCTAAAAGTGAAATGAAGCATTAACCATCGTGTCAACTACATTAAAATATGGAAAAACTGCTTACAAATTTTTTAAGGCTTCCTTTTGTTGTAGACCAGAAAGTTAGAAGACTTAAAAATGCTGCAATGTTTAGTATAAACCATAGAGTAATATCCTTACTCTATGGTGTAAACAAACTTCTGCTGCCACCTAGTGGGAAAATTTGGAGCTTTGAAATTTGTAAGTATTTCTAGTTACAGCTCATTCATGTTAAGAAGACGCTCACTCAGTGACCTACTGCACAGATGGCCTTAGTCCAAGTTAGAAAATAGGGGAGGCAGCACTTCCTGAGCAGGAGAAAGCATTAGGCATAGTGGGAATGACCATTCAAAAGGCCCCCATTTCCTCCACTTTTTCCCCTCTCTTGGGATGCCGAGTGCCTTCCTAATGCAAATGGAGTGTAGTGCTGCCACCTATTTATAACCATATTCACTATGACATATGTTGACTGAAAGTATTAAATCTCTTCTAAGAGCGTGGGCCAAAGTATCCCCATCTTATGAAATATTAATAGCATCTTTCAAAGTGTCTGAGAGTATCTCTCAAAGTGTCTGAGCATGTATTTATAACTTACATTTTCATTTAATTTCTTTGATTTAATGCATGAGCACATGACTAATCTCCCAAGTACCCAGCAGACTATGATTCACAGCAATTTCATTACATCAAACTTTGCGTCAAAACTGTTGACATATTTGTTTAATTCAGTTATTCACTTTAGTGAAAATTCCCCATTCTCCTTTCCAGACTTCCCTAAATTGCCTAATGTTTATATCAAAATAGTTTTACATTAGTTTGTTTCTAGTAGAATTAGCAGTTGAGGTGCATCAACTCAGGTAATTTTTCAGCATTTATAATTTGAGATGCTAATGCTAACAAACTTAATATGCTTCATTTTTAAGCATCCAACTCTAAATGTTTGTATCCTAAAACCTAGTTTTCCATTATATATTTGGTTTGTATCTTGAGGTTAAGTTTGTTCCTGGAGGTCAAAGTAGAATAAGTAAAAAATTCGTATATTTATAAAAAAGCATTGTGGACACTATCAATACCTGAAGCTGTGCCATTTGCTTTGGCAGATTCTAGTTCCAATATAGGAAATAATAGGTTTTGATTGGCTTTCTCAAGGGCTTCTTTAAATCTTAGATCGGTTCTTTATTTAATTTAATTTGGAAAAAATGACATTAAGTTCAGAGTTGCTAGTTCTATGTGTAAAAAGGCAAAGGTAGTGGGAAAGGCTGTCTCTCACTGCATAGCATTTTTTCAGTTCTTGTCTTATCCAGGTGGTGGTGGCATTCTTCAAAGTGCTGCTTGCTGTGGCACTTTTGCTTGAAGTCCGGAGATTGGCGTATTTGGGGGTCAGCCCTCTCTTGATTCACTCTGCATTGGACATGATGTTCAGGGAAGTGATGTGAAACTTCACAAAGTTTCCAATAAAGTTTGTCTTTAAAGGCTGTGCATCCTGCAGTAACGAAATACTATAGGTTGGCCTCGACTTTGTGGTAGCTTTCCATCTTGAAGGCAAATAGTCTATTTCTGCTCAGAGTTGTTGTCAGTCTTGGTTAATGTTTGCACAAAAACTTATTCAGTAGATTGCAAGGATGTAAATATGTTTTCCTCAACTTTTATGAGTGAAACTAGAAGTGTGTGGTGATTAACTTATGTGCTGCAAATTTCATGGTCAATACTGTGGGTATTAACTGTAAAATTAAACTTATGACCTAATAACAAGAAATTGAGGTAGAAAATGAAATAGACAGAAGCAATATTGGAGGGAATATCTTGATAAGCAAAGTAGTGACAGCAATGAAGGTGATAAAGAATGGCGAGGAACAAGGCATTGATGGAATTCTGGTAGAACTCCTAAAACGTTGGCAAGAGAATGTGCTAGCAGAGCTAACATCTCTCTGTAACAAAATCTATAAGAATGGTCAGTGGCCATTAGAGTTCTTGATATCAGAAATGGTCCCAATGCTCAAGGAGGAAGGTAAAAGGAAATGTGAAGGGCACAGTACTCACAGTCTCATCTCACATGCAGCAAAGGTGTTATTGCAAGTGTGGAACAGAAGGCTAAAAAGATCACTGAAAGAAAGCTAATGATGAACAGTATTGCTTTAAAAGAGGCTAGGGCAATAGGGGTTGTAAGTAGCATTTGAGAGAGATTTCTGAAGAAGAGGAAATACCTCAGTGTTTATTACAGCATTTGCTTTGTCGATTTGATGAAGGCCTTTCACTGTGTGCACTGGGAAAAAAAACTAATGAAAATCCTAAAAGAAAAAGGAGTCAGTTGAAGAGAGGGAAGACTTATTGCAAATTTGTACATGAAAAGGAAGTCCTGCATTAAAATAGGTGACATGAGTATTGGAGGAGATGAAGAAATGCAAGTAGGGATCAATGGGGAAATGCTGGAAAAGGTGGTGAGTTATAAATATCTCAAGACAAAAGTTACAAATTGCTGGAAAAGTGACCAGGTAATTAAAATAAGAATATGCTAGAGTTGCTTATGTTGAAATTCTCATCTTTGGTTAATCCAAAGTGTTAATGCACATTTGGGTTTTTATGAGTGTATAAATTTCTCACATGTATGTGTTATTATATGTAAAAGGAACAAAGTTTCAGTTCAGGTTGTTAAGCAGTCATGATGTTTCTTTGTCCCTTCTTCTCAAAATCTATTCCCATCTGCAGCTAAGTGTAACATTAATCTCAACGCGTTATGGGCCCAGAATCGATCATCTTTGCAGATTGTTGAATTAAGAGTTATTTATGTTGTAGTTATATTTTTTGCAGTGGACTTGTATTTGCAGTTAGAAGCATTTCTGTAACACATGGTCAGATCTTGTACTCTTTTGAGTTATTCAGTAAGGTAACTATGTGATGATTTTGACTAAATGAGTAATGAAGATATCTATGGTAGCGAAAATAGTGGAAGTAGCAAAAATGCTAATTTTCCTGCCATTGACAAATGCAATGGGGAAACCAACTGGGCCAGCTGGAAATATTTAGTGGAGATATATTTAGGTTTGGATGACCTGTACGACTGCATCCTTCAAGAGCTGCCAGAACAAGTGAGGCAAAATTTGAATTCTCCTGAGATAAGGAAGGATTTAAGTGCATGTTCAAAAGTTTTGCTTATGATTCAGTCACATCTTTTAATTCACATCAGAATGGCAAAAACTGCATTTGAGGAATGGAAATATCTGTGCAATGTGTTCGAGGACAAAGGGCATTCTGGCGCATAGCCTAATGGACCTGTTGTTAGACATTAAGAATGCCAACTTCAGGTCATTGTATGATTATGTGATGAGTATGAGGGACACAATTCATAAGATTCCACAAACTGGCAAAAGATTGAGGATTGACTGGTATCAAATCCTCTGATTCAACAGGGACAGAAGAATTGGAAGAAGGAGGTGCCAACAAATCATCTAAGGCACTCTTGGCTGGAGCAGGCTATGGGAGAAACTTCACTCGAGGTTTGGAACAATCGGCCAGATGAGAGCCAGGGAATCATCATGAGTGGGCACCTGACAATGTGATGTTCAGTCAACATCATGATCAGCACCAGCAAAGGGTTCAACGTCAGTTGAAGCAGAGTTCAGACCAAGGTCAAGTTGTTCAGCCATGTTCAAGAAGTGGGTACACTAGATACAATGTGGTTGTTTGTTTCAATTGTAGAAAGTGAGAACATAAATCGTCCAACTGCTGATTTAAAAATAAAGGTAAATGTAATAAAGGTGATGGATTTGCAAATAACTCGTCAGGTAAGAGTCGAAACTCAGGCTCCCGAGCATGGAGTCTACTCACTGTGGTGACAGCTATTAGTAAGGGAGGCAGGTGGTGTGTTGATTCAGGGGCATCAATTCATATGTGTAGCTACAGAGAACTGCTTTGCAATTATTAAGTTATTGATAGGAAAGTCATTAATTGTGAAGGCAATGCAAAACTGTGCACTGAAGGTATGAGTGACATTGTGATGAATGGTTGAAATGGTTTAACAAGGATGAAAAATGTAACTTATGTGCCAAATATAACAACAAATTTATTGTCAGTAAGTGCTCTTTCAAAATTAGGTTTAGTTACTGTTTTTGATGGTGCAGGCTGTAATATTTATTGTAAAGAAAGAGTTAATGTTATGTCTCTCCTTTAACTTATACTGAGGAAAGTAGAGAAATTTCTAAATTTTAACTGATTGCAAAGATATGTCATCTGCTTTCTTTTACATTTCCCTTTCCTGAGCATTGGGAAGGAAGAATACTGCAAACAATACAATTTGGCTGGTGTTTTTTCTCTTGAAATTGTCTTGGGAAATGGCGCTCCATCAGCCTTAAAAGATGGGGAGAAACAAAGGACCGCTCCTCTGCTGACTCTCTTATATCCTTCCATTAGGCCATCTATGACCAATTCCCGAAATCTTTGTGTTATTTTGTTTAGTTTATTCTGTAAGTTGTAAGCTATCTAGCCATTACATCCAGAAAATCATTCTTCTTTTCCTATAGAATCACTTCAGAGTCCATTTTACTGATTCATTTGCTGCCATTATTATCTTGAAAATTTCCCACTTAAATTAATATTACTATTAAATACCCACATTATCATTATGATGACACGGAAAAAACAGAATAACTCACCTGTTTATTGTTGAAGTCAACATAGCGTAACCTTTTTGATGACACGCGATTAACCATTATAGTGCCAACAATCTATAGGCCCATGGGATATGTGCGAAAATGCCATGGGCCGATCTATCGGCTGGCTGTTTTTGCACTTTGGCCTTTCTCCCCTACACCTCACATTGCTTCATAAACACTTTTTCAGTATCGGTGATGCTTCTCTACCACTGTTGATGAAAATTTTCAATGACAGAAGAATATGTGTACGGATTGTTGACTGGGAAAATATTCGATGTTTTTTCTGCCGTGGCATATCTGGTGGTGTTGCGTTGCTGAGTGCTTAGTTGCAATGTAAGCTGCCGCACTCTCATCCCACTTTGTATTACATTAATTTTGAGTTCTAACCTTGTACTCATGGCCATTCTAAACACTTCTTCAATATCACTCATGCTCATTTATCTTAAGGGATATCAATCATTTTGTCCACGCAGCATCATCCGCTCTCTTCTCCACTGTAGCTCCTTTAGCTATTGTTTTGAAAGGACCGCAGTACTGAGTTCTCTTTTGTTATAGTTTCTTTTTGACTTTTGTTATTTTGTTAAGGATTTAGTTATTTGAAGTAATAAAAAGAAAGTTATTTCCTTTTTCTATGAAGATGATAACTTCCACTTGCTCTGAGAGATTTTCAGAAAATATGAATTTCTGCTGCAAAATACTCCAAATATGCACATACTTTTATATGGAATATACACGAGGTAAATTTGTGATAGTATTAAGATCAGATAGTGGTGGGAGTATTGCTCCAAAGCTTTTACAGATATTTTCAATAATGAGGGTATTCTAATACAGCTCACAGTTGCTGGAACTCTTAAACAGAATAATAATAATAAAGGACTTTATTCAAGGCGAGATTGAGACTAACAAGTCTCTTCTTACATCTAACCCATCGTCATATGAGACAAGAAAAGAGAGAAATAGCTTGCAAAAGTACAAAGAAGAAAACTACTTTGTGGATTAAAAAAACCTAAGCTAAGAGCTCAGGGCAAAATCTCCACAGCAGGAAAACACCCTCAAGAAAGTGGGTGTGAAAAACCTGTGAAACCTATGGATAGAAAAATAAATTTGATGATGAAAGTAGATTTAGTTATAAAAGACACGAAGGTAAATCAATAGAAATAAACAAAAAAGAACGAATAACAACACATTAACATAAAAAACCTGTATCTTACAAAAATTATGAAATTTGGAAGTGATTAGAAAAGAAAATAATTTTGCTTAGTAAAAAGCACGTCAAATATTCAGAGCGAACCTAAAATTAATCAAAAACTGGCTAAAACACTTTAAAAAGACACAAGAAAAAATACAATGAAAACGATAGAATAAATGGGGTTGCAGAAAGGGTCAACTGCACAATTTTGGAGAAAACCAGAGCAATGCTGAAAGAGGTTGGTGTAAATGGAAGGTACTAGGGTAAGGCATTACACACAGCTGTGTATCTTAAGAATATCTCTCCAGTTGCAGTAAAAGGTAAAGTGTCCTATGAAGTATGGACTGGAAGAAGGGTTAACATTGGGCACTAAAATTTTTGGGTGTCTTGCATATTTCCACGTCTCTAAAATGAAGTATGATGAGGAAAAAAGGGGTACAGGTTGATTAATTCAAAGAACCAAAAGGAAGTCATAGTGGAAGGAAGTGTTATACTTGAA
This sequence comes from Ladona fulva, assembly GCA_000376725.2. Taxonomy (NCBI): domain Eukaryota; kingdom Metazoa; phylum Arthropoda; class Insecta; order Odonata; family Libellulidae; genus Ladona; species Ladona fulva. Next base: position 298,875 of record KZ309038.1, read on the forward strand.
GAGAATATTTTCCCAAGTCTAGAGACTAGGCAAGAGAAAGTTGGGAATTCCTATCTGTGTCCTAATGTTGTTACAGATGTACTAATCAGTGTGTCAGTCAGTCAGGAAAATCGTGGTGCCACTAATGGTGGAAACTTAATAAGTGTGAGTGATTTGGCAGACAATGTTGAGGTTGAGGATGACAGAATGAGAAGGTACCCACAGAGGGATAGAAAGCAGAGTCAATTTCCAGATTTTTCTCTTGCAAAGCATCAGTTGTCCTTAATGATGAACTGGAAACAAGAGATGAGGCTTTGGGTAGAAAGAATGGAAAATTATGGGAAAATGCCATTCATTATGAGATTATCTCAATGAAAGTGAATAATGTATGGGTTCTTGTACCTAGGCCTACAGATAAGAATGTTGTTGAGAACAAATGGGTGTATAACATTTATTAACACCACTTCGTTTGAGAATAGAGCCGAGTATTCTTAATAATGAAACTGTTGCTGAATTCATGTGTTTAGTGAAATTGTGTGTGTCGCAAAATTATTTCCAGTTTAATAATCAATTTTTCTTGCAAAAAGAAGGTTTAGCAATAGGATCGCCACTTTCACTCTTACTTGCTGAAATATTTATGAACCATTTTGAAGATAGACTGTTTTCTTCAGGACATAGACTCGTGAAAAACATTTTTCTTTGGAAACGGTACGTGGATGATGTGTTTTGTGTGTGGGACCCACCAAATCTCTGTTTTTGTCAATTTCATCAATTCTCTGAATCCCAAGATACAATTCACATATGAACTTGAAGCTGATGGTATGCTAAATTTCTTGGACTTGTCTGTCTGTGCTATTAATTGCAAGGCATCCTTTGAAATATTTAGGAAAGATTCGTATACTGACCATGTGATCCCTTCCGATTCGTTCCATCACCATTCCCATAAACACGCTAGTTTTCACTCCCTAATCCACCGCTGGATTTTCTTTTTGCAAGAAAAATTGATTATTAATTCCAAGAAACTGGATAGAACACTTCCTAAGGCATGAAGGACTGTTAAAAATGGCAGTAGAGGGAGCGGTGGAAGGAAAGATGAAGAGAGGGAGAAGAAGAAGAAAGCTTTTGGATGAAGTAAAAGGAAGAGAAGGATACGCAAAATTTAAAGCTAAAGCCTTGGGAAGAAAATCACTTTAAAACCAATTACGCCAAGGACCTGCCATTTGGCAGAAAACCAATGATGATGATGAATCCACCGCCTTTTGAATTTCCCTCTCTCCTCCGAAGCTTTTTCCAAAGAACTATCGACCATTAAAGCCATAGCTAGGAACAATGGCTACTCAGTAGAATTTGTGGAAAAACTTTTACGGAAGAAAACCAGGAAAATCGCATCTGCCTCTATCTTTCAATCCCTTTGTTCTTATGACGATTCCAAGATAAAATGAGTGAAGCTGCCGTTTATGGGGAACATTTCTTATAAACTTTCTAACCTTCTTCCGAAGAACTTGAGGGCAGCCTTTTATAATCCTTCCAACCTTCAACGCTCCTTATCTAAGGTAAAGGATAAAACCGATCCCTCTGCACTATCGGGGGTCTACGAATTGCAGTGTGACGATTTTTCGCTTCGATACCGAGGTCAGAGCGGGAGATCGGTAAAGACAAGGGTCCAGGAACACCTACGGAGCTACTGACTACTGAACCCATCAACCTCAGCATTTGCAGCCCATCTGCTGAAGAGTGGACACCGCAGTTCCTTTTCGCCGAAAATCCTCCACCGGGAACCGAAGTGGAGAAAGCTCGACGCACTTGAAATAATAGAAATAACTTCCGCAGAAAACCTTACAAATGAATATACGTTTCCAAACCCTTACCCTCCCCTCAAAGTTCCTATAACGATATATATTGCTGCTACCTCCCTTACTCCCTCACCTGAAGATGGCCTTTGCGCCGAAACCGGTCGGAAATAAAATCCATTAGTGTGGAAGTTTACAGTGTTCATTCTTTTATAACTTCAGAATGTCCCTCCACGAAGTTCGGCTGAATATGATAGAAGTTACCGATTATAATGACATTTTGTCAAAATTAATAAGAGAAAGTATGATTCTATGTAGTAATTTCACACGCATTCTAAATGAAATTACTGGTATCCACCTATACACGAAAATGTAACAAAGAATTTGAATAATTTTCTGCGATAGAAATGGAATAAAGTGCTGCACCACATTGGAAATGTTGCTTTTGGCGAATCTTCAATGAATACAAAGAACGTTTACAAGTGGTACAAACATTTTCAAGAGGGCCGTGAAGACACTGAAGATGACGAGTGCCCTGGACATCCCAGCACATCGAAAACCGATGATAACGTCGAAAAGATGAAGAAAATGATTATGGACGATCGCCGAATCACTATCAGAGAGGTTGCTGATGAGATTGGCATATCATTTGGCTCATGCCAAGCAATTTATACGGATGTTTTGGACATGAAATGGGTGGCAGCAAAATTTGTTTTATTGCTCTAATCTATGAATTTGCACAAGCAGTCTCATGCTAATATTAACTGTATCAGTACGTAATAATCTTTCTTGATCACTTCCCTCTATTTATCCAAAAGGAAGGCACTACTTTTGTCCTCAATACACTAAGCAGCTGGATGATTCACAAAACAGATTAGCAAGGCAACCAAAAATGTTTTCCCCCTGCCACACGCCGGAAGGCGGCTTGCAGGGTATTTATGTAGATGAAATGAATCAGCTACAAACAAAATGCTGATCTTGGGAAGTCTGATCACAAACCTATATATCCTCACCATAAGCACATTTGGTGCAGCTAATCAATACATTTCACAATCTGAAGGGGGCACCTCTGATCTGGCCATACCTTGGTGGAGCAGAGAATAAACAGAGGCAGTCCAGAAGCGGAAAAGGCCCCTACAAACTTTTAGAGAGGACTTCATCAAACCAGGCAACCTTCCGATGCTAAGGCCGGCCTAATTGTGATGGAAGCAAAATAGATCTGGTGAGATTTTATTCACAATAATCATCATGGGTTATCTGCCAGCAGGTCCTTGGTGGTCTCATTCCCATCTCCACTTGCTCCTCTCTTATGCTCTTCTCTTCATATCCCTATCCATTCTGAACCTCATCCATCATTTTCACCCTCTGTCTTCCTCTTTTCCCAGTGTCTCCCAACACCTCCTTCAACAAGCAGTGCCTTCTCAGCACATGTCTAAGCCAGCTCTTCTTTCTCCTCCATAGTATCCATTAACCTTCTACTTTTCTCAGCACTTCCTCATTCCGCACCTGCTCTGAAATTCTGCACCTGCTCTGCCCATGTAATTCCCAACATCCTCTTCAACACCCATATCTCAAATGCCTCCAATCTTTTCCAGTCTCTTTTCAATATAGTCATAGTTCAACTTTTGAAACAGCACAACAAGATACTCCAAACAGAACATTTGGCTAGCCTTTTTCTTAGGCGAATATCCATTTCGCTACCTAGGACTTTCTGTTTCCATATGAAAGTTGAGATTTTATTTAGACCTTTGGTTACCAACATTAATCAAAACCTCATGTAATTTAACATTCCAGGTTCTATAAGCCTTTTTGAGCTGACAAATGGCCTTTTTCAGAAGAAAAACCTTTTGTGGGTAGTTTACATTGACTTAGCCTTCAGGTTGCTCCATATATACAATCTCATCAATGTCACCATTTAAAAATGCTATACATACATCCACATGGTCCGTGTCCACATCTAAACTATTAGCTCTCAGACTCTCTGTTCTCAACACTAGAGAAAACGTTTCATTGTAATTTATACTATAACATTATGTATATCCTTTTGATACTTTTCTACAATACGACCTCTCCTCGAGTATTGCTGTGCAATTTGGGATCCTCAGGAAGTAGGATTAGTCTCCGATCTTGAGATAGTAGAGCGGCTAGGTTTGTCAAGTGTGATTTTAGAATCGACAGTAGTTTCTCTGATATAATACCTCGGGTGGATTTCACGCAGAGATAGAAGACTCGATTACCGATGTAAACTTTTCGAATATTTTATCACTACTGATCTCGTCGACGAGATAACTGATATTGTTATTTCAGTCAGCAATGAACTCCAGAGAAAACTAAGAAGCGATTCAGGGAAGTGATTGCCAGGACGGACAGTTACTTCTGGTCGTTTTTCTAGCGAAGTATTAGGAAAGCTAATAGCAGTAAGGGTGTAATAGGATTGTCGGTCTTTTCATACCCTCTGCCACGCGCTACTGGCTTCTTGCGGGGTTTAAATGTAAATGTACACCTTTAACTATATTCAGCAGGTATAAAGTAATTGACTGAATTCAGCAGATTCAATTACATATTTAATTGACAAAGGTGAATAAACAAACTAATCGGATGTGCAACAGATTTCTCCTTCGACTCCGCTAGGTAAAAATTTCATAGTACAGTGCTGGCCAAAATTAACGCAACACCCCGCGGCGTACCGGAGCGGGAGATTTAGGTACTAACTGTGCTGAGGACTTTACAGTGCACTCTGACAACAGTGTCAGAGGGGGGGGGGGGGGGCAGCCCATTGGGAATGAGAAGAAGGCGAGGGAAATCTGTATTCCTGCGTATCTCTACATGCGAAGCATTCGCGAGAACGGATATGAATATGGGCTGCGTANGATTTTCCGAAGGATGGATTCGTAATACCAACATTTCGTAAAGTTAGGTTCCTAAACTAACTCTGCTTGCTTTAATCACAAAAACGTCTTAATCTGGTAAGAAGGCTTTCATTAAAAGAAGATTCCATAATGTGATGATTTTCGGGAATACAGTGTTTGTCAAAACAAACACTGTTTTACTTAGTAAAATTACTTAAAAGTAATATCATCTTCTCACGCATACGTCGTTGCCTTATTTAGTAATTTTATCGCATTATAGTATCAGGAATTTGTTTTGAAAATGTTTCTTGTTTATGTTTAAGACAGTTATTAATGAAGTAAAGAACACAGTTAATCGCTGAAAAAAATCATTGCAATTAATTAATTTCTACGCTCGGATTACAGTTTCATGGCCAGAATGACGACTCCCCAAAGCACGGACGCTTTAAAATCAAGGAAAAGCCTGAGGTATTGAAAATACAGAGGGAGGGGTGGGCCATCGCAGATAAGGTGAATGAAAGAATTCCCACGTTATCTAGCAGCCCTGCTTCTTCTCCTCAGTTATCGCACGTCTATCTTCCTCGTAAGCCGTGCACACGGTGGTCATTAGTCCAGTATTCTATATTGTGCAAAGCGATTCCATCGAGACTCCGTGAATAATTTTCGACTTTGAGATATTTTATAAGAAAATAACAGGATCGCAATGCTGGGAGTTATTAAAGAAATGGTCTTCTTGATAGTGTAGGGCGTCGCACGTTCGTCCTAGATGAAAGCATTTAAAAAAATAATACTATCAGTATTTGAAATGAAATAGCGACAGCAAATGAAGCCCCAGTATAAGATGTCTGTGAAATTAATATGTCAGCTTTACAGTCATCACGTTTGTCGTAAATAAGGAATGCTCTTAATGTAAACTTAATAAGACCCGTCTTTGAAAGACGTCAATTGTTTTTATCTATCGAATTAAAATATCGGGCTCAGTCATCAAAGAAACTTTAATAGTTGCAACATGCTGTGAAGAACGTTTTATTTTCGAAGATTTTGTATTCTCTGTATCCTCTCGGCAGTAGATAAAAATAATGGATAAAGCCTAGGAAATTATCAAATGAACGCGTAGCATATTTGATGCGAAAGGAGGATTAATCTTTTATACTATCATTAAATTTGATTAGGCATATTTTTTCGCCAAAATCTCATCAGACTGCTCGTCCTGAGAATACCGTTTACGTATGCAGCCCCTATTCTTATCCGTTCTCGTGAACGCTTCGACTGTAGTTACGCAGGAATACGGGTTTTCGAATTTCCCGACGTTGAGCACATCTATGTCGCCCTCACCCATCCCCAATGGGCTGTACCCCCCTCTGACACTGTTGTCAGAGTGCACTGTGAAGTCCTCAGCACAGTTAGTTCCTAAATCTCCCGCTCCGGTACGTCGTGAGGTGTTGCGTTAATTTTGGCCAGCACTGTACATTCATTTTGGACGTCATACCTAGAATAATGCATCGCCCTCTTATTCAACAGTTTCAAACTTTCACAGCATTTCTATTGCAACGAACACCCGGAAAATCCGAGAATATCTGTGAAAATGGGCTAAGTTTGACACCCTGTATCCGATGAACGCATACAAATAAAGAAAAATGAAACACTGCAACACACAATTCTGTCTTTTCCGAATAGCTTCAAATTTCGCTCTCACAATCAGAAAAACATCTTTTGGCCTCTTGGACAGCTTATATCGATAGATTCGCATTATGACGAAATTTATCTTATTTGGGAAACTCGCGTTGTGACAACCATTTATGTGCCATGTGTCAGCTCACGAACAGAGAATAGTTCCATAAAACTCGTTCAAAATGCTTAACTCGCGCTTTTCACTCGATATCCTGGAAAGCGGGTTGTACGTAGTAAGCAATAAATGGTACAAGAAAAGAGAAAATCAATCAAACCTTATCAAAAGGGATTCTTGGCACCGTATCGATGGTGCCCGAGAGTTTTTACAAAGGGTTTCGATGACAGTTCCGGTGATATATTACTCGATATATCATCATTTCGATCTGAATCTGTATGTCGTTTTTCATTTCTTTTGTCACTGATGAACATAAAATGAATTGTGAGATTTTTTCTTCGCAGTTGCTCTCGGGTGGCAATCTCAAAATTGGCTGTTTGAAAATTTCAGTCTCATTTGGTTCTTTGATTAGTCGCTTTTATAATGAAATGCGTTTTTCTAATTCTTTCATTGTTACTGTTACCTTTGTTTTGTCATTGTGTACGCATTCGGGAAAAGGAGAGGATTCTGCTATTTCGTTTCCTTGTGAATTCTTAACGAAGTATTTGGAGCATCGTTATGTACGGAGATTCACTCTATACTCCGGCGTTAACAATGGTGAGAAATTAACATTAAAATTCTTTATTTTACGTAAAAATTGGCCTCTGAATCCTGCTGACCTTTTTTCAAATCTTCAACGTTCTATAAATGCATGTGTTTGAAAATCAGGAATATTAAATTACAACACGTCAGCACTTTTCAGAATGCAACTCTTGCTGCTATCACTCATACAAAACTGTTTTACTTTATGATGCCGAGCCTTCTACGAAAGCAATTGATTTTGAAGTTATTGGATGATGTTTACTCATTCCCATATCCTTGCTAAGAAGACCGCCATTGTTGTCTCAGATTATCATGTTTAAGTTCATCTTTACCCTCCTGTTTTCTTTAAAAGTATTATACACTCGAATTATTATTAAGAGAAACACGAAAAGTATTTTTTACCAGTTATTTATGCATAGAATAGTAAGCACAAATATTTCATTGTTAAAAATTATTTTCGTTGTTGAATGAATAATTCTAAGATACTAAATTATTACTATGTAAGGAGGTTTTTCACCATTTTGTCGTTTGAATATAAAATACTGATAATGCATTACATTTGAAATTCTGGACGATAATGTTTGACATTAATCTTGCGAATATGGTTGCCACTATTTGAACACATCACAGCTGTCATATTTGGAGGGACAAAATTGACATTTTTCAACCTTGTTTGGATCCACTAAGCCCTTGCCTAGGATTGTTTGCAGCTTTTATCTTCCTAGCAATTGCCACTTCATTGCCGCTTTCTAGTTTCAATATAAAGAGTTATAAGATTTTTGCCTCCAGAAATATTCTTCTCTCGCGGAGAACATTTTTCTTCCATTTTGGAATTATTTCTGTCCACAGTATCATTTGCTGTTGTATCAAGAATTTTGTAAAATACAATTACTGGCCAACGATTAGTTTTCCTCTGGCATGTATGTGTGGCAGTGAGCCTCAACCCTTCGTCTTAATGTAGTCATCTTTGATTTCTTATCTACCTTATTGCTTACTTATTTCCTTTTGCTGTGCTCATCAGAACAACATTTCTGTTATTCTTTGTAATATAGGATGCTACTGTAGTGTGTTTTATTATATATAGAATTGTGAGCTGTGAAAGGCTTCTTTTCTTAACAGATTAGGGAGTTCCGTTTTCCTTGTAGTCCCCAATATTTTTGTATGTTTGAGGAGAGCTTGACCTAACATATGTGATGTGACAAACAGCTTTCTTAGCTATTCTGTCGGATCCACTACGACAAGAATTGCTGGAATGGAAACCGACCCCTAAATCCCGCAAGCTGCTGATCAGCAGTAACTTTAGCACCAGGATTATAAAACTTCTAAAGTATTTCCACCCATTGCTACCAGATATCTGTCATAGCGACTTGTCTCTTTTTTTTTGCTTTTCGATTGGACCTGTGATCTGTGTATAAAGCAAAAGGATTTTTGGTTATGGTATGTTGATGACATATTTTGCATATTGACAGGTTCATTCAGACAACTTGATTTATTTGCCAAACATTTAAACACCCTCCATCCGAATTTAAAATTCGCTGGAAATCGAAGAATTTAGTGTGGAAACTACGAAGTGCTTTCTTTAACTCTCCAATAACCAAATTAATTTCCTCGATCTAACCCTCCGTAAAGACCAAAATAGTATTGAATTTTCTATCTTCCGGAAACCCACTCACAACTATTCATTATACCTCTAACCACCCTACATCTCATAAACATGCCGCGTTTCATAGTAAGGTGCATAGACTTTTTAATATTCCGTTTAAATCCCACCACTTCATGACTGAGTTACGTATTATTAAACAAATTGCTGTTTCCAATGGATATCCGAACAATTAATCGATAACATTATGAGGAAATTATTGGAATTATGGAATTGGAAAGTGTTTATAGATATCTTTTTACCACCCAGGACAAACCCAAATGGGCAAAACCCATCCCTTTTAAGCACTGGATTAATTTCCTTCATCGCCTTTACTCCCTATGATGCAATCCCCAAGTTTAAATAATTTTCAACGAAGATTCAACCTCATGAACCAATTAGACAGTTTATTTGTTTCCACTATTTTATCTTGAAACATTTGTACGAAATATTAGTGTCGCGATTTTGACAAGCAAGTCCATCTTCGGTACAAAACTTATCCAAGGATGGAATGTAGAAACGCTAAACTACATTTTGTAATGAACCATTTCGGCTCATGGTTCAATAACGAGAAAGTAACCATTTCCATTTCTTTGTGTCTTTAACTCAATCTGTTACTAATCAGCGCCTTTCAACTGAACCGGTATTTCGTCAACAACAGAAAATGAACCGAAAATAAGAGTGATCGGCCGAAATTCTCAAAAGGCGAACAATTTATTTATATTATGTTTTGCGCGAATGACTATGTGATTTCATGGAATTATAATGTTCACATGCGCCTCCCGATAGATCATAACTATGCCATTTCCACGGATATGTTGGTTGCCTAAGTAAAGACCACACAATATTTAAAAAGGCAATAAATAAGGGCATCTCCGCTAACCGTCTCCATGGCATCGGAAATGGACTTCACTCTAACATAAATCTTCGCTCTTCTTGGTCAACTAAGTATGGTATTACATTCTTTTTAAAACTTTCAATGTTGAATTCGAGTAATTACGATGTCCAAATTAATTTAATATTAAGTAAATGTGGCGATGTTTCTTTTATATATAAGGAAACTGAAACTTCTATCATCGAATCGGCAAAGAGTGTTGATTTTTGTACCTAATCGCAGATTTTATAAGGGACAAATTATAAATTTAACCCTGAAAATCTGGTGTGAGTGGTCCTCACAGATACAACGAGGAGTACTTGCAAAGGTGAAATTTCTGATGGAATGCTGTTTGAAAAATTCTATTTAAGGTGCGTTTGTATTTGGTGTAACGGAGATGAAGAAGATGGTTAGCGACGCTTCTTTAAGATCGATCCAAATGAACGTGTTACCATTCGATGAATTCCTAAACAGCGTATCTCAGCGAAGTGTGGATTCTGGTCGTAACTTTGTCATCATCTATGACACAAACAATGAGACTGATTGGCTCCTCATAGAGGTCAGCACCTGACATTGTACGACCATGAAATAATTCAAAGTAAGCAATTTAATACATGCAATTAATTTCCGATGCAGGCTTCATCCGCAAACTTCTTCCGTGCAAAACACAAATGGTTCTTCCTCACGACTCCTGCATTTTACGACCGCCTCCAAAATGCACTCATTGATTTGGAGATAAGCGTTGATAGCGATGTTACCATTGGCATCGCTCGTCCCGATGGCGAAATTGAGGTAAATGCCGTAATAATCGTAATTGAAATCTTATTTTTCGGATGCCATCAAACGCGTAACATTCTCCATCTTTATTGGTTTAAACAGGAAAATATTGATAAGTCATCGCTTGTAATTTTCGACTGCATTATATTTATGTTCAATACTTCTATTTGTTATTTGTCTCTTGTTTTACTCTATCGGCGAAGTTTTCTCTTCTAGAACGGCAGTTTCGTGCAACAATCACAAGAAGTTTACTGAAAAACTCTGCAACAGATTCAGTTGAATACAGACAATAAAATAAATCAAATACAATTGACATAATAGATAAAATTAGCAGATTTTGATGTTTCTTCTTACATACCGTATTTCCCGGCCTATAAGACGCACAGTGGTTTTTCAGGAATACGAAGCAAAGATTATGCACACTGTAACGTAAGCTATTTATAATTGAAACAAAAAAACGACATTCGCAAAAGAGCGTCATTTACGGAAGAATGAAGCAAAAGCGCAACGTTGCTAGAAGGTCTTCTTAATCAATGATTAGAAGATAAAACCCACGAGTCAAAGCGCAACATTGTTTACAATTGCTATCATATGGCTATACACCCCCTGCCATACGCCACTGGCGCCTTGCTGGGTAAAAATCTAAATCTTCATGTCGTCAGTAAAAGCGCTCACTCTCGGCCCGTAAGAAGTAGGCCGATTTTCGGTTTAATATTCGTGAAAAAAGTGCATCTTAAGGGTCGGGAAACACGGTATTTATTTACATATTCTTCTTAAGCATTGTACTACATAACAAGTTAATGACACTTTTATTTTCTTTTACAAATATAACACCATTAATGTTTTCTATTTCCTATTTTCCTCAGTGATTGGTATACACATTACTGTGCAGATTTGATTAAACGCTTTCTACATCTCTGTTCCAGCTTTTTGATATCTATGTTTTGGGGAGAATATTTCGCGAAAAGTGGATCGGAGGGTGGCAGTTGAACAGTAATGAATGTGGAGAGAGAAGAAGTTCAAATTGTTCAGGAAGTCTAAGTTTGTTGAAGGCGTTGGATTCGCCATTCCAGAGATCCAATTTCAACGGATTTCATCTGAATGTTGTGACTGTGAATGTGAGTAGAAAACTGTTTTTGAATTTTAGTTCGAAGAGCTGTAATTACAGAACCTTTCTCGTTCAGGTGAACGCCTTTTACACAGTTATGAGTGTGAATCCGACGGACAATTCAATAGCGGTCTCCGGGGGTTATTTCGGAGAAGTATTCAACATGCTCAGCGAGGCCCTCAACTTTACGTAAGAGTTTATTTATCTTTGTGCATTTACTCAGTTAATCGACGAGAGGAAGTGTGCGTGATCACCGAAATTGGCAACAGAAAAAGCAATCTGAAGAGTATCTGTTTCAAAATGTAATATTAATCACGTGATACTTCCTCCATAGAGACTTGTACATACCAATGGGTTCCTTCAAAATCAAAATAAATCCACCGATTTTCAGAATTTTAAGATGTTTAGTTTACAGTAGTTAACTCATTAATTTCGGATGCGAGATGCTCATTTCTCTCTTTTACGTTGATTAATTTCAAATAAACTAATCTAAAATACAATACACTTGACTAAATTCAAGTGAAATGAATAAAGTGATAAAAAGCGTCTGTTAGGATTAGAACTCGTCGGCTGCGGTGTGCTTATGCTCTTTGTTGTTTTCAATACATTTATAAGTGCACTACATAATTGTAATACATAAAAAATATTAATACATTACGTCACGCCTCAATCGTTTCCTATATTACTGTTACATACAATCATCAATACATTATTACAACACTATTATATCAAGCAGTTAAGCATCGTATTTGGACAATTAATTATTTTTTAAGTTAAAGTATATAAATAAAGTATCTACATCCCTTTCCTGGAAGATCTTACGTCCTCGTCCCATATTTCCAACTCTTTAGTAAAACAATTTTTCCTCGGCACTACCCTGCATGTAAAGATAAGTCCATTATATTAATTTTCGACGATAATAATGGCAATTAATGTGTAAAATATTAAAGAAATGGCACGTCAAACCAAGTGAAAAGTGAAATATCTCAGGTATTCGGTGAATTTGCTGGAAGGCTACGCTTTCGGTGTGATTTCATCCTTTTCGGACGGCGTCCCCCTTTGGACGGGCGTCGTTGGAGAGTTGCAGAGCAAAAGGGCCGACGTCACTGCTTGCGAAGTGTCTCTTTTGCCAGAGAGGGAGATGGTCATGGATTATTCTTGGCCTCTTCAAATAATCAGGTGAGAAATGACATTTGAGTTGAAATTGAAGACTGTCAGTGCTAAAGTTGATCTAAGTATGTGAACATGCGCAACCGACTCTCATTCACTTCTTATTTTCATTTTTTATGTTACCAAATATTTTCTTTTATGTTGTACTTTATTCTTGCTTTGTTTTAATATTGTGCAACTAAATTAATTGTTTACATAACCTAGACGCTTCACGCTAAATAACTGTCTCGATGACAATCCATTTTACAATCGCAGGTTCATGCAGATCACGAAAGACAAATGCAATTTTGTCGTTCTTGCGAAACAAATATCAGAACGAAAAGAACATAATTTCGGTTCAAGAACTATATTCGTATTTTTCGATTTTCGGGAATCTTCGTGACCTCTGCTTGCACTATAAACTATTTTCCTCTTCAACTAGCGATTAAACTCATTATTTTCAGCATGGTGAAATGTTTGTCTATTTGAATGTTTGTGGAATATGTGCTGCTACATTGGTTCACTTGATATCCATTGGTCGATGTTTGTTTCGGTTGTTCGCAGTCGGCGTCTGTACATTCACCGGCCGATGCGCTCTGGAGAGGGCTCCGGAGGCTCTAAGAGCGAGACCACTTGGTACAAAGGCGGAGGATTCGTGAGACCCTTTGCCGTGCACGTTTGGCTGTGCGTCACGGCCTCTCTGCTGCTTTTCCTCGGCGCGTCTCGTCTGCATGCCCACTTCACCTTCCCACTCGAGGCAACTGAGCCCAATGGACCTCCTACGCTGACCTCTGACTTCTTTCGATTTACGGCCACGCTTGTGCAGCAAGGTATACTCTTCTATTCAACACAGAGTCCCCTTATGAACGCAAGCCATTTATTTCTGAATTCATCGGATTGAAACGTGCTCAAAAAGCAGTTATTTGTAGGGCATCCAACCTGGAATAAACATAGAACTTAAACGGGTTTATGTAATAGGGGAATAGAGTATTAATAATAATAATTTTAAAAACTTAGTTAATTATTATTACAATTAATTAACCTTAGTAGAAAACCTCAGCAGGAAAACACCCACAAGAAAGGGGGGGTGAAAAATTTGCAAAACCTGCAGATAGTTTATTAAGTTTTTTGTAAAAGGCAAGTTAAGGCTGAAAAGCAAAAAAATGGTACATACACATTATACTTACAATTAGGCAAAACAAATAGAAATAAATTCGAATTAAATAATAAACAGAAAATGAATGTTATTAAACACAAATAATTAAGTTGCAAAACAGGTCCGTATAAAAACAAATGAAGATAAAACAACAGAAATCAGAGAGTTCAAAATTGATAACCAGCTTCTGCATGTTAAATGATAAAGTTCATTAAATATATCACAATACTAAACTAAAATGATAATATAATGCTATATATAATTATTAAAATCTTTGATGCTAAGCATCAAAGATATCTAAAAAATGATAATAAATAAGCCAAATATAACTAATAAAAGATTTGTACTTTTCCACAAAATATTTATTGAGAACTACCGGTTTCGGTGCAATACCATCGTCAGGTTCAAACAGAACTAAATCCACAAACAGCCAAGGACTACATTGTGAGTAAAACAGACAAATAACAATATTGAATAAGGATTGGACAGAGACATACATACAATGACAGCCAATCAGGATGTAGGAGGTGGAGGCGGAAGGTACGGAGGAGAGGTGTTGCTGGTAACTGAAGGATGGGGTGAGAGGGCGGATTC
>KZ309039.1:14724-44487 GCA_000376725.2 Ladona fulva
GATGTATTTATGTACAACCAGTACGTCGCTGTGCTACGTCTTCGTATATGGTATTTTTCAATTATATCAATAATATCGGTATAGGTCGTATTTCATTGCTATCTCTATGTAGAAGTATTTTAATATTGTCTATTGTGATACATTTATTCTATTTCTATTTTATATGAAATATTTTTATACAATTCGGTTTCGAAAATATTGCGTGCACAATCTAAATTATTACTACTATTAGTATTATTTTTCTGTCGTTTTTGGCTAATTAATGCTATTTTTAAATGCTTTCGTGATACACTTACATCTAATTTTCCGGTGTATGAAACGCGCGCGATGAGTTAAAATACCGAGGACGCCTGGAACTTATTTATTCTGGAAACGCGTGACCTTTTGGAATAATTTTTACCCTTTAAATATTCTAAACAAAATAATGATCCTACGTGGTACATTAAAGAAACAAGAAAAGCTCTAAAGAAATAGAGGCGTATGAATTTGAAATTAAAAGCCTGTGCGAGGCATCCTAACGATACAATCTTGGATCAAGTAAACAGCGATTGCAAACAAGCGAAATCGGAAACGAAACGATCCATGCGAGATGCCCTCCGCCGATTTAAAAGAACATCTTTTGTGAGTACTTAGATGAGGAAGCATACCGGAAGTTGATGGGTCTGTAGCTATTTCGAAAACCTTCAGTGAAGACGTTATCACTAAACTTTTGCTACGGATTAAAGCTAATAAAGCTCCTGGTCCTGAAGACATACCAGCTCGGGTATTCATGGAAATAGCGGAAGACGTAGCTTCCTTTCTAAAAGTAATATTTGAAATGTCCATGAGCGAAGGCAAGGTCCCGAAAGATTGGAAAATTACGAATGTTACTCCAATATTTAAAAGCGGCTTAAAGGAGGATCCAGCGAATAATAGGTCTCTCTCATTATCGTTATTGAGCGGTAAAATAATGGAACATATGATAGTTAGCTCCTTAATGGGCTTTCTTGACACGTCCAGATTCATACGCTATCGCTGTTCTTGAATATCTTACGCAAGTATAGTCTTTCAGATAAAAATGCTCCATACGTTTCCTCTTTTATGAAAACCAACGTGTTGTATATATGTTTATTATTTGATGTGAGCGCATTTCATGGGAAATACATGTGAAGTTTATTTTTCGGTTTGGCGAACAACATTCACTGCATTGGTAAAATTTAATTAAGTATGAAATTGGTAGGAATACCTTAAGAGAGAAAATTCAACGGGGATTTTCATTTTTGAACGTCGTATGTTGTTTTAAAAATTGAGAATACTGTGGTAAAGTAATCCCAAAGAAAAATATTTTGCTTATTGATTTTAGCGTATCCCATCCTGCGTTCAACTTCATAATGCAATTTTTTTTGTTTTTGTGTGGTTAATATTTTATTGCTGGTAGAACGGAGAAAGCGTCTGTCTCTTCTTGTCCTGCAATATTGGATTACTAAAGCTAAGGACGGGAGAATGCGACAACGTTGCAGCCATTCTGCTTCCAAGTATCGCCATTTGCTTTCCGTCTTGTTGTAATATAAATTAGTATAATATATATCGCTAAGGTGTTGTTTACGCAAGTAAAAATTATAAAGCTCCTACCAAGAGCTTTATAACGAGACCATGTTCGCATTTTCCATCCATTAGAGAGAAAAAGTTGTGTCATAAAACCGATAGTAACTTTTTACCGTATTTTGAAAATAATCTCAGACTTTTTGTTTCAGTAAACAATATAAAGCCACATACTATATTAAAATTTTGTTTAGATTGAATGAATACTATTTGAGAAATAAAACTGTTGGTCTCTTCATTAAGGAGCGCGAGAAAACGGGTAATGTTTTCGATCTACCTGTAGTAGAATACCGACCAGATACAAACAATATATATATATATAGTTGGACGCAGAATAAAACATGCTAAGATCGGAAGAAAAACTTTTATCTTTGAAGTTACTACTTTAGTTTTTATTCAACTCCAATCTCGAATATCTATAATAAAAATATCAAGTAGTTATTTTTGAATGAAACAATGAAATTTTGCTTTTTTCGAGAGCGTTAATAAAGTCATTCTTTATCAGTCCGAGAATGGTTTAATTTGTATCAAACAAAAGGTAGGACGGAATGAAAACTTATAAATCTTAGGAAGTTGATTGCTGTCGTTCTATGCTTACGACCTTGGAATGAATAAGTTTAGTCTGGTGCTCATAGTTTTTGTGGGCCGTCTGGAATGAATCCGCGAAATATAAACAAATAAAAGATCCCCAGCAGGAGAGAGAGATCGGATGTGAGAAAATTTTTCGCGCAAGTTAAAGCAGAGGAGTCCTTAAGAATATGATCACGTTGGCGGTGTGTGAGGCGATAAATTGCGAAGAACGCATCCCTGTTCGGAATCATTAATCGCACTTTCGATTCAATCGTATTCTCTACTCGGAATGGAAAGTCTGAAGGGTGAGTTATGATTGACAGGATGCTGTGCTTTGATGCCGGTTGGCCGCACGATTGCATTCTCCGGCTTTTTGTGAAAGTCTCGGAATCGCGGATTCGATTTACTCTTTTGATTGACTTGCTCGACGCCAGCTAATGACATTTCCAAGATTCTTCTCTCGCTACATTTCATATTTCCTTAACGTCTGCTTGGTTATTTATGTATTTGATTCCTGGAGGATAGTTATTTTTAACAAAATTTGAACTTCGATGACCGATATCATGCTGCAGTCTGAGGGCGCAGAGTATTGTTGGTCACCAATTCAGTACACGAATGTTAATGTGGTAATATTGTGTATTACTTACAAGGTTAACTGGAATATCACCAACCCTAGGCTGCTTTTTATCACCTTAACGTGGATTTGTATTACAATTTTGAGATTCTACGTGAATTGAATTCATTTAAATCTTATTTCCTCTTACATGAAACTCGCTATTTCCACTATGATGTTTATATGCTTATGAAGCGAATTATTATGATGGGGATTGTTAAATATACGATCAACTGAAACCGTCGCATGTTTATTACGCCTATAAGAAATCCTTTATTAGCTAATCGTTGTTTCCTAAGAAACAGTTAAGAAACAGTTTTCTGATGATACTGTCTATGCAATTACCCTGCAAGCCGCCTTTCGGCGTGTGGCAGGGGATGCATGACTCTATTTCCCTAATCGACTATGTCTGCGCTGTGGGATTACTGCGTACTGTGGGAGTTTCTCCGTAATTTCTGTGATTAGCATCACTGAACCCAAATATTAAGAATGGAATAAAAAAGAACGTGAAGTTGGCAGATTTTTTAATAGCGAAACTCGAAAAATACGATAATGTCCGCTGTTTGGACCTGGAAAGAAGTTCGAGAAACTTTGCAAATTCCAATATTGCAATGCTGATTATCCCCGAGTGTTGTTCTTGCATCGTTCACAGTAAATATTCAATTTATCGTATAATAATGCATTTTTTCTAAAAATGTATTTTGATATATGTTGACATATCCACCGAACTGTTGGTCCGCCAGTAATATGATTTATATGTGACAATAATTATTTCATGAAGTATACGTAAAACCTTATTTTTATTGCACGATTTCGAATACGTAACGTCACCATTACTTCCGTGCTCAGTGAGCCGAGAAACTTTTTCGATTTGGCAAATTTGACTTCTAAAATCTTAGCTTAATAGCAACATTTATTGCGTCTCCTTTTGACATTTCAGGCCGGCTATATGAAATAATTCTTGAGAGGAAGCAATTGAAGTGATTTGCCCATGAGTCACGAATGGTCACGCCTCCAGCGACCTATTTTCTCAGCGTTTGGTGCACATTTAAACATTTGATGTCGGAAGTGAGCAAGAAATTTTAAGATAAAACAATGGCAATTGTTTATTTATCTCCTCCGCCTCATTCGTAGTTCTACAATTTCTTTGTGGCGAAGCAAAGAGTGGAATTAGTTCATTAGAGCAGTTTGTTTTGTAACCTACGGCAAATAACTGTAATAGGAGACTTTCGTAGTGGATACAAATCTAGGATGGCACTTCCGGTGATTTCTAGGTTTCCAAGTAACGCCCTTTGTCGATTATCTGATATGAATCATCTTTGATTGAAAATAGAAAGCGCCAGGTATTCTTTGAGACATTGTTCGCACAACGGAACTCAAGTCTTTTATTTCTCTCGCCAACAATTTCGCGTAGTCAATGGTACAAGTCAATGTACATTAAATATCCCAACTTACACTGGAATAGCCAGGTGGATTGCGCGTTTGCGTTTCGTTATAGCGATCCCGTGTTCGATTCCCGGTGGGGGCAAATTTGTACGAAAGGACCTCAGCTGTCGAAGCACATTCAACAGTATTACTACTGCTAATATCCCAACTTTCTCCTCTATTTTATTACAACCAATTCGCAATATTCAGCTCTGCAATTTTTTCCTACTCTTTCTTCTTCTTTCTGATACTTCTTGTATTTTACTGATTTCTCCGATTGTAAACCAAACTATTTATATATTTTGGGTAATGATTGGTGAAATACAACTATGGCAGAAGTTAGGGATGCATCAACTTTTAAGAGAACTTGGAGAATTGAGAAAGAAATTGAAGGTTTAATGGAAGGGTAAAGAGTGGGAAGACGAAGATGGCCGTGGCTTGGAATTTTCAATAGAAGACATTTGCTGTGATCAATTTAAGTGGTATTTAGAAGGTATTGTTTTGGCCCAGGAACCTACAAAGCAATGGAAGACTCATGTATTTTTTAGAAATTTATTACAGCACATTTGCTGGTGCATTTGAAGACTGAGAGGATTTTTTCTTTAATCACCTGGCGTCAGTTAAGACAAACACCCGTACAATCGTAAGATTTCCCTGACTGCACCCCACCAAGTATATCATGCTCGTACAGTACTGTGTTATTATTATAACGGCTATAAAATACGATTTTAAAATAGTTTCCACCTTCATACAATAAGATGAGGTAGCTGCTGATGGTTGTGTTATAAGTTAAAAAGTAAACTCCAAAATGGCTGTCAATTATGGCAGTCCTTCACCTTTGGCCAAAGCCTGAAGATGGTATCGAAATACGTTTAGCGTAACTTTCCTTTTGATGGTTTTTGGAGTTTACTTTTTAACTTATCCACCTTCATAAATTAGGAATTTCCTAAGTTAAACCTCAATGAAGTATTTTTTGGCTATATTTAATGTGCCTTGTTCTCATAAAACAACTGATTCTTTTTTCCTCCAAGCTGCTTTTACATGGCTTGAAGTAATTTTAATTGCTTTTATTACTTACTAGTAAACGCCCCCGTCAAGCATGACGGAACTTAATCGTATTTAAATGTATGTCTGTTATCGTATATATCTGGTCCTCCTAAGCCAGAAAGTGTCCGTCGTAAGACCAGAATAACTCAGTATATTTGTTACCATTCGATGGTTTATTATTTATTACTAATCGATGGATTAGTTGACCATGTATAAATTTAGAATAATTTGCTAAAAATTGAATGATTTTAGGGAAAATTTTGTCAATTATAACCATCAAATCAACATTCATAAGAACTTTGTAATTTTCAACTTCAAGCCGTAAGATTAGTGATAAGAAATACTATTTGATATACAAATATAAATAAATAGGAATACTATCTACTATAACGTATCAGCACACAGAGAATCCCTTAAATTAACTTTTGCAATTTAAGAGACACGCTTGTAGCAATCCCTTTTCTTTCACGTTAACGTTCATAAGCATCTATATTGCTGTAAACAAAACTTGGTTGCTGTAGGCCTAACTGCTACTGCTGCTTCCTAAGCGAAACACAATGCAGTTTGTTTCATATCTCTATAAGCCGTTTCTGAGACAGAGAAGTGGACGGACAGACGGACATTTTGCTTTATATAGTTAATTCCCCAGTTATGCAAGACGGAGCTTAATTTTAAATATTCTTCGGTAAATGGTTTGATTGATAAAGAATAAATTTCGAATTAATGTAATCATAATTTTATGTATTATGAAATATTTTTTTAATATGACTATGAAATCATTATTCATAAAACTTATGTATTTTTCAACATTTAGCCCAGAAATTGGAAAGAAAAATACTATCATACCGATAATTTTCCTTGACCAACTTACCGTAGGATAAAAACTTGAGTCGGCATCAAATATCAGTTCGGTAATCAAATATCGGTTCGGTAAATGCCCCCGTCAAGCATGTTGGAACTGAAAGTAAATTGAATTGTTAGTCTTTAATGACTGAATTTATTATTATCAGTGTATGTGAGGTTCGAAAAGATCTTAAGTGATTAAAATCCTATGGATTTCTTTCTAACAAGAATTAGCCCTAAGTTGAATCTACCAAACCACGAAAATGTATGGTGTTGTTTTTATTTACCATCCATTCTTCTTAATGAACCGACATGTACAACTAAGAGTTCACGTTAGTTGTTCCGCTGTTTTTCTGCTATCGGCTATCTTTATCGTCACAATTCGGCGATACTTTTAGCATTCTCCATCACCATCCTTTCCTTTTCCACCAGCGTGTCCATTAATAAACTCTCTCCAATTGAAGGGTTAGAAAAAGTTGCCGACAAACAGCGAATTGTGGTGAGTAGCTGGAAGGTGACTGTTGAGGAAGCTTCTATATATATAAGCTTGGAAGCATCGTGTAGGAATCCGTTGGGGTGAGGAAAGAATGGAAGAGCGGGTGGTGAATGGGAGAATTCACGAACCATCTTCACTCCGTGCTTGTCCAATCATTCATCACGTTCGTTCCAAATGCGAGAGGGAGAGAAAAAATAATCAATCAACGTTCTCTCCTTTAAAAACGCCGGGAGCATGTGCGAATGCACGCGGGCATGTACTCGAGGTGCTTTCACCTTTCGTAACAGTGTAAAGATGCCACGTGCACTACTTTAGGCTGCCCCTCACACCGTGAACGAGTGAAAGGGAGCCTTCATTTGGGGTCTTTGGCGCAAAAAAACAGGTGGAAGAAAGGTTATGTTTTAATTTTTTCAATCGGCAGATTTCTTGTGTTGCTGTGCGTGAACTTTTATGGAGTTAATCATATAATTCTTTTGTAAAGATGATGGTTTGAAGTGTGACTAGATGGAACTCCTTCATCACAGAGAAAGAAAACTTCACTTTATAGAGTCCACAAGAAATATTTTTTTGGACTCCACAAAGTGAGTTTTTCCTTTTCTGTGATCAAATAATTCTTTTCATTTTCCTCTTTATATATTCCTTCTCTCATATTTTACGTTTGCTGATTGTTTCAATCACTAATTACTGAAATTTGAATGACCAGGTGTTACTTTGTGGAAAGCCATGGTAGTTGAAGAAAGAAGAGAAAGACACAATGAAATCAACAGTCTTTCTCTTCTTTCTTCAACTATCAGTAATTAGTTTCCCATCTTGAGATTCAAAGGAGTACATCTACACAGTAATGATTAAACTGAATGCTAACATTTAGTAAACTCTGTAGTCATAGTTACTATACTGAATAATACTAAAATGTCGTAGGTATTTATCATTCTAAGGCTCCTTCTGTAGACTTTTGCATCGTTTCTTAATTTTCTCGTACTTTCATATCACACAGCACATTTCAAATGTTACGATTATAGGGTACAGTATAAATCTTAGTAACATGACTAGTCATGTATCTAATGTTATGATTTTAACGGAGAACTAGAAAAGTCATTTATTTGCCCTTTCGAATTACGAATACGAGTTTCGGTCCTCAAAACATCGCAAAACGATTATTTGCGCGACTCGAGTTTTGTAAAACTTTGTTGTCAGAATAGCCTCTGTCTCTACGGAATGCGGGAGTTTTTTATTTCTGTTTAATTATTTGAGCGATCCAGACATTCTAATGTCAATCTTGCGTACGCTTACACTTTTTATCCTTGATTTTTAACTTCATATTGCAGAGACAAAAAGTATGGCCAAAAAGCAGAGCCAAAAAGTAAATTACTGTGGAAAGTGTGTTCCTTTAAATATGATACATACGCAGCCACATTAAGAAGTCATATACGATTTAAAGGAAATAGTATTTTAATCGAAATCCTTTTGTGAAGCGTAAGATTGACTGAAATTCTCATGTTTTTAGCTGTTGAATTTAGTAAAATAATCGAATGAACGTCAGTTATTCGTGTATCCTCTGATTGATAATATTGATATTATTCTCATGTATTAAACACTTTAATATTATTGATTATAATTTATACGTTATGCGCATCGATATTCAATAATTTTTTTAAGTTTTAAAAATTAATTTTGAAGTCAAGGAAACAAACATTTCAATCAATGTCAAAGAAAAACAAGTTCCTATAGGTCAGTCAGCCTAAAGACGATGGGATTTCTAGTTATTTTCCTTTCTTCTGGAGGAAATTTTGCTCCACTTTGAAAACACCAACTGTTGTCGCGCAAGTGTTCAGAAAATCGTACTTCAAAGTATCTTTCGTAAATGAATAAACGAGAAACACTTTTGAACGTAATAGCTAGAACTCGACACTTGCCTCACAGTGACCTGATTTGGAAAAGAGCAACGAATGAAGAGCAAACCTCCCACAAAGTTCATTTCAGAAGCTCATAGATTTAGATACAGCCAAGAGCGGATCTATGGCGGGCCTAGTTGAGTTGAAAGCATGAAAGAGCGATGTTGTATCGAACGAAAGGATTCCTCGAAACGAAGCCTTTTGATCAGAATCGAGGACAGAATGTTTTTAGTCGGCGAACGAAATGTGCTATGAGAAGACAGCGAAAGAAGCCAACGTCCGGACAACGCAGTGTTGCATACACTGCACAGCTGTGTATGCAACACTGAAGAGAACACATTCAACAACACACATACAACAGCCTTTCAGCGCTCCATTGAACATTGACCTTATTTTGAGTCGTAACCGACTCTTTTTAATTGACTTATGACCTTAAATATACGAGATTGTAGAGGAATTGCGTTAACTGAGAGGAATGATTCGATTAATTATACACAATGGGGACTAAAATCGAACGTTAAGCTAATATAAAGAGGAGATACGAACAGATCCTCGATGTATTTAAATAAATTGCATAGGTTTAAATGAGTGTGCAACTTTCCATGTCTTCATGATTTACCGAAAGATAAAATTCTGGAGAAAATCTGCGGTGTCAAAGATTAAAACTAAAATCCACAAATTGAAATAATAACAAAAGTGTAATCAGAAATATGCGGACTCCAACCGCACAATGAGACACTTTGCGGTTGGAGTCCGTCATACTTCTGATTCCACTTTTGTTATTATTTTGATTTGTGGATTTCAGTTTTAATGATTTACCGAAGTTTACCCTCAGAAAAGAAATTCAGACGGAGATTTTTTAAAGTGAGAAATAATAATAAAGGGGATGTATATATAGTCAAGGTTGACCATTCTTACAATAAACCTCACGCACACCATGCCCTTACTAGGATTCGATCCCGGAACTTCAAAGTTATCACAATAACCACTACGCCACCGAGGTCGGCAGTATGCGTGAAAATGAAATAGAAAATGGGAAATTCATGATGTTTTACCGTTATTTTTGATAAAACAGATTTTCGGATACTTTCGAAAAAACCATGGGGTTGCTAAGATTTCCTTATATTATATGAGTGTTTTTAGATATATCTGTGAAAATGGGCATTTGTAATTTTATTCGTACCATTCGTTTTACATGAGTAGTTGAAACGTTTGCATAAGTGATATCCGGTCTAAGAAAGTGATATCCAGTGTCAAAAAGTAAATACGTTAAATTTTTCGATTGCTTTTGTTATTAGAAGAATTGTCCAAAGTTCATCGACAACTGAGGTCACATCGCACTTATGGACTCCCACCGAGAACCGCTCTCCCTAAAGGCGAACGCGCTACCCATTTGGCTCTCCAGGACCCCTAAGGGAATAAACCTAAAGCTATCGGTCATACTTTAAGATAAGAATGTGTGTCAGTTTCCTTTATCCCTCTAGAATTGTTGTCATATATTTAAGATCGCTCGTAGGTGAGTCAATGTAATGGGAAACGTAAAAATTTCAACCTATAATAGACATATGTCCGGGAACTTATTGCAGTGAATAAAACAATTGCATAAACAGAGGAAATTTAAATAGCTTGCATTTCTTCAATTTGTTTTATCTTTGCTTACTTCCATTCTTAATCTTTTAGCTAATAAAATTCTGTTAAAATTCTGTTAAATTAAATCATCTGATTGCATGTTTTAAGGAAGAAGGTTAACAGTGACATCTCGATTATTAAAAATGCGAAGAATTCAGTTAAAATATGAGTAACGGCACCCTAAGCAAGAGTTTCTAAAGTGGAATATAATTTAAACCGAAAATAAGAAAAATAACGAACCAGGAACGGATTATTCTGTATTTTTGCGTCAAATCTCATTAAATAATAATAATAACACGACTTTATTAGGGCTAGATGGAGACTGCCTCTTTTTTATCTAACCCTTCGTCATTTGAAATTTTAAAGAGGTGGCTTTGAAAAACTCCACAGACCAAAACTACTTTGTGGGTTTAAAAGCCAAAGTTTGCTCTTAGAAAAAATAACTTACAGCAGGAAAACACCCAGAAGATGGCGGTGTGAAAAATCTGCGAAATTTAGTAATAATTAATAAAGTGTTAAGAAAAAGGTAGTTTAAATTATATCCGTAAGGTAAAGAAAAATGGTACTGGCATATACGATATGTACAAAGTAAATAGGAAGAAATTGTCATAAAAATAAACAGAAAAAGGGTATTATTGATATAATGATGGAATACCATTCGAAATTATGCACAGATTTAAATCGAATTAAAATAACTCTTTTTTTTACTCTGAAAATAAGTGTGTCTTGGTACACCACTTTGTCAGCATTTGTTCATATACATAAGGTCAATTGTCTATAATTTCTTTGTACGAAACCGTCTTTCTTTCTTCGCCAGATGAACAATACATTTCCTGTTGTTATGTAATATTGTCATTAAGATAAGTCGTGCATAAACAAAAGGCCGGGATTATATCGTGTCATAGCAAACAGAGCTTATTTGAGAGCTAAAGAATTTAGCGCCTTGGAGGCAATTAGCACTCCGGTAAAGTACGAACAGTACGCATGTTTGTGTTTATCTCAAGCGTCAACTCAAGTAAAATAAAACCTGCAGATCTTCGCGGTCATTGTTTTCTCTTAGTCCCTCACTTTAATTTTTTTTAATTTTCGGAGAAACTTAACGTCTCTTTCGGCCATTCAACTGATGAAGAAACTTCCCTCAAAATCTTTTCCGCTTTCGGTTCCTTATTTTAGTAGCACTAAATTTTTTACTTTCTCTGTTATTTCGACGCGAGGTTTACGCAGGTTCCCTTCTTATCGACAGATTGTTTGGACATCAATTAGATGAGTCGGTGAATATTGTTTGCTCGCCCCACTTTACGATTGCTGGGTTATCCAGCGCCTCTGTTGTGAAAACGTAGTAAACAAAAGCGAAGAATTTTGGAAGTAAATATGGGGGATATGCGCCACTTGTTCAGCAATTAAGTCTCGTAGGAGCAATGATCCTTCTTTCGGGGGAATGTGTCCGAACTGTTTGCTTTTCTCGTATTTACAGGTTGGCGGTTATCGAAGGAATGTTTCGAAATCACAGATTGTGAAATTCTTTCGATTCCTCGTTGGAAATCGAGAGTGTATATCACAAAGAACCACGATTATTAATTTTAGCACAATCGAGATTCCCATATTTGATTCGTTGGAAGGTTTTTGGCCGACTTTAGTCAGTATTCATTAGTGGACTGAAAGAATGGGTGTTTTTCATAACATATTATGGAAGTTCGTCACACCAAATATGTTGTTTTTGTTATGTTAACTATTGTTGTTTTCACAATGTAATCTGTCTTTATGTTTTGTTTTTATGTTCATTTTAGTCACACTTTTATGTAACAGCTATAAAACATAACTGATTGTTATCCTCTACTATAAGGATTCTTTCTGGGATACATAAATTTCACGCATTAGAAATTGATATTTTGTTTCCTTTTTGTTTCAATTTTATGAAGTAGAATGTAATAATAATGATTCTAATTATAATGCACTTTATTGCAGGAAATTGCCCTCTTGCACAAACATTAGTAAAGAAATAGAGATTAAAATATAGGAATAAAAAAATCCAAAAGTTAGAATGTTACATACGTTTTCATAATATAAGGACTATCTTAGTATATATAGAACTATTTTTCATTTAAGTAATATCTTAGTAGAAACTAAAACAAATACAGAATACAAAAGTAAGCAACATCTGCATTATGTAACTAACATACAATTATGTATTTTAAATATAACAATGTACATGATACAATTAATAATTATCTTGCATATAATAGATTATTTGGCAGGTTGATATGTTCGCATTTTAGTTCACGTTTAGTGACTCCTTTCAGTGTAAATCGTTCAGAAAAGTAGTCTTCCTATATACAGTCATTGTTCGTAATGAATTGGCGTAAATTAAGAGAACCTAATGCTTCTTTTCTGGTAACAGATTTTATGAGTTTCCTCGATCAATAATTTCTTCCTTTGATTTCATGAACATCTATGAACGGTTTTCTGTCATTAAAGAGTACATTAATTGCTACGGACTTCATTTCTTATGTACATGATTATATGAATATGCGATTATTTTCTGATTCATTGCGCTTATAGTATGTAAATTTATTGTCCGTGAATGTTGTAGATAATGTATTGATCACAGAATGCTGTAAATAGTCAGTCATTTCAGTAGAAACAGAAAATGTAGCCAGATAACGTTTTTCCTGCATTTATCCACAGACATCTCTTTAGATTTACTAGCATTTATCTTAAATTAAAATTGCAATACCTGTAAAGTCCCCCTGATGTCCATATGTCTATATGTGACATTTGGTTCAAGGCATAGAGCAACCAACAGGAAACCCGATTTTGAATCATGGCCCCGCCAGAATGATTGTCCGTTTCTCCTTGGAATTAAAGTGATAATGTTACTTATTTATTATTATTTCATCACATTAATCATAAATAAATAAAACTGTATGTATACGTTTAATATCTAAAGTTAGCTTTCTGAACATTTTTAAATCAATCGGACAAAAGTATTTGTATATCCACAAAACAAGCTCTAGCAAAAAATAACGAATTTGAGTTGAGAAATTGCGAATCAACCAACAACATTTGCTAACAAATGACGTGTTTAGAGGTATCTTGTTGTAGTTTTGTTTGTTCTAATTAAAAGGTGATTAAAATATGAAGAAGTTTTCTGGTTAGTTTAGCAATTTTAACTGCAAGCTACAAATTTATCAACTGACAACGAACTTTAAAATAAAATCTATTTATGAAAATAAAAAATGTGATATACGCATTGGAGTATAATATTTATTGGGGTATAAAGTACTATATTGCTTCAAGTCAAGGATTAAATTCCCTTCATTCTTCTCCATCCAGGACCACCAAAGACTGCTTCATCGTCCTGGATTGTGCACTGGACACTACAGCAAGGGGTTAAAGGCATCTGGAATATCTCCAGGAGCTAATAAGCAGAGGACATACTCGAGAGGTTAGTGTCTGTCTGATGTTCTCTGGACATATGACCTCAATCACGATTGTGGAGCGAGGTCAAGTATTCGATGTTGCATAAGGGCTCGATAGAATCAATCATATCTAACTTTAGACGGCGTTTTTTATTCTCTGACTGGAGAGGTATCATTTTAACCGTATGACCTATAGCAGTGAGGCCTAACCTTTATCTGTTGATAGGTCAGCTGCGATTTCTTTCGTGAGGCATTTATGTCAAATAGATCTTACTAAAAGAGGAGATTTCATAGGGTTTACATGATGACATCACTACGAATTTTTCCAAAAATTGTGTCAGCAAATTATTATAATATTGGATGAGGAAGATCCCTTATCTTTCTGAGAGATAGTTAAGCAGGTATTATATGTAAAATTCCGCTGATTTGTTGGACATGAAAGAAAGACTATTAATTACTATTGTTTTTTTTTCTATTACTCGAATTACCCCTTTGGAGCAATTGTTAAAGTGATAACGGAATGATTTTCATATCCTAGATTTTTATATTTCCAATACATTTATTCATTATTCGTTCACATTTTATTGCCTGCATCGAAGATCGATTTTTATCTCTTTAATTTTGATTCTAATAGCCAAAAAGTCAAAATTTTACTATATTTTTCTAAAAATTGGACACATTCATATTCGTGACTTAACGTAATTATCTTGCTGTAAAATCGACTGAATTCGATTTAGGGCTAACATCTGCAGAGGATTTATATTTAGTAGGTATTGTAATATTTTTCGATCAAATCTTGTCGCAAAATTCCAAGCGGCTATCGTCTCTTCACATGAGCGTTGAGAAAGTTTTGGAGATGAATCGAATGTGAGTTGGAATTGATATCATTTGAATAGAAAAGACATTATTACCCAATTTCTTTTCATCGTTGAACATTATTGAATGTCATCAAGTTACTTTTTGGAAAAGATCTTTGTATTTCCCGCAACATTGCGTTAAGCGAAAGTAA
This sequence comes from Ladona fulva, assembly GCA_000376725.2. Lineage (NCBI taxonomy): Eukaryota > Metazoa > Arthropoda > Insecta > Odonata > Libellulidae > Ladona > Ladona fulva. The sequence goes on from KZ309039.1 coordinate 29,249, forward strand.
GTTGGGGCAGTGATTTTTGAAATGTAGGTGAAGAATTTCTGAAAATCTATTATCCCCGTAACTAGAGTTAGGCGACTTAAGAAACTAGTCTCTTTTGTAATTCAGCCAGGTTAATTTGGACCATTTTCGCCATTTCCTCGAACCACTGTTTATTCGAGAATTAACTTGATACCTCGAAAGTTATTTAAATTTAATTTCGAAAGTACTTACGACTCATAACTATTCCGAAGTTACAAAAGTTTCGCGAAGATTAATAAAATGCAACATTCGCCGAATCTTGGTCGCGATTTTTTTTTAATTTTTAATTTACAGATAATATCTTTCTGTAAACTTAACGGTTAATCAGATATTTGAAGCGTTTTTACATCACATTTTATTTTTGTTTCGTAGTATCATATGTATTCTCAATGATGAGCATTAATTGTAATGTTTAGAGTAGCAAAATGAATGCACTCATATAAAATTAATTAATTTAAAAAATCAGAATGTTGGAACGGAAGTTGTCATTAAAAAATATTCTTTGTCATTTTTTATTGGTTTAAAAAAATGTTTTGTTTCTTTTGAAATGCATAATTTCAAGTTCATATCTGATAATTGTGATGAACATTCGATAATATATTTAATTATATTCATATATTACGCTATTATTAAAAAGTTCACATTACTATGAGATCTCGTTGAGTCTTCAAGATTTAAAATAAATTTTTTAAATCTCATCTAGTATTTTTTAATTGTGAAGTCATAGTTATGTATTTGTCTTATGGATGTGAGGGAACAAACTATACAAAACACATTCCTCATACAATCATGAGAACATGACACAGTATTGCATAGCAGCTACAGAAAATTATCCCCCTTAAAAGAAATCACCGAAATTATTTGATGGCTGATTTTATACGATTTTCCCGTGAGGAAGACCAATCGCACGTAAACCACGTCAGAGACTCATTTCCCAAAGCGACGTAAACTTCGCCGGGAAAAATTGATTCCGACATTTCCCATCGCCGGGACGAAAGAGGCAGTAAAGAGAAGAAAAATACGTTGTTGGTGGTGCGCGGCCGAAATTGGTGATCCGGGGCGCACCATGAGGTCATCTATAGAGGCGTGAAGCGGCCCATGAGGTCAGTAACGATGAACTCATGAAAAGGGACGAAAAGGAGAAAATAGAAGAAGATTGATTAAGTGCGACGCAGAGTATGTAGGTCATCCTTAAAGGCACTAACCCGTCCTGGAGCGTAACATGTTGAGACTTCAAATCATCCACTTATCCGTACCCTGGGTCATGTCAAGAGAAGAAAGGAAAGCAGTTACTGAGGATGGATGCAAACGGCCGAGTTGCTCTTAGTTCGCAAATAGGCCATCGCCTCTTCATTCGCTCGTATTAGTTGCTCGTGGAATTTCGTCATTCACTCTTAGGTATTTATAATTGCGATGCCCTGCTATTAGTCACCTTGAGGTACGGAACATGTTAAGAATCAGCCTTTGATCACCACAAAGTAAGCTATATTTGAGCATGACTACTTATATTTTAGGTTCTTCGAAACCGATGATTCGTTCTGACCCGCTGTTCTTCTCCCACCGATTTCGTCTGTAATCTTTCCTAACGGATTCGAGCTTTATTTTACTTTAAATAGTAACTTTAACTATATGAACTTGTATTGTGATTTTAGTAATATTATCTGGATATTCTTGATTTTAAGATTGTTTTACTCTGTGTTTTTGCTGTGAGTTTTTGTGAGAGTGAGTTGCCTTCTTTGTGAGTGTTCTCCCGAAAATAGGGATTATTCAACCTTCAGTTGAGAAGCTTTTTTCCCAAAAACCCAAATCTCAATATTAAATGTTGAATGAAATAAAGACCGTTTCGTACACTTCCACAGCAATTTTATTTATGGCAACATGTTTCGCTAGTGTCCTAGCATCATCAGGCCTGATGATGCTAGGACACTAGCGAAACATGTTGCCATAAATAAAATTACTGTGGAAGTGTACGAAACGGTCTTTATTTCATTGTAATGGCCTTCCAAGAGGTAACGCCTTCCCATATTGAGTTTGAATGTTGAAAATTGAGGATAAGTGGAAGAAAGGACAACTTGGGACCATCGACGCCTTAAGATAGAGTCTATAGATTTATTTCCCACGTCTGTTGAAATCTTAATCTGCGATCTATGAATGTAATCTGTGAAAACTTTATTAATAAATGGGCACTTAAGAGTGTAAAACTTAATTCATCAAAGAAGAGCTTAATTTGAGGACATTATAAGATAGGTGAGGTTAAATACAATGGTTTCTAGTGCATGATGGATGAAAGTCTTTTACGTCATTATTTCATCGAACTAGTGTAAACAATAAAAAATTACAGAAATTATACCGGGAAAGAGAAATTTTTCTATAAATAGAAAATGCTTAAATGAGGTAATTGAGATTAAACTTTATTAGTGGGTGGAAAAGGATTCTTTAAGGATAACAGATAACTTCACCGGTTGTACGTAATTGAAGGCAAATCATTTTTCAGAAGGACAAGGAAAAATTAGTCAAAGCAATAGATTTGGGAATTCTATTGACAAATCCCCTGGTCTTCAATGTTAATAATCCTTATCTCTCCAATTGAATCCACCTTAATAGGATTGATACTCGGTCACTTTTTTATTAAAAAAAAGGAAAATTAAAAGTTCATCTTATTTATAGAGAGCTGGACGCGATTCACTCTCTGAAAACCACTTCAAGCAATTTACAGGAAAAGCTGCAAAAATGTAGTCAGTGCGATGAATGGAGAACTTCGAATTTTAATAAGATAAGGAAAAACACGCGGTTATCGCATCACGTTCATATTCGTGAGCTCAAAAAGGTAGTCGTGAATCACATCGGTGCATTAACTCTACAGCTCTCATTTCTCTAGCATATAAACACGCCCACATGCACGCACACGCAAAAGAAACCCGAAAAGGGGTCGTTTTAATGCAGAGCCTTATTTGTGGGTCACGAGCGCGTGCAATATTCCGGACGGCGCCTTATTTGTCCGGCGAGAAAATGAGGAGTTTCGGAAAAGGGTTTAGGGGAGGCATGCGAAAGTGGTTCGACGAATTTCGGAAAGAAAATATGTAGGAATGGCTTCTTTTATATCGAACGAACACGGTCTCCGAGGACCTCACGTTTCGGCCGAAACTTTATTTTTATGGCGAAGTTTTTCATTTAAGTGTTTTCGCTACTCTCAGGATTTAAAACTAAATTCCTCTAAGAACGTCTTAAACTATATCTTTTAAAGTGGTAAATAAAAATTTAAAAGAGCTCTAAAATTGTACACTTCTTCGGAATTGATAATTCACCTCTCGTTGATGTCAGCGCACATTCTAAATAGCCCCATGAATGTGCACTTTAACGTTTCAAAACTTCCGAGATATTGCGTAAAAGGAAATATTATTGTGTTCTTGAATATAAAACGCTCCGCTGGATGATATTCACACTCATATTCTAAGGGATATTTTAATTAAATTTTCTTTTCAGTTCCGCTAAATTTTATTCAAACATATCGCATGAATTCGAAATTGGGAGAAATTATTAGCGTTTCTGTTGGTGATTTATTAGACTGCCAACGTTGCTGAATAGGGCTTAGTTTTGTCGGCAGTGGCGCAGCCAGGATTTTTCCCTTGCGGATGACGAAATATAACAAAGGTGGAATCAGATTTACACTTGTATATATTCCCCGCGAATCACCATTGGCGTGTGTAACTGTAAATATTTAAGCAATATTTATCTCCCATAACCTCTATTTTTTAAAACCCATATTTGCTGTGGGGGGGGGGAGTTAATACCAAACCTAACTAGTTTTCTAGTTTTGCGAATTGATAGAGAAAAGCAATTGTACCAGAATGAGACTCACGGACGGTCTTAATGCGGCCCGCCAATTCATCTAAAGTTACGCAAGTAAGTTCCGATCTTAGATACATGTATATATAAATTAACGTTTTAAAAAAGTTTGAGTTACTTTCGAACGACTTGATTTAGATACATCAACGCTTTCGAATAAAACTTCATTTTATCTCTGCGATGACTTTTCTTTTCGATCCATTTGGTTCGAAACACTTTTCTTAAATGTGCCAACTGCTGTAAACAATCTGCGTATAAATTGTAAAACTAAAACAAAAAACTTTATTTTTAATACTTGCCTCTCTCTTGACGAAAGAGTGGTTTTCCAATTTATAGGTGACTTTTTAAACCGTATGGGTGAGAAAGTTTAAAATTTGAGTGGCGGTGAAGTGGTTAGCGTGCCAGCGCTCCATCTCCGAGATCCCGGGTTCCAGTCTCGGCGAATTTACCTTTCAAGGAATGTTTTGCTTGTTTCTGTAAATAATGATGATTAAAATGGATGCAAATGAGATATTCCTGTTTCCATTTGAGGAGTTATTAACATCGTGTATATCTATATCGCCATATCAGGTTATGTGCTACCCTGGCCTAAGTTAATAGTGGAATTCCTGCTGTTGGCTGCTGCCAAAATGTCCTTATTATTCTTATCGTTTGTAGCAAATCACCAATGAATCTAGAGTAGATATATAAAGGCATTCGTTAAGGCGGAAATAACATTCTGTTTTAATTACGTTTAAATTGTGAGCAGAATAAATCGCTACACCCCAGTGAATCGTTAAGCTCTCTGGCAAATGTGAAATTCTCGGTCGACATATTGTCACCAAGTGAATATAAGCGACCGAACCAAATTACTGAAAACTTGTTATCCATATGTAGACGTAGTTAAGTTTGAATTCCCAAATATAAATGACATTGAAGATTCTATCGATACTTAAATGAACAATTCAATTCCGTAATTAATGTCTTACTTCGTTGAGGCCATTATACTTTTATTTATTATTATTATTTAATCAACTCACAGAATTATTGGTTTATTCTTTGCGTAGAATCATTATATTTGTTTCTTTGTTGTTATTATTTTAAATCACAAAATCTGTATCGCTTATTAAAGTTTTCTTCCTTGAATTCGATCCTTTTAGCGATGAGGAGTTATGGTTCTGTTCCATAAGTGGACCAGACTAATTGGGAATTATCTTAAATTACAGTCAATTCTCCGACGCGGGGGACTTATCACTCAAAATTCCGAAATCTTTTCGTCGTAATATTACACGAACTTCATTATTTCAAAAGCCTATAATTTTTTCAGCTTTTATTAATGGTTAACGGGGAGTGCGTGCTTCCTTCTAGGCCAGAACAAAGCTCTGAAATTACGGTATATTTTTCTTGAAACCACTCCCTTCGGTTTTTTAAAACGGCCAGCGAGGGAAAAGGTTAACGATTGTACCACGTTTCCATTCATGTAAGGCGAAGACGATGAGTCAATTGGTAGTTAGATATAATAAAATGCGTTTTGGGATGTGTTTCTTAACAGGATGACGATGACAACGATATATTTTGTACGTGTTGGCAGTGGAGAGAAAGCTGCGTGCACCGCTCAATGAATTTCTCCTCCGATTCTCCACCGATCATTAATGGAATGCAACTATTGAAGGCACTTTTGTTATTAAGATAGCTTATCAAGCTCTGTGCCGTTGTTTATAATAATGGACATTTTGACAATTGTTAATATAAAAGTTAATAATTAATCGTTATAAATTTATTGATTTAAATATAAAGTTTAGATTATCTAATGGAATTTTATGACGTTTTGCCTTCGAGAGGGGTTTTTCCTCCCGAATTTGGGTGAATATCAGGTTGTGTATTTTATTTTATTTTCCCTCAAAAATGACTACCACCTGGTCTGTTACCTATCTTTAGTCATGAAACGCATGTATAAATAAATCAGTTTAACGAATAAGATACAACGAAAGAGTGAGCGTATATTGTAAGGAATAGCAAGTTTCAGACTGGTGTTCTATGAATTTTGAAAGTAGAGGTTATCTTGAATTATTTCATTTATGTAATATATTTTTGCACCGAAACATAAAAAAGACGTACTGATACAAAATTAAAGAATAGAAGTTATCAATGTCTTTATAAAACCTCATTATCATCCTGGAATTTTAGAGTGATATTTTAAAGGATTCAAAGTTTGTCAATCATCAATATCCGTTTTACATTTCTGTTATACTCACCGCAATAATGGAGCAGTTAAATGAAGAAAATCTTTTCGTCGTTGATCATCGGTTAATTATTCAGTGAATTGCCGACTGATTGGTGAGTAAATGAACCGGTAAACCTTTTTCCGATGAATCTTTAGAGATTTAAATTGTTTATGATATTTGAAATTTTTATTTTGTCAGTTGGTGACTTTATTCGCAAGGAAGCTGAATTCCTTAGTTTTTTATTCTATTCGAATATGTCTTCCAATGAAGAATCTGAGTTCATATCTTTTTGATATCCACAAACTCGTGGGTTTAATCGCATATTTCACAGTTGAAGAAGTAATGAAAAGTGACTTTTGTACAGAAAGTAACATTGACTTAATTTAGAACCCTGTTACATCTTGAAAACTCCGAAATATGGTGCGTAATGGACCATAAATAGATTTTCTTTGAAAAGATGACGGTTTTCTAGGCTAATTTATCAGTTATCATTTGTTTGGTGTTGTGTAATAATGTTAAAAATGTCGTTGATCGAAGATTAATCACCGTCTGAGCTTCTATTGTAGAGGAATGAATCGCACTGAGAAGCGTTTCATCTTCCACTTTTAATCGTCCCTCCTGCACGCCTCCAAACCACTCTTCTCTCGTATTTGATGCGCATCCATCACGAAAGGAAAAGCGACCCCAAAGGCGGTTCCGAAAGGCCCTTTGGGCCGAACGAGCCCGGCCCATTCCCAGAAGGGATCTCGCAAGAGGCAATGATAAGTGTTGAAGGGTGCACGTAGCATGGCGTGCCGCAGGGTCCACTTGTGGGACCGCTTGGCGTGTTTCTCGCCAACACCTCCCACACCATGCGTGCATTTCGCATGCCCTCAAGGAATTGCTTTCTGTGGGAAGGGCGAGTCCCGTTTGACCTCTTGGTAGAAAGGGGGTGAGAATTGCTTGCCTGACGTCATGCAGATTTTGAGAAGGTAAAATGTTTTATTTGTATAACAATATAAAGGATAAAAAAGAGCGCAAAAGGAACGCGAGACCGGTTCAGACGACTTTATCGTTCGGACGAATTCTGAATCTTTATTTCTGCATCTCAAATTCCATTTTAATAAGGTGGAATTTGAGATGCAGCAATTAAATTTTTATAGATGATGTCAAAGCTACACGTAGATGTCTGCATTATCAGAAATGGGTGTTATAGTTTGTGAATCTTTTTCTGTTAAATTTTCTGTAAATGTTTCGCTATAGTTGGGAAATGTTTTTGCAAAATTCCATACATAGCTATAGAGAACTGATCATAATATTTTCAAAAGTTCGGAAGGATTTTCTGACCATAATTTTATGTCCGTGTGTATTTTTTCTTCTGTAAGTTTTAAAACAATATATTATGTTTATATAGGTATCATTTTATATTTCCTCAGTTCTGTTCTCTTGTGAACTTTTCTTCAGTTTTCTTATCCAGCAAACTATGTAAAAGAGACACAATATCAAAATGTATAGTTAATGTTATTTTATATTTTGTTCATCCTGAGTAGCAGAATTGCCCATCGGGATTACTACTTAATCACTGTATTGTTGCATATCTTAAGTAACGTAAGTCAGTCTGTTTATATTGGGCAATACTTAACACATGCGGAAGTCAAAAGATAAGATCAATATCACAAGAATCAGAAATACTCAAAATATCAAAAAAATATTTAATATTAAAACGAATATTAGTTAATAAATATCTATGCTCTGTAATTCTTAAAGATACCTTATATCATCACCTGACAACCAAACTTTTGTTTAATATATTTCTCAGAAAAATAATGAAATTACATTAGAACAAGAGACGTTTCAATAGAAAGCAGAGGAATGATTTTTGTACGTATTGTAAATATAACGATACATGTATACACTGCATATACATAAAAATAGAGAAAGACCTTCTAATTCCGATTATTTTAATTAAATCACTCACAATTGGTTAAAGTTAATAACTGATTACATCAGGTCTCGGTGTTACTGCTATTGACACTCGGCCATACGTGTGGGTTGGTGTTGCATCTGTGAAATTTCCACAACCACACTGAAAAGGGTACGCAAAAAGCCGGACGTAAAGGAAGCGCCGTAAAAGATCGTCCAAAAGCGGTCGAATGGAAAGTGAAAGGAATGCGTCGGTCGCATAGTGATCGTACCTGACATTCCAAGCGATAAAGGATTTATCGCATAGAGAATTGGTGAAGTGATGGAAAACGCGTCGGCCGCTTTCTTTTCAAAGGCGCGCCGTGCAACGGAAGAATGCGCGAAATGGCGTTACTCTTTATGAGTCCTCCTACGCACAGCCCTTTCTTACGCCGCCTTCTCACATTTTCGATCTTCTTTCTTTTCTCCGCTGTTTTGACGCGCCGCCGAAATAAAGGAGCGAAGTGAAAGCGCGAGAGAAAAAAGAATTAATCGCTCGATTCGCTTTCGAATTAGTCGTCCGCTTGTTTTCCTCCTTCCCGTGGGTGCGTCCTTTTTTATTTCCCGTGATTGATGGCGCCTCATAGACTCCACTTGTTTTTTTTTTCTTGTTTCCTTTTGCGGGGCTCGTTGAACTTCTGTTTTGAGATTGTCTGAATTAGGGCAGGGTCTTCGTCGCCCACGCCCTCGCCCTGGAAATTATATTCCGCGGCTCCTTTTGGACAATTTATGGAGGCCCATTCTTGTAAGGCCGCCATCGCACGCATGCATTTATTTTGTGAGAGAAGCGTTGGTGTCCATTATAATTTGTCCAACTGCAGAAAAAATACTGCGGAAGGCAATACGTGTAATAATTACGGCCAATCAGTGGGCGCAGAGTCCTATGGGTGCATCGCACCCGGGCGACGGCATCTAAAGAGCAGCAACACAAAATCATCCAACTAGAATCATTACTACAGCATCGTTATTTGTTACTTTCTGCATGATACACACGACTCATCTGAGAAAAATTATGATTTGAAGTTTAAGATTGGAAAACATTTAGAGGAAAGAATTACGGATAACTCAAGACGAGAAAGGAATACTTGAACAGCGGATTTAATCGAAAGAATTGGAATCAGTGAAATATTTTCTGACTTTTGCTGCTTTTGATGATATTTTGCAAGAATTCAAAGTTAGAACTCGAAATGTACTTTAGTAGTAGTACTGTTAAAAGTGCTTCTACTGCTTTGGTCATTTCGCGTGAACGTCCCCTCCGGGAATCGAACCCGGGACCGCTTTCACCGAAGTCGAGCGCGTTGTCCACTTGACTATCCAGGAGCCCAAATATACATTTTTTAATGTTAATGTTATTTTGTATTTCTTATTTGTCCCCATTACCTCAATGCGTGATTACCTTATGCTGCAGTATAATTTTTATTAGAAAAGTTCAGTTGCAGAAAATGGATTTCATACAAATCATATCATGTTTAGTTATTTGCATTACTATGATAATGATACTTGAGAGTAAAGTGACAATTTATTAATGATAACAATTTACTATGTCAGTATACGCAATATGCGCAATGTATTGCTATTGATGCCCTGAGACCAATGTTAGCTTGGGAACGAAGTCATAAAACACTGGTATGTATTGTGTTGTGTTATTGAGGAATAATCGTAAGAGACAAAATTCTCCCGAATTAAAGTCGTGATTGTTATTATCATATTCTAAGTTTGAAATTTCATGTCGCTGAGGGAAGCGAATTCCGAACGTAACAAATACTTTTAGGTGTTTAAAGCCAAATCCTTTCGTAATAACCTACGTGAATTGACAACGAAAACTCTAGAATGAGATTTTTAAATCTTGAAGCTTTAATTAATTGTAAGGTGTTGTTGTGTATACAGCCAGTTTCAAGAATGTTTTCAAAGTTCACCTTGTTGTTAACATTAATTGAAACATTTTTTGTTTATGGAAACCTATGTTTTATAAGGAGTTTCTTCTCTTTCTGCCTCTGTATTTTCTTAATTTGAATGCAGCAAAAGCATGCTTTGGCCTCTAAGTGATAGTTATATTTGCAAACAAATTCCAATTTCTTTCTTTTCACATTTCCTTATAATTTTCTTTTATTTTATCGTCTTATTTACGGCCAACATTGAGAAATTTCTTTACTCCCTCCATTCTTCATCACCCATAGTCTAGCAATTTCGCTGTCCTTATTTTACAACAGATAGTGATTTCATTTATGTCGAAATATACGAAGACTACGAGAGTAGTTAACTATTCCTTACCCCACGATTTATCGCCCTTTTAATAGGGTCTCGCTAGGTCATTCTGTTCCTAATGCAATTAAAACTACTGGAGAAAGAAACGTGCATATCGGAGGATATCTATGCAAATTCAGTTCGTGAGTCAGATGAGAGATGGCGTGATCAACCGCGCTGCACGAAAACTCCGTTCCAGTTTTCGCTAAATTCGTGAAGTTGCGTGGACGCTTCTGGGAAGTGGTCCAGTGACCCTCCGAATACTATTAAGAACCCTCTAAGCCCAGTCCTACTTCCAATACTTTCCATATCATCCACCTCGGTCCGCTCTCTCGTGTGCATAATATGCTGGAACAAACGCGTTATTCACAGACGTTATTGAGTAAACAATATGAGTAAACTCAATTTGTTTTAAGGAAAGAATTTTTTAATGCACATTATGAAATGGAATCCTGCTGTACAGCTTCAGTTCGATTTAAAGTTTCAATATTCCTACAAGGTAAATAAGTGATAGATATTATTAAATATAACTTTTGAGAATATATAAGCTTCTATATTAATCTCAGATATCTGTTCCGTAACTTCATCATCTTGTTCCTTTTGTCATTTATTAAAATTTGTAGCGAGCTTCGGTTAACCTTTTTTTCTCCAAGAAATAACCCTTCGACTTACTTTAATGAATATATTTGGCCAAGAAATTGATATTCAAATCAGTGCGATGCAAATGCAGAATTTTACGATGACAGACGTTGCGGGCTGACAATTTCTGCCTCACTTTATATTATTCACGAGCGTTCCTACGGACACGCAAGTGCTACATAAGGAAAACATTTTCAACTGTGCATATTCGGAGAGGAAAAGCTTCTCCGTGATGTTGCGTTATTGGAGAAGATTGCATATCACGCGTGATAAAATCTTCTGTTTGAGTAACACCTTCGTGTACTACGCTCGGAGAACAGGCGGTTTGCAGCTCTTGAAAATAAAATATATCAAATGTAAGGTTAATGAAACTTAGAAAAAGCCATTTACCGATCCATTTCAGACTGTAGTCACAACTTCCTCTTGGATATCTGTCTTGATCTTCGATAACCCACATAAATAACTGATGGAAGCGATTAAAAAAGGTCAAGAAAAGACACGGAGAAGACCGTCATTAATCAATTATTCTGTGCAATTGATGGGAAGTTTCTCATTGAAAGTGCTGTAAAACATTTCGTCGCGACCGAACTGATCCGAGGATTGACTCGACCACGACCCGAACATAAGAGAGACTTCGTAGGCGAGGCTCGCGACACAAAACACGATAAATCAATCGATAAACAAAAGGGGCGACCGCGATGAAAAATGCGCTTGTTTTTCCTTATTCTTCCCTCATTTCCAGTGTTATACAGAAGCGACAAAAAATTGAAAATCGTAACCCATCCCGTCCTTAAGCTGCGAGCTACGTGCTTTGGTTACCGTGGTAATTTATCAGCCAATGAAAACACGTTCCGGTGTCTCTTTGGGATGATACGCGGGCAGACCCCCTGGCGGGAGGAAGAGGAGGCTCGTGTCTTGCTCACCAGAGGGCATCAGCGGGCTCGATTAGCTGTTGTACTTCGTGTCCACTATGGCGCGGCCTCCGTTCTCGAGAAAAAGGATGAGAAGTGCAGATTCCTGGAACGGGGCGGAGGATACAGCCAGGGTGAATCCGGTTGGAACTTTCAGAGAAAAATAAATAGAAGAAAATGAAAGTGGAAATGCCGTTTTTAAAATACCTATCGTTGGCATCCGTCTCCTTTCGTAGAAGTAAAAACATAAACATAATTGCTGTATTTTCTTTCGATTTCGGCCAAATTTTCCGTGAGCTGTTACAGATAACTTCTGTTGATGGAATAATTACTCCCCAGTAAGTGATTTTGAGTTTATCATTAAAAACTTTTATCAGTAATTGCTTATATTTCATAAAATATATTTTGTAGGAATGAAATTCTCCTCATCGTTTTACATTTCTATCGGTTTTAAAAGATGAAAAACTTAAGTCTGGATTGCTTATTTTAAATTCGTAGACCCTGAATTTGAAATAAACAATCCTGCGTTATTTACACTGACGTAGTAGGAGTTCTAAATTATTTTTGAGGTACCAGGAAACCAGTCTAACTTTTCTCAACAGTTATCTTAAAAGTTTCTGTAGGAATTGAATGAAGAATAAAAGATAGTACTTTTTTCAAGGATTAAATAACGGACGACCAGAAATGATTACCAACCAGCTTACAAATGTGTCTTCCATTTATTTCGCAACGAACAATGAAAAAGAGGTGAAATGTAGAGGAGTACTTTGTGATACTTTTGTAATATATGTGCCTTATTGTACTTCATTGTCTACATTGTCACTGTTTCATGGACTATGTTGTAGCCTATGCTCTTCAGTTTACTTTTATTATCTCTAAAATAAGCAATTGGAAATCTAAACGTGACATAACTTTCAAAATTATAAAGGAATTATGATGGAAAAATAACAATATAAATAACCATCAGAGTTAAGAGGACATATAAAATTATATCGTCATCGAATTATTGGCACTTTTGATGGATGGGAGAAATGTTTAAAGTGCCTTTAGATAGTTAATTAACAATCTCGACATTAATGTGCTGTACTTCGTAGAACGCCGTAACGGAGATGGTTTTGAAACACGACTTAGTAAGTTCCAGAAGAGAATTTCGACAAGAAAAAAATCTCTTGTGGAACTTACGATTTCTTTTTTCTTAACCATCTATTCAATATATTTTTTAGTTTATTTCGTAAAGAATGTTCTGTTGTGTAAAACTACGAAGTTACTTTCATTCATTACTTTCGTTTAAAATGTGAGAGTGCTTTAGTCTCACTCTTTTCCTAAGAGATTTTATATTTAGGCGAGACCATATTAAGAGATTACCTGTTTATCAACCAGAAGGGAAGTGTTATTTTAATCTAAATCTGGGAAATTATGAGTTTTATTCTCGGAGACAGTTCAGAATCAGTTCGTAACACGCAAAGAATGATTTTCCTTGCCTCCGCGAACACACAAAACGCGCCTGAACCGCAGTTCCGGACTGATCCTGAACTGTCTTAGGGACTTCACCAATGAGAAAACCCGTCACATTAGTCGTATATCTAGCTTTTCCGAGAAGATAAAAAAAAGCTTCTGAAAGCGAAACCCGGATGAATGTGGGTATTTCATCCACACTCATATCGTTTTTTGAGCGTTTTTTGTGTCCAAGTCGTCTGAACACCTGACTTTAGTCACGCGAGGAGTATATGAACTTTGGAAAAGTGGGTCAAGCGTTTTTATCCGTCTCTATGAGACTATTAAGGGACGGGTAATTGACTCCCTATTTCATTTCCCTCGGAGGGTTTCTGGGATTCAGACGAAAGCGAATCTAGGTCGTTATTTTTGATCGTCCGTTGCATGATCTCTGGGCGTTTAAAGGTTAGGTTTTAGAGAAGGAAAGTCCAGGTGAAGGTGAGAGTTAAAGATAGATCTAAGAATGGTGCCCCGTAATAATGTGTCTTAAAGTGGGCGTCGATACAGATTGACCAGTAGCCGCTATCGCGTTTTATTTGATGACGGTAATCAATTGTAATTCAGTACATCGCCGATAAGTCAATTATGCTTCTTAACGTGCCGTGAATCATGTACTCCGTTCTGCTTATTTTATATACGCTAATTTATTCTACACAGCGAAAGATGGGACTGCGTACAAATAGAGACGGGCGTATTTAAGCTATCAGATGCTCTAGGCGCAAATGTCAGATTGAAGCTCCGACTAGAAAAGTTTAAGCTCTAATTTGTTCATAAAATACACAAATATGCGTTCCATAGGAAGCTCAGCCGCTTTACTGAGACAAGAATTAATAAACCGAAATAAAGGTTTTGAATTGCAATACATAATATATGTATAAATTGCAAATTTAAGTTGTTGTTCTAAATTTTAGGGCTGAAAAGTTATGGTTAGATGATTTAAAACAAGATATTGCTCCCATTTTCATTTAACCTTTTTTGAGCCCTTTAATAAGAAGGATAATCTTCTCTATTTTACGTATGTGCTTTCTTATATTCCACTAAATGTTTTATCAATAAATATGTTTTGTTCTTTGAATATATTTTTCCCAATCAACAGCAGACAAAAGTATTAAACGTCACTCATTACGGGAATCAGAATCGGGAATCGTATCTGAATCGGAAGTTTATAGTCTCTCGAATGCTATCGGATTCAGTTTAAAATCTGGTGTCGTCCCATCACTAAATGTTGTGCTTTAGCATTCGAATCCGAATATTAAACCGTCTTTTATCAGTTGTTATATTTGAGTTTATATCGAATTTATTATTTTGATATTTGACTGTTTGGTACTTGAGTATCTATTTCTTTTGACACCAATTTGTGGAAAAACTCCGTAATTGGAGAAAGAAAAGCAAACTTTTACCCGTATCACCATAAACTTATTTATTCCACAACAAACATGATTTCCACGCTTAATGTAATCACATAAAGCGTCGAAACTTTGGAATAAATTTATTTATTGTAACGGCTAAAAGTTTGTTTTTCTTTCTTGAGTCATTGATTTTTGAGTCATCTTTTGATCGCCTTCCGCAGTGTGGTTGGCATCTCGACGCCAAGGTTCCGGGATCGAGCCCCGGCTAACCGGGTTATTCACCTCTGGAATGGTGGCGTGTGATTGTCGATAATTATGAGAGTTTCTATCCAAGAAATTATGCTTATTATTAAGCACGTTCGTATCTATATTTTCCATTTAAACATTCTAATTCCTAGGAGGTTGATATTTTCACTATTTGGTGAAAAAGGTCGTGAGAAGGCCGTTTTAATTGGACCATTTCAATGGCTGACAGGAATTTCTGTTAAGTTTTTTCGCTTTTACGAATTCTTTTACTAATTTCAGATTGAAACTGTGACTGGAAGAAACTAATTTCAAACGAAGTTAGAACACATCATATATATATATATATA
>KZ309039.1:44932-138999 GCA_000376725.2 Ladona fulva
AGCTTCAATATATATATATATATATCGATGAATAGCTTTTTGATACATGGAAAAATGGCTATCGGTCAATATACACTTTTCTCATTTTAATTTATGAGAGCTTGTCTTGTTAATTTCAATGTAGCTGAAGTAGCGCCCGGTTTGATCTCACTCATACTCTTACGAGTATGGGTGAGATCAAACCACCGATTGCGAAAGTTAATGATTTACAGAGATCAATTGCATGAATTACCTCCAATGATTTTCTTTATCGATCTAGGGATCGAACGTCACCTACGATATTGTTTATGAGATGGAAATTCAAGCTTTGAAAAGAAATGCAAGAAAACTGTCTCGACAGTTAAGATCCCTCCCAAGATTGAATTGTAATTCCTTCTTGCAAAAACTCCAGCAGCGCATTCTCGCGGCGAATCAGAAGATTCTTTGAACGCGCCAAAAAGTGATGATCTTATATCCAAAACCGGTTGATTGGTCGGGAATCCGATATCAATTTCCTCCTCTCTCTCCAGTCCGTAAGACATTCATTTACATTCAAATCCTCTCTCTATTCATTCTTCGGACCTGCAAATTCACGACGGACCCTGAGAGTCGTCCCGGACGCCGAACCGGAACCGAATCAAAAACTGAAACGGAAAAAAACCTTTATTTTTGCGAGTGAAACCCACCCGAACTTAAAAGATTCAAATTTCTAAACCCGAACCTCAACCTGTAATTGTATTTATCCTGCTTAGATTTTCGGTTGGAATTCTGATGCAATGTGCAATGGAGGTAATTTAATTTAATGTATATTGGGAGTAATAACAAATAAACATTCAGAAGGATTATGATGTTAACAAAATTGAAAAAGTACAACGGAATACTGCTAGTTATGTATTAGATAGACACAATAGAGAAGAAAGCGAAAAAAATATTAGAAATTATTAAATGGGAATCGTTAGAAAAATGGAGGAAAGTCAATAGACCAGTTAGAATTTTTCAAGTAAAAAATGCTTGCAAAGTATGGAAAGAGTTAAGATTAGAAAAACCTAATTATGTCGCAGAGGGCGATTACAATGAAGAGTTAAAATTAAAAGTTGAATAAAAATTAAACTACCTCTCCCTAAGATGAACAATTTTCACCAAATTGTCGAATTTCTTATTCTCTATACAACCATATAATGCAAATTTAATTTTTCTGGTTGCTATTTTGTGACAGTAGCGGAAAGCCATTTTTGCACTTCTATAGTAGTGATCAATTTGAAATTTTATTTCTCAAAGAGCATTCCATCAAAACAATATTCGAATATAATATTTGAATACCTATTCTCGATTGAAGCGAAAAGCTTCATAGTACTTTCATTCCTCAATAATCTGTTTTGTAAAACAACTTTTTCTCTGTAAGGGATGGACTTGTAAATGCAAAGTTGGTCTCATTGTAAAGCTCTCGATTGGAGTTTTCGGTATTTGTAACTTAATTTAACTACAACTTCGCGATATATTTCATATGAATTTATATTTAACAGGACGGGAAGTTCTTACCCTCCTGTTTTATCTTATTATATAGGAATATGAATGCTGATGAACCCCAAAAACACCGATTGTGACGGACGAATGCGACAACGTTGCAGATCTGCTTTGCCAATGGCTTTCCGTCCCGTTAACTATATATTCGCAACAATAAATCGCTGAATTATTATTAACGTGTTTTAAAACTTGCTAGTCAGCTTTTGGTTTATTTTAATACTTGTTCATTGTACAATCCAATTGTGGATATTTGTTTATTTGTTTACAAATATCCACATTCTTCCATACATCATTTTCTATCCACCATCGTAATGAATTGCATAAGCTGCGGAAGTGGTTAGTATAAATTCCTATGATTAAAAAAGATAGGTGTAGTTTATATGTAAGGAGAGGTTTCTCCATCCCAATCTTTGCTTAATAATAAATACATTATCATCATTATTAAGGTGAAGGCATTCACCCCTACATTACATACGTTTGTTGCCCTCTCCGTGACTGCCTTCAACAGGTTCCTAGCTTTCTTCACGCCGAATCCCTGCTTCAAATGAACTCTCGCGACTCTTAGCGCTGCAATGTCGGCGACTGACATGAGAAGGCGGACGCAAGATCGCGTAGCAAAATTAAAACCGCTACTCGGCAAGATTTACGATCCTCGTCTTCAGTGACGCGCGTTCGAACTCCTCAAACCAGTCCTAAATCCGATTCATCACCCGCTTTCGCGCTCAAGCGAGACGAACAATTTCTTAACTTTAGCGTTACTTACGTCCAAAAATCGCCCGAGAGAAATATTTCAGAAAGCGTATTTTTAAACTGGGATTCAAACGTGGAAGGATTGCTTTTAATTGGCTCGTCACCCATTATTGCAACGGGCGGATATTATACGTTTTCGAGGAAAATATACTGTTTTAAAGTTACAAATACTTGGTAATTTCTATTTCCAGCTTCTTCAATTTTGAGCTGGAAATAGTAGTCTGGTTGGGAAACTTTCAGTTGTATTTTTGGAACGAAAATTGCTCAAATCCGTTTTCATTAGTATTCCTCCCTTTATTTCTCTTGGCCTTTCCTCTGAATTCCAAAACTGAGATTTGATAGAAATGGTCTGGATGGAAATGGATATTTCCAGAACAGTCCCAACTTATTCCCATTTTCGAGTACCCTTTTAGTTTGGCTAAGATATCAAAATTTAAATTATTTTGTTCGATTCCGGGAGGATACAGAATTTTGCAGTAGCATTAGTAAGCGTGCTAGCGCTCCATCCTCAAGGCCCCTGGTGCAAGTCCCGCCTATTCGGATCTTTCCTGTTAGAGAATTGTTGGTTGTGTTTGTAAATTATAAAAAAAACATTAAAATGGGATCTTCGTGTTTCCACTAAAGAAGTTATGATTAGCTTCCATACGATCCAGAATTTTAAAATACAATATTTCATTCAGTGAGCTCTTCATTCGCTTGCGTGAATTTTTGTTATTGAATATAAGACTTTTTTTCACTTCCAAAACTAACTATGAAAATTATCTCAATGACATGTATTTCTATAAATTTAATCAATCGAAGCCGAAGTGGAAAACCATTGTAAGTGGTCGTCTTTAAATGAAGTTACCCGCAAGAGAGGGCTCCTGGGATTTGTGACACTATCACATACGGTATGAAACATACTGATTCCATAGTGATGGAACGATACCAAAATTTTTACCGATTCCGATACCGATATAATATTATTTTATTTTTATATATTTATATTACATTTTTTGGTGTTAATTATGAAATTAATATGAGATTAGTGAATTAAAAATGTCAAAAAAGAGACCAAAAGTAAAAACTTTACTTAGAATTGAAACAATATATAACCACATAACTTACATAATATACGAGATGATCGATGGAATATTTAAATTTTAAATAGGCAAGAGTGATTTTTCCCTGACGTCCCAACCTCACCTTGGGAAGGTTCTACACATGATGTCTCTCATTTCGCATTCATTTCGCGAAAAAAAAGGCTTGGATTCACTTTTAAGTCTTACATTTCAAATGTATCATTTTCAGAGATGAATTCAGCTTCAGCTTAACCCATTGTTAAACGGGAATGCAACAGAGCTAAGATTTTAGGGAATAATTTAAAATTTGATTATATTTAGTATGTTATTGTTGTCAAGATGTGTGAATGACTTTAAGACGATAAGTTAGGCAATGATAATTAAGAAAAGATTGAATGTAAAACTAGATACAATAAATTTCTATCGTAACTTTTAAAGTCTCACGAAAAAAACTCACTTTGTGTGGCTAAACTTCGGTGATGGGACAAGAATGTTCCTAAAGAACTTGAAAATAGATGAAAATCATAGCTTTTAACTCCGGTAATTTATCGTAGAAACTCAATTATTTCGTCGACCTACCTTGCAAAAGAATCAGTAATATAAAATAAGTATAGCCAGTATTCTCTTTTAAACTGCTGTTTTAAGATTTTCAGCCAATGGTAACATTTGCGAAAACCATAAGAACTATAAAACTGAATAACTTTTATTTTGGTTAAAAAGGTTTTTTAAAGAAAAGTTTTTGTAAGAAAGAATTATTTCTTTTTAAGATACATCTCGTATATTTTTAATAAAACTAAAAGAATTTCATTCGGAGTTTATGTCTCACCTTTTTAGTAAGACCCAATTCTCGCATTTACGATAAAAGAACAGAATTTTTATGTTAATTTTAAATTTTCGCGGAAAGTTATTAAGTATTAAATAAGTAATTGTTCCTCATCTTTCGAGAAGTTCTTTCGGAAAACTTTTGTCCCATCATCCGACTATAGTCACACTAAGTTTCCTAGTCAGTAATATTTATTATTCAGATAGGTATACCTCAAAGAATAAGTTTTAGTACTTTTCCGCAGAATATTTAATGCTCGACTACTTAGTTTCAAAGGCGTGCATTGAGGTAGTATTTAAAAGGTGCTTCGACGGCTGAGGTCATTTCGCACGTAGGCTCCCAACGGGAATCGAACCCGGGACCGCTCTCGCTGAAGTCGAACGCGTTGCCCACTTGACACTCCTGGAGTATAGATCTAAGAATACAAGCACACTAGCGAAGTCGGTTATACATTGAATATTCCATGGAAAAGTACTAAATCTTAAATTTTTGATGATTTCTTTTCGAGTTGTCACGTCTTCCGGCTTCAGTTTTATCAGACATATTGTTTACCGAAACTGGAAGTTTAGTCCGTGAGTAGTACGTATGTCACTCAATTTCGTTTTCATACCAATTAATGCATCATATGCCATTATAATCGCAAATACTTCGTTTATGCCGTCCAAGCTTCCATTTCCCTCATCTCACATTTAACTCTTCGGATGATGAAACGATTCATTCAACCGGAATAAACCTCCGCTCCCTTTTGCGGCAAAATCTCAGACCCCCTTCTTATGGAACATTCCTTCTTACGAGATGTAACCGCGAAAGGAGAAATTCATCCCTGGAGCGCCGTATGAATATGTATCCCATTCGCGGAGGACCACTTAGCGTCAGCGGGCGGATCTCAATGAAACGGAAACCCGTGTGATTGGCCCGTGATGATGACAGCCAGCCATTCATTAACTCTTTCATCTTTTATTTCGCCCAGAAGGCGATTACGAGGGCTCTAACAATGTCGCAGCCTTCGCATCGCCTCGTCTTGCCATCAATCACTGTCCCCGCCTCTTATCGGTTGGAGAGATCATTTGCCATTTGCTTCTCTTCCCTTTAAAATGGAATCCAATGAAGCGTACGGGGTACATTGCCCTCTTAACGCGGATTCCATTTGCGCGGTTTTTTGCTCGCATTCTTTCCGTCTCTCTTTTGATTCTGCTCGTTGGCGCGGCTGGAGGCTGCAATTATGGATTGAGGACAATTCGCCGCTAGGTACGTTTCGCCGACACCACGTGTGTTATAATTTTATCGATGAATATAGTCCCATAAAGAATTCATAGGGGGTTGGTTCTACGTGCCTTTTGGCGAACTGAGAATTACCTTCCTCCAGCCCAACCCAATTAATAGGCATTTCCGTACGGTTTGGGAACAAATCCTTAATCAATGTATCATCAGATATAAATCTTCATCTAGAAATTAATAGAATCTTAATAAAACCATATACTTAACGGAAAGAAGAATCTCAAACATTCCATTAGTATGAGTAGTATTTAAATTCCTAAAAAAATCATTTCGGCGAAACGTCGTCGTAGAAAAGTACGTAGCCGTGAAATGTCCCACTACCGAAATTTCTGACTTACATTTATGTTAGTTTTGGAATTTATATCTGTTGTCAGCAAATTAAATGAAGGGAATTACGATTTCATTCTACTGTTTTAATTCTCCTTGGAACTACATATTTCGTTTCTTTTCTGAGGTTTCGAGGAAAAACGAAATTCCCTTCCATTTTCACAGTTCTTAAAAATATATACCTACCAGAAGGATTTGCAATCATGACTCCGTATTAACTTTTCTGAAAATCCTCTAAAATTCATATGTATTTCGTCTGTTTGCCCTTCGTTAAGTTTGTATCCTTAGGTACTTGANACGAAATTCCCTTCCATTTTCACAGTTCTTAAAAATATATACCTACCCGAAGGATTTGCAATCATGACTCCGTATTAACTTTTCTGAAAATCCTCTAAAATTCATATGTATTTCGTCTGTTTGCCCTTCGTTAAGTTTGTATCCTTGGGTACTTGAACGGTTGCATAATGGCTGCATAAACCTGGTTGCCTTAAAATCCTGCAATGATTCTGTTATAAATCAGGGCACCGATCAGTAATATTTTTCGTTCCGATATTCTCTCCGGTTCGACGAGTGAACCAAATTCCGGTTCCGGTTTCGCTCCCGCCAACGTCGAACTGGATTTTTCAGTTCCAGCCATTTTAATATTATATTCCTCTGATTTTTAGTATTATTATTTATAGCTTTTCATTTACGTTACTTTACACTAAATATTAGAATAAAACTTAGAAATAGTTAGTTACAAGTCCTTTTTTCACGTTTAGTACAGTTATACGTAAGTTCAATATGCATTTTCGGGAACCGCAAATTGAAAGAAAAGGCAAAACTGTTTTCGGTTTCGCTTCAGGTTTGATTATTTAATTTATTTCGGTTCTGAATCCGTTTTCACTCCGATAAGAATGATGTTTTTTTTTTCATTTCGGTTCCGGTTCGATATGTTGAACTGGAATGTTGTTATCACTCTGTTAAAAATACGAGGTGATTATGTCATAAATTTCGATAATGTAAGATAATATTTATTAGAAGTACCCAATCATTATATGCAGCCTCTTCTTTATCCTTGCCTTATCTTCTATGCAAAGTGAGTGGAAACGAACGGATTTAAAAAATTACAGCAGAACCCGAAGCAATGGCCGTGACTTTTCGGTAATAACGGAGTGATCCATCAATATTTAATATGTTTGGCAAAAGGCCCATCCCTACCCTAAGGGAGATCTCTGGCATCCATTTCGTCAGCAGTACGTCAGCCATTACATCACAGTCCGCGAATTCCTACATTGAATTTTTGAGCCCCTGCGGTTGGTTACAGGCAAATAAGCAAGGATGCAAATTGTCCCAGGTAATCATCCAAATAACTTATCCATCGGCAAATTAGCAAGGGTTTTTGAATTTCTAAGTTATGGATTTCAATTTCAAAGGGGTCATGTTGAATTTCCATTGTCCTTATGATTTATGATTTAGATTCTAAGTTACAAATCGTAATAAGTACATATATTCTTCAAGATAGTATCCTGAAAAATATTATATATTTTTTTACATGTGTACCTGAACGTATTACTATGTCGTGCGTACTAATTAAACTTTCCTCTATTCTTAGCAATTCTTATTATTAATAAAAATTCAAAACATTAGAATCTTAATGAATTTTAATAATTGCTTGAATCGGGAATTTAATCAAAATCAGTATAAATATTAGTATCGTCCCATCACTGGTATATCAGGTTCCCGTGAAAGAGCGCTTTAAACGGGGGCGTTTTAAACGAGTTGTATGTACTATAGCGGTAGGACATGTATATTCGCAACAGAACCTGTGTTTTGTAATTCAATTCATAAAATTTTCTTTTATTGAAAGCTGAAAGCAAATACTACCTAATGCTAGTTAGGAGAATTCCCAAATATCTGTAATTTCCCAGTTTTCAACTCGAAATTCTCTTTATCGATGCACCATCTACTTGTATACCCTACAAGCGCCTTCCGGCGCGTGGCAGAAGGTGCATGCGCCACGACTCTACTCCCCTAATCGATTACTTTCAAGTATCGTTCGCGGAAAAAATGAATTTTGAATCGATTCTTTCTAGCATATATATCTCAAATTTTCTCTTTGAATCAGAATAGACAATGTAACAGGGAGGACGCATAATATCGGCTACATCTTCCTCAAAATTACCTTCTCTGAACTTATTAACTCAATTGAGTCTTTGGTTAAGTCCTCTATGTCCTCTATCTTCTAGAGATTCCCATTCTGCGTCCTGAAGCATTTGAGTTACGCTCACTGATTTATCATATGAATATTTTACGAAACGTGTCGTCTTCCGCTGTACTTTTTCCAATTCCTGAATACAACACTTTGCGGCAGGATCCACACACTACACGCATATCCAAGGTGAGGCCTGACTAATGCAACGTAACATCGCACACAGACTTTTTCTTCGCTCTTACCGACTCTTAACGAACCCGATTTTTTTAGGACCTCGTCCTCATATATGACGGATGTGAGTACTCCATATAATGTTATTTGCGAGAGTTACTCAAATTTATTTCACCGGTGCAACTGTGATAAAGTTTTACCTCGGATGCTTTGCAAGTAATTGTATGAGCTGTACCATATTCCTAAATCCCAATCAGAGCCTAATATGCCATCGATGAAGGGTGCGATTTATCTCCATCCTCTCTCCAAAGCTTCGCAGCCTTTCCAGTAGTGATGGCTACTCAGGAATCTGCAGAGGAGGTCACGCTTCCTCTTAAAAAGCGTTATAATCGAGGGGTGGATTGATGGATTGCCATCGCGTGTCGTTTTCGTTTCCGGCCGATAGGATGCGCCGGCGTCGCGGATCGAGATCGTCTGGCACCGGCCATGGCCATGGTCTCCGTAATGGAATGAAATGCGAAATGCGCAATGCCCACTCCTCCATTGTCCACTTTTATTCCTTATATCGCTGAAAACAAGCTCTTTCGTCCGTGGAAAAATGTTGTCGAGGCGTGAGCCGAAATCAGAATGATATGCATTCCTCTTGAGTATTTTACCTTTTTGAAAATTTATAGACTCTCATTGGAGGCGCATTATCAGACGCCCTAGACGCAATGATCAGATTGAGGCCCGCACTAGGAATTATGATAGTAATATCCAGATCCAAATTCCAAAATCTTCACGAACACTCATCCAATAAATCTCTTTCTCTTCACCACGGCAAAAACAAATAAGCAAGTTTTGAATTACAAGTCATAGTACTTCTATAAAATACAAAGAATTATGGATTTACCCTATATAGTAACAGAAGCAATGTAGTATGTTCTATGAACAAATTGTGTAGACTTAGTCACAATTGTAAAAATCTAGCTTGGAGCGAAAAACGAGAACAATTTTTTATATGTTAGTTAGAGTTCATAAACGGTCTAATTGAGGCCCCCATATGGGCGAGGGCCTCTACTGGCGCCTATTGGGCCTATTATAATTCCACCCCTGGGACTCATGGCTCTAAATGGGCATCAAGCTCTTCTCTCCTGTCGGCGCACGTCTCTTCAAGAGCGAAGTCGCAGTCTCGATTGAAAAAATTAAACGAATAAAAGCATTTTAGTCTTTCAGTGAGTGATTTCGTATATGCCGTCGTCGGAGATACCGCTATGAAAAACTGAATGCAATGGAAACAATAGGAGAGGAGAAAACGCCACGAATCGGACTCGAATCCTTCCGCGTGGAAGAGACAAATATTCAATTGCACTTTGGGAAAGGTTTAGTTTGAATTTTCATTATTTTTGCAGTAATTGGAAAAAATGTTGATAAAACGATGTTTCAATTCAATCAAAAGATTCTTAGAGTAGCGATAATACAACGTTTATCGCATAGTTAATGTATATTTGGATTTGTATAAATAATATAACCTCAAGTATTCACGGTAGAACTACAGTGCATTATAATTAAATAATGTATACTTTAATGTAAAGATGTGAAATGAGTTATTTAAATGTTTTACATAATATTATTACAATCTGTTATTTATATTTATAGTAATATGAATAATAATGTGGAATGTATAAGAGGGATGAATGTGTTATATGTAAAACATTGTGACGAGACATCAGTTTACCTTCGGTATCCTTCCTGAAAATCTGTGTGAATATTGTATGTAAACAAAGTACTATTACTATTACTTTTGATTCGCTTCATCTCTGCCATAAAAATATTTGGTTGAAATCGGCGGAGTAATTCTAATGGTAAACTAACGAATCTTTACGGATCTCCTATTGAAGCCTCGTTTGGGTATTATTGGTCCGTTCAGCCGCCAGACCCCTGCCTTGCGGAGGCGGCCGAAAAGTTATGATAATTCTTCTTTTCGAGTGACTTTGTTCCACAGTTTACGATAACATTGTCTTCATAAATGCTCAACCTCTCAGCTTTACTAAAAAACAGAGGTATAGTGAAAGAGCATTGTGTACGTAAAAGTGGAACTGCTTTCATCAGCAAAACTAACTGCTGTTATCGAAGGAGAAGCATTGTTTATCAATTAAATGTAGGTTATTATGGATATAAATGTAGGATATAAATGTAGGTTATTAAGGGTACAGCTAATTCTTCAAAATACAACGGAAATATTTGTCATGCGCTGTGTGGTAGTGACCGATTCTGCGTACTCGGGGGCTAATATTTCAGTCGTATGTGTGAAAATCTTCCTTTCAAGATTTTTTCGATGCTTTTTAATAATTTTGTTAGGAATAGATTTATGCCACATTTGAGCACTACGTCTCAATCTTTGTCGGGATCTAGGAACGAAGAAAGGCTGAACGTATTCTGTTCATTTGTTAATTTAATACTTGAGAAGCAAAGAGATCGGCGTTATTTTTAATTCTAAAGGCCACTATATTTTGTAGCGATGGGGGAGGTTCACCTCTCATTTGAGTTTGATAAAGTTGTTTCAACTTTTTTTGCTGCTGGGCCAGTTCAACCGAGCTGGCCAACGACGACCCCTGAAAATTATTCCGCTCTAATTTTGCAAATCGATGCGCAAATGTTTTTTCGATAGCTCTCGTCAGCAAGCACATACGTAAACAAAAATGTAAATGTTACAGTAAAAATATATTGCATTGTGCATCGTAAATAGACCCCAAGCTGCAAAAAGCTGAACTATTTGACAGATATTGAGGATTATAAGATAAAGGATTGATCTAAGTTCTGTAGAATCTTTGTTCTAAGTTGACAAAAACAGTTTTCTGCTCTTTTTTTAAACCAAGAGTGAGAATATATAAAATTTGAAGTAACTTTGTTAGAAAAAATAAGTCAATGACTTTCTCAATTTCAAGATTTTCTTTTTCAACTTATTTCTAGAAATGATATGGGTTTATTACAAATAAATGAAAACAGGTAGTTAATCTTTTCTTTTCAATTTTTCATTCGATGTCTTTTTCGCTTACAGCCATAGTATCTTTATTCCATTTCTTTTTCTAAATGTGTATCATTTCTTATAATAGTGATGAAATTTAATAGGGTATGAATGCGGAAGTTGTTCTAGATTTCGCTCTAAAAGCAGTTCATTAACTTTGAAATTTGCCCGATGTCGCATTGCGAGCAGTCGGAAGGAATCAGAGCAAAGGATCGCATCTTCACAACTCGTACTTGGCCTCGGAAACTTACAAGTCGATGATAAATGCATCGCTCTCACTTACTCGTAACATAAACATGAGTGTGTGGCAATAGCACGCCTCAATCAGCTGACCGCACTTGGACGGGGAATCGGTCGGACGAATGGAAATATTGAACTCTGTTTCAAGGAAGGAATTCTTTCATTAGAGCGATTTTAACAGAACTTGGGCTCATTTCATCTACATAAATACCGCCTTTCGGGGTGTGGCAGGGGGTGAAATCACGGAGCACTCGGACTATTTTTTTCCTAGCCTATTTTTATCGCGTATCGTTCGCGGGAAGAATGAATTCCTAAAACGACTCGTCCTAGCATTTATTTCTCTTATTTTGCGCTCATTGTCGGATCGTCCAAGGTACCAGGGGGGTCGCATAATATCTACTATATCTTCCGCAAACGTACTTTCCCTAAATGTATCAAGCAATCGCAATCTAGCCTCTAATCTCTTATCTTTTAAGGATTCCTAATCGCATGTGAGAGCATTTTGGTAACGCTTGCTTTTTTGTCGTAGCACTCTTTAACAAAACGTATCGCTTTCCGTCGTACTTTCTCGAGTTCACGGATGCATGTTTCGTCCGCCGGTTGATGCATATTCCAGATGGGGCCTAACCAACGCAAAATAACATCGCTCTTTTATCTTTTTCGTCCCATCTACCGACAATGCGCCTAATGAAACCAAGCTTTCTAATTGATTTAGCACAAACGTTTCGGATGTGCGTGCTCCAGTTAATGTTATTCGTAAGAGTGATTCCGAGATACTCAACCGAGTCGACTACTTTTTTCCGTTCCGTTAATTCTGTACGATTTATTTTGCCGCAACTGTTTTCTTTCGAAAAAGTTTACTACGGAGCATTTACTTGCGTTAAGGTCGAGTTGCCATTTTTCGCACCACCGTTGAATACGAACTAATTCGCTTGCTAGGGATTCACGGTCTTCCTCACTTGATATTTCTTTATATATTACTGTGTCACTTTACTATCGATGTCGTGGGTCAAGTCGTTTATTTAAATACGACCGGTTTTTTCGAAGACGGTCAATCTCAGGTCTTAAGGAAAATATGAAGTACGTTTCGGAATTACTTTTAGATGGCGTTGCACAATATTATGCCAGAATACGTGGAGGTTATGGATGATTTTGTTTATGCTTAATTTCATGCCTTAATCTCACGCCTCTTTAGTCTCACCTGATTATGGTTATTAAAAGTAAAGTTATCTTTAATTACCATAATCAAGCGAGACGATGCAGCAATATTCAAGGCACGAAATTAAACATAAACAAAATCATCCATATTCGCTGTTCAAATATTGCTTATATAATTTGAGTTAAATCAAAGAAAATTGCTTGACTTTGTTAGCGTTTTTTTTCAATTGAGCGTTTTAATTGGAAAATATTAGGCACAAGTAGTTCAGTGCAGTTGGTACTATTTAATGATCTTAAATATTTTGGTTGTATAAAACAATTAATATTATGATTACCAATGATAAATAACATAATGAATTGATATAACAAGTAATTAACCTATACATGTAAGCGATATTATCACTAAAATTTTAATTATGTATTTATTACTTCTGATATTTATTTTTGCAGTAACTATCTCAGTATCTATTTCTCCCGAACTAAAAGTTAAGTCCGTATGAGAAGTAACGCATTAGAATCCTCTAAACTTAAATAAATCAATTTAATTACGGTGGGAATATTATGTGTACCGATTATATGACTCGGTATCTGAAGTTCAGTCTATATTCAGTCTATATCCTAGATACATAACCGAGTATTATTTTAATAATTTAATTGTTTCGATATCCACTATTTCGGCCTCAACTTTGTGTTACCCATTTTTGATGAAAGAGGAATACGAGCAACGTATACACGTTGCCTCAGTGTTTAATATATACGACCTAGGTTTCATCATCAGATCATCACAAAGAGTTTGTATTCCTCTTTCATTAATTATTTTGTTTTTAATTTTGTATATTTTATTCGCCATTTTTTTGCACGTTATAATACGACAGAAAATAAGAGAAAACCAACAGAGATGAGGGAATGATACGCAAGATTAACCATGAACTCATACTTCATGTTCTGAGCTAAGCAAGGGAAAGCACGATGCATGAAAATTATAGTTATGAAAAATTAAAGATTTTGTAGACTGAAAGTTAGCATCCGCCTGGCTTTAGCTAAGAAGAGATGTATCGTAGGTAAGCAAAACTTTTTAAAATGTTATGAAAATAAGCAAATTCATGAGCCTAAAAGACGAGGGTACCCAAAGCTACGAACGAGTGGTCATTGATCGCAAGCCAGAGGTTGTAAATTCAACCTTTGTTCCAAAATTCCTTTTATTAAAATTTTCGGGAATGCGAGTAATAGAGAACAGTAATATGATCAGTAGTTGCCCGTGACGTCACGCGCGTCTTTCCAATAAAAGTTCTCTCTCCCTCGAAATGTTGTTATATTGACACTCATAGATTTCTGTGAACAAACAGGATAAAGAGTGACCAGAAAGGAAGCCATTTATCGTAACGAGCAATATCTCTCGCATTTTGTTTTCTTGTCTCCTATTCTAGGAAGTGCATGAGGAGGGCAGAATGGTAGTGACCTTGCAGAACGACATCCCTCGATTCTTTAATATGTTTTTGCGAATGCCTCACAAATCGCGGCCGAATGGATTGACTCGGCAGTTATTTTCGGCACCGCTTTTCCATATCAAAGAAGACTTCCTGCTTCTCCTTCCGCTGTCGGTGGTTTCCTGCGGAAAAATTGAAACTCTTTCACAGTACGTTGGCGATTAGAAAGAGCGAAAAATAACGTGACAGGAATTACAGAGATTCTTTAACGTCTTACAGGAAATTTGGAATCGTAAGAAGCTAGCCAATATGCCAGAATAGGTTCTCTTGTTGAAAATTCGCACAGTAATTCATAGAAACTTGTATATACAATTATGAGAGCTATTCATCGATATCTTTGCTCGTTCATAAGATACTGTTCGTTATACTTGAAAAGGTTTTACTGGAAAGGATGGTAACTGCTTTTAAAATTCTTAAACCGCTTTTAATTAATTCTAAAACTGCTTCTATTAATTCATAACTGCTTTTAAATATAATTTTTACCTCTAGCAAGACTGAATTCGGAGAATAAAATAAAATTAATTAATTAATTTAATGATTCTTTACAATTTGGTCGGTGGACCAGGTGGCAACGGTCGAGGGGGCGGTCAGAATATCGAACCGAGCCGAACACCGAAACCGTAATTTTATCGCCGTAGTGGAAACGGAATCCGAACCGAAAATAATTGAACTTCATTAACCCAAACCGAAGCAGAAAACTGTAATTCTATCTCTTCCAATATTCGGTTCCCAAAAATACATATTGAACTTAAGCGGAATTCAAGGAGTTTACTAAGTATTTGTAGCGACTAACTACCTCCACAATATCAATGTAAAATTTAGGGTAAAGTAACGTAAACGAAAAAGTTGGGAATAAATAAAAATTTGAGGAGGAAATAATATTTGAATCGTCGATGTGGAAGAAATACTGTTCGAACCGCTTAATCTTGAAATGAACGCGAAACTGAAAATGTAACGGTTCAATGTCCTGATTCAATTGACTGTGATAATGAAATATATATTTTTTATCTAAGTTACAGCGAAGAATTGTATTTCATTAATCTCTAATTACATAGGAAGTAAAAATTTCCTAGCTCACTCTAAATCTACTGTAAAGTAAGATTTACCCTTAACAGCCAGAACATATTATTATCAGTTAAATTGTTAAATTAAGTAATTTTCTAGTTAAGTGGTTTTTAACAGTATCATTTAAACATAACCTAGAATTTTAAAAGTGAAATTTCCATTCCTCATATTGTCCTTATGGAAACGTACAACTGTGAAAGAAAATACAATCAGAACTGGTCTGTTAATGAATTGAAGGTTTAAAAACATTCCATAAGCCGCACGTCGGCAGGCGGAACTCGCATTTTGTGACTAACGAGAAGATCTACTTTTATTGTGTTGGTATTTTTTCCGGTTTTTTCGTATAAATTTTCTCGAATCTGTTGAAATCCTAAAAGATTCAAACCACCGCATAACACAAAAATCATCCCTCTTCCATTAAATTATAAACAGTCTTCTAAAAAATCCAAAGGAAGAATGGACTTGAAAAAAGTCTGACGGGACCGGGAATCGAACCTCGTTTATTTAAATACGACCGGTTTTTTCGAAGACGGTCAATCTCAGGTCTTAAGGAAAATATGAAGTACGTTTCGGAATTACTTTTAGATGGCGTTGCACAATATTATGCCAGAATACGTGGAGGTTATGGATGATTTTGTTTATGCTTAATTTCATGCCTTAATCTCACGCCTCTTTAGTCTCACCTGATTATGGTTATTAAAAGTAAAGTTATCTTTAATTACCNCATTCTTCCTTGGGATTTTTCCTGGGTGCGCACCATCTTGCGCAAAGTCACCCTTACCCATTTTCGTTTGTTTAGTCTTCTAAAAATACCACTATCTCATAAAGAAATAAAGAAAGTACTATCCCACATCAGAAATGCCACGCTACGAAACGGATACGACAAAACCATGGTTAGTAACATTCTGAGGAAACATAAACTCAACTCGAAACAACGCAAAACCATAATCTCATCTCAAAACAAAAACATAAAATCATAAAATTTCATAACCCTATGCACCAGGGACAAACGACAACTGAAGCATATCTCCTCAAAATTTGGCCAAACCACAGTATCCGTCCACATAAACAAAAATCCAACATTCTCCACATTCCAGAAGGCAACATTCATCAACAGACCATTAATCACACATTACATCAATCAGACCATCAATACATAAATCTGGAATTTATAGGAAATATCATGTCAAGACTGTGATAAAGTATACATCGGACAAAGTAAACGAAAATTAGAAACCAGATATAAAGAACACCTCACTCATTTCAGAAAAAAAACATATTAACAAATCAAGCGTGGCGCAATATTAGACAACAAAAGTCACAGAATTAATCTAGAAAACCTACAATTATAGACGTCCTTGAAGAAAAACTCCATACTAGATGCTTATGAGAGTATTTCCATTCAGCAAAACAGAAGCCGACTAAAGAATAACGATTTGGGCCGATTTCCCCTCTGTACACTCTCCTCGACCGCCCTCAGAAATGAAGCAGCCCTTATCCTCCTTCTAGACGTCATAACAGAAAAACCTCACCCACTAATCCTCCCTGTACCTTCACAAAAGATGAAAGCCCGACCGTCCACCTTTCCTGTTCATTTCCTATTGTGAAGCCCTTGAGAATGGAGACATTGTTTCCGAAATGCGTATAGGGATTTTCCAGAAACCTGTAATCCGGACCTTCCCGTTTGCCTCTAAACCGAGTTCCGCCTACCGACATACGGCTGATGGAGTGTTTAACCTATCACCGTATTAATTCAAAATCTGTCGATTTTAGTGAGAAATTCCCTTAATCGTCAGTTTAGGTGGAGGGTTTTCATAAATGTGTATTCAGTTAGTTGTGCATTCAATTTAGCGTGTTAATATTTTAGGTCGAGAGTGGTAACATTGTAATTAAGGGGGTGATGTTTTAAATATAACTATATTTGCAGTAAAAACCTTTTAGGATTACGAATGTCATCTTTTCGATATTATGGAGGTTCAGGAGAAATGAGAACCACCTACATGTCTTTATTTTTATTTATTAAGGTTGTATATTTCTGTAATTCTTCTTTGTATTCTTTTCTAACTGGTTAAATGGAAGATGGGATTTTATAGTCTCAATGTCTTTATTTTTATTTATTAAGGTTGTATATTTCTGTAATNATCATATAGATAGGAATTATAATTAATGATAATTTTATCATAGTCTCATTATCATAAATTTCATTTACAATCATATTATCGAAATGAAATTGAAATGAGAAGGCTGTACTTCGTGGAACGCCATGACAGCTGGTAAATAAATAGCATGTATAATTTTCTTCCCAAAGGGATAGTAAGAGAAGGCAAAAGAAGGAAAAAAGGAAGAGGAGAGGCACTCCTTAGAAACAACTGTTTCGGGAGCCACAATATACATCACCACACAGTTAATTTCAATTCCAATTTCTAAAATTTCATATTTTAACATTATAGTACGAAGAAATAAAAACAACCCGTGTGTATTTACAGAATTTTTTAATGCTCTCATTTGAGAATAGCCATTCTCTTAACATTCTTAGGAAAACAGATTCCGAATTTACAATTATAAGATACGCTGGGAGGTTACTACATTTTTGGCCCTAGATAGATATGCGAATGCTAAATAAATTCACATATGGGCCTGGATTAATGAACAAATTGTGTCGATCGCTGGCATTTTGGGAATTCTTTAGCATTATTCTGATGCCTCCCCTAAAATAAAATAATTTTAAAACCTTGTAAATAATAAATGCCGAAAAGGCAAATTTCCCATACTTCTAAACATCGTATTACGGTATTTATTTATTTAATATTACGATGCAGTTTGGTCGGCAGACCGGATGGCAACGGTCGAGGGAGCGTAATACAATAATATTAAAAATTTCCAGACATTCGCCAAAAGAAGGGAGGGAAACCCCTCAAAAACCTCTCGTGGACAGTATGTACTCACTTTTTCCAGTACAGTCATTAAAAAGCGTCTACACAGAACGCAGTCACAATAAATTATAAATTGTTCATACATAATATTATGCATTGTACATAGCAGATCTAGAAATATAGTGATATACGTATGATAATTAGAGCGATTGAGAAGTTGAGAATCATATGCACAAATAAATTAAATTTTATAAACTTTTAAGCTTCATTTTTAAAATTTTAACATTTTTCGGCATTGGAATGAGAAGTTCTCCAGGTAAAGCGTTCCATTCCCTTATACCTCTATTGATATATGAATATCGCCATATCGGATTTCTGTTCACGTTTCTTTAGTTTTAATTGGTGATCGCCGCGTCCATCAGTTTGAAACCTCGCTCTTAGTTCGCCCCAGTACGTATGTGCGCTCCATACTCTGTTTACAGAGAATTACTCGCACTAACTTCTTTGAGCAAATAGTAGTGACCTTACAATTGTATTGTGGACTATCATTGCTAATATAGAATGATGACGCCAGTGTACAGGTGTTTGATTTAAAAATTCGGATTCCTAAGTTTCCGTGAAATACTGATTAAGATAATTCGTCCGTACAATTTTCCAGAAGTATGAAATGGTCGAATCCGTCAATAATAAGTTTGGCATACGCCCAAACGTGTCTTCAAAACAGCCATTTATCACCCTCATTGGTAACTGCTCACGCCATCCGTACATACCTCGCTACCGCTTACTCAACTTTTAAGGGACCCCATCGGCGCGTGGGAGAGGAAAACGGTTGGAAATAAAAACGTTCAGTCGTTACGTCAGTTAAGTGGCGCGAACGTCCATCTTAGATGGCGTTCCAGCAGTCTGTTACCTCACTGTCGATAAGCTATCTTTCCTTTGACCGATTGAGTCGCTTTTTATATCGCGTGTGTTTTCAAGTAGTCTCCCCGTATCTGTGATGGACTCGCCGCCGTGCAGAGTCGTCAGAATAGGCAAATTCACCGTCTTTTCGGGTGTGGAGAGGACGTTGACCGGAGACCCGCATAATGACGTGAGTGTTCATCCAATATATTTCTGTTTGCTCCTTATCTAATCGATGCAACGACGCCGCTGTGCATCGCATCGTGCAGTTACGTCGGAAGTGTTTTGTTTCTGCGTTGCTGTGTATATATTATTCCTAGTTGAATCAAGTGGTAGTGATGAGAATTTTAACATCCTCCCGAGTGATGCAATCGTGCGTTGATGGGATTCATATTCCATTTGATGCGACGGAACTTCATTCTTACTGACGTTTTCCTCTGCGTTATGCACGACTGTTTCCTCTCGAGTCGACTGTGTTCATCTTTCGTGTTTCCGATGGGCGTTTGTCGAATAATCTTTATTTTAACTGTCTCTCTGTTATCTCTGTATTTGTTTACTCCGTTCGTTTAGGTCATTGTATTTGTCGCTAATGCACCAATCCACACACCGAAAGGAGGCTTGGAGGGTACATATGTAGATATAGAATCCGAAAGAGGGCTTGTATTTAAGCAATCTTGAAAACTCTACCTACTTCTTGTTCTTCTTTATCTTATCCTTTCTTTGTTATATTACACAGAGGCACCGATACCCAATGGTTATTATATTACGTTGATTTTCATGATTGTTTGGTTGGTAAAAAATTTATACCGAGTTGAAAAGAAAGACTAAACTAATACTCTTTGCCTTCACCTCTATTTACTAACCAAATTACTACTAATATTTACATTTAATAGTATTATTTGCAACTTCTCTTATCATTCAGATGATTGTCTTTAAATTTCCTTTCTCGGACTTTCATTCCACAAAAATATCCGTAAGAATTTACATTGCTATAATTAAACTTCGTTGCTGAGGATGGTTAAAAAATTGAAAAAAACGGAATCGATAAACTTTTACCCTTTTTTCTGCTATTAATTTGTAGCAACAGAATTCAAGGCAACAATGACGGTCGCAAGAGTAGTGACCAAAAAGAGAAAAATAACATTCGATAGATTTAGTTATAAATGGCGAATTGATGATTAAATCGATCGCAAAACGTTTAACATCGCTAGAATAAGATATATTTAATTTAAGGTTGTCGAATGAAGAAATTAAAATGTAAATCCATTCACATTTACGTGTTCTAATGAATGAAGGAAAACTGCTGTCTGAAAACTGGGAAATCGCGTGTAATCTTACGGAAACGTATAATAGGCTCCTGGGTTCGAACGCAAGCCTTCTTAGAGATGAGAATAGCTTTCCTGTGGCTAACTATCTCGTAGAAATACTATACGGTTTGTCTCATAACTCTACAACAAATAGCTTCTGATAAATGGAGGGAAACTTAGAAATGTATGTGCATGGATAATTTTCTTCCCAAAGGGATTTATACATACTTGTAGCTTTTCTCATATTAGCGTGGTAAACATGTTCGTAATTAATTTGTTATTTACAATATTACGAAACGCAAAGAAATGTTTCTATTCCGATTAACGTCGGACTCCTCTCTCTCATTTAAATCTGTTCTTATAGTAATCAGAGCTACTCCTAGAAAACGTTTTGTCCCTACTTTTTAAAATCAGTTTTCCTTAAAAGGTGTTGCTTTTAAACTGGAGCTAACCGAATGCTATTATTTACTAGAANCAACTTTTTTTTATCCAATTTGCTGTTGATTTTCTTTCTCTGAGATTTTTGATAGCTTACAAGGAAGAGGAAAGGCGTTGTTAATTTACTAAATTATTTCACGTTGAGGTGTGCGTGTGGAAACTCAAGTACAAACAGAAATGAA
Source organism: Ladona fulva (assembly GCA_000376725.2). Lineage (NCBI taxonomy): Eukaryota > Metazoa > Arthropoda > Insecta > Odonata > Libellulidae > Ladona > Ladona fulva. The sequence goes on from KZ309039.1 coordinate 65,697, forward strand.
TAATGTCCGTATGACTGGTATTTGAACTCAGGTCTTCCACTTTAAGAATACGTGGCCAGAAAGCGGGAGACCTCGTTCGAATCCCAGTCAAACCAATATTGTTCACTTCTTTGTACCCTCTTTAAATTAATAAATACAAAAAAATAATAAAAGTACAAAATTATTTATCGGTGCTGGTTATTACAGCTGAAATTCCGTATTGTGATGTATTTTCCACTTTCTGTTGTTAATATCCCGTTTTTACACTTACTCTCCTTCATTTATATTATTTATAACGAATTTGAACTACCGTTTAAATAAGATACCTCCATATTTTCATTATGCTATGTATTCGAGATAAGCTTTAATCCAAAGTAGCTCAGAGAGTTACCATTTTTTTTTTTTAGCTATCCATGAGATTGTTTTTTTTTTTTGGCTCCCGTGTATGCCTCGTCCTGTTCAATATTTTCGTTATTTTTGTCTCGTTTCTGAAATATTAATAACGAGAACCCGGAAGTATCTTCCTATTTAAGAATTAGGTTTTTCAAAGCTAATGGAAATAAACTACGCGAACGATTGGAGAGAGTAAATGAGTGGTTGCGAGGATATCTAATTTAGAGCCAAGTTTAGAAAGATACGTGTTTTACTTCAAATCAATATCAAATGCATGTTTACTTCTGCTGTCCAAAAATCAGATGAAAACTTACGGTTGTGTCATTGCCGTTGTTAACCAAGACAAAACCCCAACTAAAATACGGACGTATGTGTAGGAAAAAAACAATAAGGTTATATATTAATGTATAAGGATACTTTTGCAAGTATTTAATTTTTGAGTTCTGGCTTCTAAGATTTTACGCATTTGACGGAATTTTAGATCCATCGCTTTTAGGAGTTTTATTGTTTCTCTCTTACGCTATTTTTTTGGTTGTCTCAGTTGACAATCGCATTTACGTTTCGTTTACCGTAAAAGAAACTCCCAATCCCTTGTGTGCTGTGGGGAAAATAGTTAGACAGCCACTGCTCCGAGACCTTGGAAATATTTGCTTTAATCTGCAATAAAGACATTCGAGTTTCCATAATTGCAGCGCCGTGCGGCATGTCATTCTCCACACGGCGTCATGCTCTCTGAATAGAACGGGAAATTTTCTAGAGAAGTATTATTACTACTAGTAGCTATCTCTAGCACTAACCTTAAACCTAAACTTATTCCTCGTAGATTAATTTCAATGAGGTTTAAAACGGAAAGAGTTACATAATTAAATGTGTGAAGGACTATTTTAATTTTTTCAATTGTCATTATGAAGTCAACATTTTTCAATCAAGTCAATATTTTGTATACTTTATCTTTAAGCCATAACATTTGTGGAAGAAATGCTATCATCTCGTTCTTGTCTCGATTTCGTAGGACCATTATTTCTAAGTTTAGTTTGAAAAAGAAAAATTGTCTGCAAGACATTAATACGAACTTAACGCGCATTTATTATGAAAACGTACTATGGGCTCCTGGGTTCGAACCCGAGCCTTCTGAGAGATGTGAATAGTTTTGTGGGCCTTTCAACCTCGTAGAAACAGTTTGTTTCACATCTCTTCATCGATCCGTATCTTAGACAAATAGGGGGGCGGTCAGACGCTTTTTATGTACATGATGCCGACTTGCAATAATTCCTAAGTTTTTCTGAATGAAATGCCGAACATTAATCACAAATAATTCCATTTTGAGAGGCCCTCTATGTCTAACTAAGATAAGGTACTTGTCTAGGATGTGATCATCAGAGAAGGATCGCAAATTATCGAAAAAAGAAAAAAAGACAGAAAAACTAGGAGTATTATTTTTTCACATTTTCTTCCTCCTATAAAAAAAGGAGGACGACCGGTTTTACCTCCATCATCGAGTACAAGACATTCTAACAACAAGCCTTGACCCATGGAAAACGAAACGACCATTGTCCCTTTTCCATTCGAATTTGGGAGCCTAACCTCAGTGGCTGATACACTCAGTCAGTAGATATCTCTCAGAACACCTGGGATCAGCCCTAGAACAAACCAGTTGGGTTTTTCCATAGGCTTCTTTCTTGGAATGAGACTTTCCTTAGACACGATGCCGGAATGTATTTCGGGTCCCTTCGTAAAGAACCTTCTCATCTGTCCTCGCCGTTGACTGATCGGTTCATTTGCTTCTCTGAATCGCGAATGTTTAAAAGGAAAACGCGACGGTGATCGAGAGGTGGTGTTTGAGAGAGTTTCCTTGTCTGAACAACTCAACCGAAAGTCTCTTTCGGAAGACCATTGTGACGTGAAAATGGGATCTTCAGTTCCGTCTGTCGAAGTCGCTTCAAATTCGGTATTTCTGGCATTTGCATGGATTAGCTCAAAGTAGGCGGAAATATTTAAATGTGTCAATCCACCATTTAATTGCTATCTTTAATATGACAGGAATTGTTAGCCATTCCTGAATTTTAGAGATAGCGTTTGGAATAGCCATTCTTTCATTTAGTTGTTTCCTTATTCGATGTCACTCAGGAACCGTGTGCCAGTATCAAAATCTTACGGTTCGCTGTTTCCTATTCCGGTATTATTCTCGTATCGTTGCTCCGGGTCTCTTTTCTGTCTCTTTCTTTCTGTTCCTATTGTCCGTCCAACGTTATGAAGACACAATTTAAATCTTAAGTCCTCGTGTATTTCTTACGGAGGAAGGGCGAGCGCTTTTACAACTTTTGCATAGAAAAAGAAGGTTAGCCGAAATTGATTTTGAAACTTTCGGTATATTCTAAAAGTAATTCCGGAGAGCATAGTGTGATTTCTACCATGTCAATTACTATCATAATCGAAGAAAAATCAAAGAAGTGATACTTTAAGAGAATTGAGAATTAGTTGCTGTTTTCTTTGAACCGATGTATTTTGGTCTACATTTCACGTAACACGGTCTTTCTTAGTTTCAAAATCTGCCCCATTTAATCTTCTCTCCACCAATTTTATTATCTTTTCTGTTAAAAATTTTGGAGACAAAAGTTTCGTGGAAATCAATGGAAATGCTGAGAGTTTTCGGCAAAATGCATCGAGGAATGCCAACTAGTTTTCGTTATATTTCCGTAGGAAAAAACTTAAAGAGTGAAAATTTCTGAGAAAATACTTAATCCTTTCTCTGCGTAAATTAAGACCTTCTCATTTTATTGATAACGTCAAATAATAATATAATAAAACATTATTATTTTTTATATAGTTTTCTTAATATTTTGTAGCCGGTAATTTTCTTTTCTTATACGTTGATTCTTATACCTTAATTTTTTAATTTTGAAAATACTGCCCAAACATTTTTCCTTCTGTCTTTTTCATCTTTTTTGTTTCAGATTGCCTGTTGCCCTCCAACTTTTTTTTATCCAATTTGCTGTTGATTTTCTTTCTCTGAGATTTTTGATAGCTTACAAGGAAGAGGAAAGGCGTTGTTAATTTACTAAATTATTTCACGTTGAGGTGTGCGTGTGGAAACTCAAGTACAAACAGAAATGAATAATGTCCGTATGACTGGTATTTGAACTCAGGTCTTCCACTTTAAGAATACGTGGCCAGAAAGCGGGAGACCTCGTTCGAATCCCAGTCAAACCAATATTGTTCACTTCTTTGTACCCTCTTTAAATTAATAAATACAAAAAAATAATAAAAGTACAAAATTATTTATCGGTGCTGGTTATTACAGCTGAAATTCCGTATTGTGATGTATTTTCCACTTTCTGTTGTTAATATCCCGTTTTTACACTTACTCTCCTTCATTTATATTATTTATAACGAATTTGAACTACCGTTTAAATAAGATACCTCCATATTTTCATTATGCTATGTATTCGAGATAAGCTTTAATCCAAAGTAGCTCAGAGAGTTACCATTTTTTTTTTTTAGCTATCCATGAGATTGTTTTTTTTTTTTGGCTCCCGTGTATGCCTCGTCCTGTTCAATATTTTCGTTATTTTTGTCTCGTTTCTGAAATATTAATAACGAGAACCCGGAAGTATCTTCCTATTTAAGAATTAGGTTTTTCAAAGCTAATGGAAATAAACTACGCGAACGATTGGAGAGAGTAAATGAGTGGTTGCGAGGATATCTAATTTAGAGCCAAGTTTAGAAAGATACGTGTTTTACTTCAAATCAATATCAAATGCATGTTTACTTCTGCTGTCCAAAAATCAGATGAAAACTTACGGTTGTGTCATTGCCGTTGTTAACCAAGACAAAACCCCAACTAAAATATGGACGTGTGTAGGAAAAAAACAATAAGGTTATATATTAATGTATAAGGATACTTTTGCAAGTATTTAATTTTTGAGTTCTGGCTTCTAAGATTTTACGCATTTGACGGAATTTTAGATCCATCGCTTTTAGGAGTTTTATTGTTTCTCTCTTACGCTATTTTTTTGGTTGTCTCAGTTGACAATCGCATTTACGTTTCGTTTACCGTAAAAGAAACTCCCAATCCCTTGTGTGCTGTGGGGAAAATAGTTAGACAGCCACTGCTCCGAGACCTTGGAAATATTTGCTTTAATCTGCAATAAAGACATTCGAGTTTCCATAATTGCAGCGCCGTGCGGCATGTCATTCTCCACACGGCGTCATGCTCTCTGAATAGAACGGGAAATTTTCTAGAGAAGTATTATTACTACTAGTAGCTATCTCTAGCACTAACCTTAAACCTAAACTTATTCCTCGTAGATTAATTTCAATGAGGTTTAAAACGGAAAGAGTTTTATTCGAAGAAATTTGTGAATATGTTAAGGCTATTGCTTGACGTCTATTTTTGATCCATTGGAATAAAAATTATTTTAATTATGAAAAATATATTAATATATTCCTTGTTTTCATTTTCTCAGTTCTCCAAATTCATCCATTCATTTAGAGCGGGATCTTGGGATGACATCTCTTTTCATCATCGTGATCAATTCATATTTATTCATCCTGCGTTGAAGATCTGTTCTGATTTTCTTGAAAACCTGTTGAATTCATATCAGTTAAACCATCATATTAATGTATTTCGAATCTGTTAAGTATATTTTTGTATCTCTATATGATGTATCTTTTGTATACTATACTCATTTTTTCAGAACCTTTCAGTGAACCTTCAACAGTCCAGTCCAACTTCAACGACCAACTGCATTTACAATCAACTCAAACAATACAATGTTAAATTTTCGCAAGAGTTTGCAATTATCTTGAAATAGCAGTAACGCCAAGGGTCATTACTGTTTGTAAGATTATTCAGGGTTATGCCTTCACGGATACCATAGTGGCCCCAGGGCTCACGAATTCCTCGCCGTACATCACCATTTTCAATTATTATCAATGATAAATGTGAATTAAATTCAGCCTGTTAGCAGTCTCACATCAATGGAAAACACCACAGACATTTATTTTCGGAGGGCCAGTAACCTCAGAATGTAATGTTGAGGAAATTCGGGACGGACAATAGACGGAAAGCTTAGAATAGAAATCGCTCCTTCGCAGAAGTTTAGAAAGGTCATAAGGAAACAGGAGCTGGGCTTTTCCTTATGCCTCTCAACATCAACTGAAAGGGTTTTGGTATATCTGATAATGTTCATTTCTCCGAAAGGCCTCACATTTTGTGGGCGGCAGTGTTCCTATCTTCTCTTTTATCTCCTCTCTGTGATTACTTATCTTGTCAAAGTTTCTTTCTTGGCGGAGATTACAGGTGCTTCATCTCTCGGATTTTGAGGAGTCCATTTTTATTTCGTTCTCCTCATCTTCGGCTTCAATGCATCCACGGATAAGAACTCTCATTTCTTGGATAAGTACTCTCATTTCACGCGCTCATGTCCAATGGAACTGAGAAACACTCTGATCTCTTCTGAAGGACTCTTGAATCACACAAATAAAATGTGCAGTCTTTAAATTTCTGCTCCGTTCAGTAATATTTGTTTAACTCTATTACTTGTTCATCTAGATTCATTTGAGCAAATTTTGTTAACGATATTACAAAAGGTTCCTCAGTGATTTTACTTCAAAGCACGCTGTATTTGATTTTGATTCCTACCCCAAATGCATCGCTTACTGTAAACTGTATACATTTTGACGATTTCAATGATCTGATAAATATCATTGAATATAAGGAAAACGTCATAAAATGATTGAACAATAAGCATTTATTGAAGATTAGTGAAATTTATTCCACACTATACTAAACACTACGGGTTGGATGTAAGAAGACTTAATAGTCCAGGTACTAATAGACTAGTTGGTCTAAGGACTTAAAACACCAGGTAGTGTTAATTTCGTCGCAATACAGTCGTATTATTATTAATACTACTGTTCACGATATAATAGATAGAAATTAGACAGTTCTGAGTAAGGGCCGAATAAGTTTTTATGAAGAAATAGTCGTTACCCAAGTTTTTTATGTAATTTAGTTTTAACGATTTCATTTTTATTGTTTTGCGCGAAGAATCATTAATTTGGTGCGAGAATTTTTCTTTGTAATGGTGATTGAACGTTATTCATCTCCATAAATATTATAAACCTGATGGCAATTGTTATTGACGTAAACTATCGCACTGGACATACAAACATTCACACATTTCATTAAGCCAATTGTCAAGCTTGTTCTAAAGGTGCATGGAAATATCGGAATTCAGTTTTCATTTAATAACCTATTTTATCGGTATAAGTAAAAACTTGCTGATTCGAGGTAAATTTTCATTCACCTTTTCATTAATTTTCTTACCACGTTGAATTACATCCAAATCTACCCAATTTATCCGATCTTTTACTATAGTAATTTAGTATTCGACATTTATAAAGTATTTAGACTCCCATGGAGGTGTTGGCATTAGCGGATGTAATTTTCCTTTTGTAAGTTATCTTAAACCTGAGAAACAGCGAATGGTGTGTCCCAAATTCCCTTATCTTCCTTCCTTTAGAATTTTAGATATCTCTTCCATCTGAAGATGTAATCAGCCCTTAGGTTGTCGATTGAAGTTTATTAGGACGCGTCCCAAAGGTGATTATTTACCCGAATTTAGACCTCAAACAATCGGTTTTCACTGAATCTGTGGACTGCAACACACTTCTCCGTTTTTTATGTTTATGATTTGATCTCAAGAAATTTAAGAAAGATTCATTTTTTCTGCGATGCTCCCAACTTTTATCTCATCATATAATTCAAAATTCAGCGAATGGGTGGGAATCTACATCTACATCCTGCAAGCCCTCGAGCGTTCGATTTACGAAGTTTCATGAAATTTAACGAGGCGAACGAAGAAATTAGTGTAAAATGATCATATATTGTTAGGAGTTCAATTTGCAACTGTTTGTTTTTCTATCGAAATACCTGTCTTAATAAAGTTTTCCTTATACACCAGTAAAAATTGAAAATAATTCCTTGAGATTTTAATGAAATTTAGATTGCATTTAGAATTCGATTTGAAAGAAAAGTTGAAGGGTATTTAGTGAAAAATATGTATTTAAATTTATTATAACAGTCATTCAAATGTTTTCATAAACACTAATTTGGTTAGTAAAGAAGATTTTAGTGTTTTAGATTATCACTCGGTGGTAATTTACTCTATTTAATGACTGCTTTGATTCAGAAACAGCAATAACTACGGGAAATGACGCGGCAGTTTTATTATATGTAAAGAATTTTGTTCATAGTTCTCAATTAAGTATTCGAATAATCCCATTGAAATTCTTTCAATTTTAAGCGATGCAAAGTTACCAATATTTAAGTGATGACAAATTACTTAAGAAAATGACATTCAATCGACTCAATTTCCTTAAACTCGTCCCGAAAAACTTCTGAATTAAGTTTAAGGAGTAAAATATCTGGAAACAGTTATTCTTGGAGATCTAATAAGACTCTACAGATGAGTGCGATTCGATGGATGTGACAGCAGCAGATTGGAGTGTGAATAAATCCCATTATGGAGCGAATAACGAGTTTCATGTATTTCAAAACGATTGTTCTTTCTTTTCCTTGTTTTTCCATTTATCATTCCATTCAAGTCTATTTGTTTTCTTCCCACAAAGCAAGAGCCGTAAGAAGCAAAATGTTGCGCATTTTGGAAGTAAGACAATTTGTTCATACGTGATGTTATGGAAATATATTCTAATCATCTTTAAACGTTATTCAGGTAAATGATTCACCAATTGTGCCTTTGAGATATTAAAAATCTATCATATTAACAAATATTAAGTATATTATAACTAAGTTAAGTGGTAGATCTTTTTGCTTCTGATCGCGAAATATTAGCCAAATGAAAGAAAAACTGTACAAAGAATTATTAAAGCATCAATAAACATGAAGTACGAGACGACTTTATGTAATCATATAGATAGGAATTATAATTAATGATAATTTTATCATAGTCTCATTATCATAAATTTCATTTACAATCATATTATCGAAATGAAATTGAAATGAGAAGGCTGTACTTCGTGGAACGCCATGACAGCTGGTAAATAAATAAATAATAAACTTCGTAACTTCCACAAGATACATCTTGAGGAACTTGTAAAGTTTAGTTTTCTATACCAGCAATCAGAATATGGGTTATAATCTTTGTAAATAAATCTTCTGTTAAGGATAATTATATTACTTACATTCTCGACCTTTTAAGAGTGGATATACATACACAGTAATGCGCGAAAGTACTATAATGAATAGAATATATGTAGTATTGGTGTAATGAATGTTAAGGGTTTTAACTAATAGGGGGCTGCCGTGAGAAAATGAAAGATCTTAAAAGTAGACATTGCACATTTAAATTTTTAAGATTAATTTTGTATCTTTTAAATTAACATGATCTTCATAAGGATCTCTCTCGATAGTTCTCCAGAAGCATAGAATTTGAATGTAGTAGGTAGGGAAGAATAATGCGTTTGACTCTGGTATAGTCGAAATTAGTTCATATCGTCTGTATGTTGACTTTTCTAAACAATTTTCCGTTTGCTTTGGCTGTTTCATTCTAAAAAGGAGATTTGGGTTTGCGTATCTGTGGTTGTGTTGGGTCAACGACCGACGACCGTGAAGGAGTGTTTCTTAACCAGCAGGATTTTGCAGTGGCGATTGGAGGAGTAATTGGATTGACAGACTTACGCCGTGATTGTGAGACAAACTAAAATTAAGGGCCGAAGGCATCAAGATCTCCATTTTCTAACCTAATTAAAAAAAAAGAACTTTGAAATTAATTTATAGTACATGAAAATAAAAAGAAAACAATTTGTAATATCCTTATATATAAGGTGGAAATTACAATACATTATGAAATTGCATAGAATTTTCTTCTTATTTTCATTATGACTTTCCATGAAGTACGGCCAGAAATCATTGGCTATATTAAATACATACAAATTTTACACAACGGATATGTTTGGAATCTGATACGATACTCCGCCAACTTTATAGTCAAATAAGTAAATAACAACAACAAAATTTTAACTAAAAGAACTGAGCCACTAAGTGACTTTGCCTACAAAGAGGTTCTAAGTAATAAGAATAACAAAATTCTTAAATTCCACGGTCCCAAGTTGGAAAGCCAAGTGGACTGCGCGTTCTCCTTTAGCGGAAGTGGAAGTTATGCCTTTCATTGTCACGATCTAAGGCACGAGGAAATAAGATGGTATCAGTGTAGGGACTGAAAACGGAAAAAATTTATGGAAAATTGGGTGATTTAAGAATACATCTATGTTCTTTTTGACGCCTCTATTTGGACCCTCTCTGTATTTTTACTTTCTATTCTCAGTGTTAATCCATCGTTTCCTTATTCCAATTACAGTGGCGTAGCCAAGATTTGTCCCTGGGGGAGATAGTCAAGTTTATTTAAATATCCTACCTTACCCTACCAACCAAGGAATGGCCATCATCAGGTGATAACTAACCTGATGATGGCCATTCCTTGATTGAACCGGTCGTGTTTTCAATATACGATGGAAATAAGCAATTGTGAATTTTTATTTTCTTCGGTTATCTAATTGGCCTTTTTTATGAAAAATGTCCATTTTGATCGAGTATCTTAACAAATATCGGGAAATGCACTCATTCCACGAGAAAACTTGTAAGAAATGAATTTGTAGCATATTTAGTTAGCTTTAATTTAAATTCTAAAGAACGCTCGCAAGCCCGATTGTTCCTTCTAAAATAGCAGAAAACAAAAACTTCGCAAAAATTGATTTTTTGAAAGAATCGATAAAACAGTTTTGAGTACTACAAATATCAATTACATTTTTATTAAATAAGTAACAAGTAACTCTTGCATGTGTTTTTTAATAACTGTGGTTATAATCACATCAAGGACGATGGAAAATTAGAAGTCCACGACCTTTTGCAAGGCTGAGCCTTTTTTTTGTGTACAAATTGACTAGACTAAGTTTAGAGCAGGTCAATGCAAAATTGCCTTCGTTCAAGGGGCAGACAAACTTCTCTAAATGCAATACAGATGGAATCAGAGTTAAATATACTTCCTGCGAGTGGCGTTTGCTACTGTAAATATTCAAACAATTCCAGTTTACCTTTCCTTACCTCTATTAAAAACACACATAGGCTTTGAGAGGGGCTTTAACACCAGAACCCCTCGCCTATGCCAATTATACGTTAGAAGTGAAATGTTGCGTTAATAGTTATTTCCGTTCTTCTTCGTTGCATTGACTATTAATTGCTTTCTGGTCATAATGTTTGAAAGGTATTTCATAATGAACTCTATCAAAGTTGCACTCGGTGATATTGCGTTTTTCTCGATTCCTTAATTGAGGCAAAGAGAACTTTGTGCAGTCGAGAAGTTGTGCACGCGATCAAAGGGAAGTGTTTTGTTTTTCACCAGATGAAAACTGTGAATGTCGAAGGGGCGTTCGAAACTTTGTTTGTCGGTGTTCAGAGTAATTAGTAGCGATAGTTGGGAATAGTTGGCACAAGCGTTTATCGCTAACTTAACCCGCAACGTCAGGAAGGACGGAGAGTTATTTTTAGAATGTGTTTTCACCTCTCCATTTTGGATGATGATACGTTTGAATGACTGCTCCCTCGGCCGCTCTTTCCAAAAATTAAGTCGTTACGACGAACCTAATGTTCCCAAATAACGTAATTTTGGTACGTTTCCGTCCCCGATGTTTCGGAAATTTCGGTTGTTTTCCCTTATGTTTTCGTTTTATGCGACATGCGATCTCTTCTCTCGGAGAGAAAAAGTTTGCTAAGTTAATGTAATTTTACTTCCCAATTTTCCCTCAAATCTTCCTATGGTTCCTCTCGCCCTCGCTGAGTATAAGTTTGACATAACCCCCTGACGGGGTTCTGCATCCAATTTATGTTCAAGCTAAAGGATGTTTTCTTTCTTTTCTGATGTACACTAAAATGTTCTAAGAAAATCATCTTCGACTCTAAATCCGGTTGTAAATAATTTCAAAACGATTCTCACCCAGGATGTTCTGTTGATTTGCCGGCCTTGGTGACGTATGGATCAGTGCTCTAGCGTAGCAACTCTGTGGTCCCAGGTTCGATTCAGTGTATTTATGTATGCACGTTTAAGTGCTTTGGTAATAGAGGTCTCAGTACACTAAAAATTCGCCCGACGACGACGTGCTCATTGTTGTTGATTGCATTTAATTGCTGTTAAGGCTTTACAGTGAGGTGAGGGCTTAAGACTCAACTTTGTGAAAAATGCCCACAGTGGCGGAGGAATTAAGTATGTTACCTTTGCGATAGACCCATCTGAAATGTTAAAAAGAAAAAAATTCTGAAAATGTTAAAAATTGATTGACGAATGGATGGAATAAAATGGTATTTCGTCCAAACTAAAGTGACTCTGATAACTGTTATCACCAAAGCGTACTTCTAGGATAATTACTAAGTAGAAAGGAAGAAAGTCTGACGAGAATGGGACTCGAACCCGGATCTGCCACTTGTCGGCCGGCTGTTCTATCCGATGAAGATATTTTGTCGGCATATCTGAGCATGAAAGAACAATTATTCATTGATATTAGAACAATTTACCAAGGTACCAAGGATTTCGAGTCCAGGTCACTTCAATGCCCTTCCGTAAAAGTGTACGTAAAATTTGTTATTATTGTTCCCTTTAATAAAGGGTTCATTTATTTTCAAATCTAAATTAGTGAGAACCTTGCAAGAAATCGTGATAAGTTCCATAAGAAAGAACATTCGGATAAATTCTAATTTATGCCTTAGAAGCTGTTTAAGACTTTCAATAGAATTATTAACGACTCGTTCGTTTTCTAGCTTCGTTTTCACCCATTTTCTTTAATACGGCTGCCCTACTAGATTATTTTTGGTGGCTCTATGCTCGAATTTATTTTAAAATGTGAGAGGAAAGGTCCGGCGTTTTCCTGGTTATTCCAACCAGGAAGAAAGTATTCATTCTAAAGAAAAATCAACGGAAAAGTGGTCGTTATTTTAACCTTAAATCCTGTAGAAATTAGGGAGAAATATGTATCCGTGTCATTTCCTTACTCATTGCCCCAACTTAGTCGACCCATTATGAACATTTCCTTAACTTACGTCGCGAAAGTCTCCTTCAGCCGATTTTCCCTTCAAAAGCGTTATTTACATCTTAAAGAACAAATTTACATCGTAGATTATAGAGTTGTTGGAAATTTGGATCAAAGCCGTCTTCTCTTATAATTTTTCCTTTAAAGGAAGGTCCATAAATATCCTCCCATCTTCGTGTACACAAATGTGGAACACCCGTTTTAATGAAAGTCCAGTTAACTAACAAATGCTGTTGTTACGCATCAGTTGCGATGGAAACCGTCTAATTTTGGCTCTTTCAGAAACCAAATTTTCGGTCATACACGCAGTCAATTAATTTCAGGAAACCGTATGTCAGATGAAAATCTTATGCAAAAGGAAGCAGGTCATATTAGGGGATTGTAGGATTATTTAATGATATGATTATTTATTTTTTTAATAGGAACAAAATGTATTTGATATTCATATTTTAGTTGCAACAAACTTACTTTGTTTAATTTGCTATCCTCATTTTTTATAGAAGTTGTTTGAGAGACATGGAAAGCATTTATAGAGAACATAGGATACGGAAAAGGACGATTTCGGAAGTGTATCAACATTTATGGAGCATTTACGATTAACTATATTCTAAGTTATAATATTTAACATAGATCAAGGATGACATCAATTTGCAGACTTCGATTTTCAGTTCAGTTCAGTTTCAGTTTCGTAGTCTCCAATACAGCATTGAATAACTGCGTAAAAATGAATATTTTTAGTTAAATTCACGTTTCTTTTTATGTATGAAACTATCTCAGGCGTATTAAGGACAATCAGCTACTTCCTTAACTTCTTAATTTTATCTGTTCTACTTTCTTATGGTGTATCATCGCTTGAGTGTGAAAGTTCTCAAATTCAATGTAACGGTCATTGTAAAATAATCCTTTTTGGCTCAGTAATTATGTTGGGATATCTCGGGTTTCCTGAATATTGGATCTTATCTTTAAATAATTCAGTTTAACCTCACTTTAAAAATTTAAACGCCATATATCCTTGCCGGTGAGGTTATTAAAGGAGATATCCTAAGATAAATCTGACCGCCAAATATTAATTTATGATAGGAATTGATGCAATTAAAATATTTGTATTGATATGGATGATTAATCACACAAAATACTTATACATTAAACAGCAAATAGTGATGATCGATTCAGAGTTTTAAAAATACATTTAAATCCATAAATATCGACCTTATGTTGAACTCGCATCGCAGGAAGTGACGTAATGTCAAACATAGGGACAGCAAATCTTTAGATTTATCGCTGCCGAGGATAGGTGAATGCCAAAAGTTTGGTGTCGTTCTTGTGTTACTTTTACAGCTGGGTCATAAATAACCTCAAGTTTTGATGTCGTGAGTGCAAAAGTTTTTAGGGTTAGGTATACTTAGTCGTTACAAAGTAGTTATCGTTATAACTGCTAATCCTCCTGTACTTGAAGAGCTATCAATGTTCAATATCATAACTTTGGCTCTCTTACTCTAGGGGTAGTGAAAGTATGAAAGAAATTGGACATTTTGAATGTAATGAATCGCTATGAAATGCGCTCACGTATAGCTGAATCCTTCCCAACTCGGTGTAGTAATCCATTCCTTAGCCCTTCCCTGATCTCTGAAGTAGACTTTTTTTGTTGTTCTAACTTCGGATAATTTATCAGATGGGATCCAAACTCTCTCAGCACTTTCAGTCTGTAATATCTGTGAGAAAGCACGAGATAATTTGAGAAACATTGCGAGAATTTTGAGAAGTACTTTTTTCATTTAGCATTTCTTCAAATAGTTTCATTTGATAATAACTTTTTTATCATTTAAAGGCCATTCGTATTCTCATAATTAATTATGATTGATTTCATCAATGAGATATATTCTTACTATTCAGGTACTGCAAAGAAATTCAAAATATCTAACACGACTACAGTGGTAACTCGCTAATGAAGATGATTCGTTTGCTGAAATCTTCGTTAGCCGAAACGCGATTTTTTCAGGCGTCTCACTGTTCGCTGTCTTTGAGAAACAAACCATTTGGGTTGGTGGGTGTCCTCCATTTATTGTGGTCACCTCGTTTCTTTACTGACGGAAAAGATAAGATACTGGAACGACCAGACTGTTAATTTTTGCTGTTATGTTAGATCGCGCATTCACTAAAGCCGAGTTCGAAAAATCGAATCCATATTCGTTTACCGAACACGAAAAACAGCGAAAAAATCTTCGTTAGCGGAAAAGAGGGACACTCGTTAGCCGAGGAATCAGTGTATACCCATATCTGAATAAATAATGAATATAATAACATAATATAGAATAGTGGCATAAAATGAATCTATGTTATAAAAAATTAGTGAAGTGTACAGAACCAACAACGTATCCTAAGATACGTATTTACGTTGCAACGGCTTCGGTGATACAGCTGAGGGTCAAAGCGTTTGGTTTCCTTCCTTAAAAAAGGAAAATTTTCTTCCTTTCTTTCGACAGTTTAAGTTGCCGAGGCTGCGTCCAAAAGAAGTAGGAAAGATCGTCTAATAATCGATCCACGTCCCTGACCATCCTGTTGGAGCGGCGACAAATTCCAGAGGAGCAGGGAATTGATGGATGAGAACTGTTAGATCAAACGTCAGACGCCGCCGCTCGGCAAATAACAAAAGCTAATCGGAAAAGATAATTATAGGAATTCGAGGAAGAGACATGAAGTCTCGGGATCGAATCGGGAGGAGTCACCATAGCAACCTGGTGTACGTCGCTAAGTGACGCGCAGGGAAGAGACATAACTACTTAATCGAGTAATTCGTTGCGGTACGTCGATGGCAGCCAAACAATGCTCCGGTAGACATTTCACGTGAACAATTATCGGGACATCTACATCTACATAAGTACCCTGCAAGCCGCCTTCCGGCGTGTGGCAGGGGGTGTAAACACCAAGAATGGGAATGTGTATGTTGCGATTAAAAAAATACGTTTCATAGTTAAAGTTGCTAACGATTGATGAGGTTGGGAATTAGTACAAGGCTTGTCTTTTTGTTCATCTTGTAAGGTTCAAAACGGAAATAGAATTTGAGGGTATCAGTGGTATTATTGTGAAAAGTGCGACAACTAACAACGTTCCGCACACATGAGTTCGAAGAATCGAACCCGGGACCGCTTCCGCTAAAGGCGAACGCGCAGTCCACTTGGATATCCGGGAGACGTGGAATTTATGAATTTTATACTTTTTATTGCTTAGAATCTCTTTGTAGTTAATTTCACTTAGTGGCTCAGTTCTTTTAGTTATAATGTTGTTATTATTGTTTACTTATTTGATTAAAAAGTTCGCGGAGTATCGTATCAGATTCCTAACATATCTGTCGTGTTAAATTACCCATGTATTTTAGTGCAATCAATCATTTATGGCCGGAATTCGTGGAAAGTCATAATGAAAATAAGAAGAAAACTCTTTGTAATTTCACAATGATTTTCCACAAATTTACACTCTATTATATATAAGGAATTTACAATTTAAATTGTAGTGGAAAGCTCCTCTTTTCATTCTTCATCATGAATTTCCACAACACCTCTCCTATGATTGTGAATTTTATAGCTTTAATGATCAATTATCTTTGAAAGAGGGTAAATTTATTACCTTCGCTACAACTTTTTTATGTCGTTTTTTATGGTCTTGCATCTTTGATTCACCTGGAATTCCGTTAGTCATAGATTGCCGGTAAAGCTTAGTTCTCGAAATAAATTTGAAGTTTTCGTCATAAATAGTTTACCTTCGACAGGCAGGATAACTCCTAATGTCGCAGGACAAGCCTTTTATCATCCAATTGGTCCTCCGACAGTATTTTTTTTTTCATTTCTGGGCGGTGTCGGATTGATTATTTCGAAGTGTAGTAATGCCCGTACTCATAAACTGCATGGATTTGTACAAAGACTCGCGCATCTTGAAATTGCAATGAGGTTTATTTATCTCTTTTAATCTCAAAAAGCTATATGATAAATATCCATCTTTGCACCGAAATAAAAACAAAGCAGATTACTTTTTCCACTGTTTATTCATCCATGTCCGGTTTCAACGAATACTCACCATCATCACGAAAAAGTTCAGTCCTGTCATCTTTTCAATTTGGTGCGATCCACAAAAGGAAGAATTTTATTGGGCAACTTCGTTTCTTCTTTCATTAAATTTGGTATATTCTTTTTGTTTAGTATCCATTCCTTTTAAGACCGTGAGCACTTCAGTTGATGTGAATGCCGTGAGTTTACTTAATTATACTTTCTGAATAATTCGTTTAGAAAACAACTGAATTGTAATTTATGTTCACCTTCTACTGGTTATAGGAAAATAGTTTCCAAGTTACGTTCTTTTATCTTACTGTTTCGAAGTTGCAATTTTCGCGCTATTTTCGACAACCGCGGATGGTTTTCTGTTATTGGAAATTTATTTGTTTGTTTTATTTCAAATTAACCAGATTGCATCTATGGTTAATGTAGATATGAATGATATGATATGATTCACTCGATCAATTATCACTCCGTATCGTTATCGATTTATTCGTTTCAAGTAGGCGAGAAACTTCTCTTGTAATCTCCTTCGAATGTCTCACCTTTAGAATCCCTCAGCGTCGCAAGTGCGAGACTTGAGATCTGCAACCGTCGCAAGTCCGAATCGTCGCATCTGTGATCGTCTCGAGTGAGACGTGAGAATTCTTCTGGCATGGAGAGGACGGAACAAACAGAGTATATTGGCGCGGGGATCGTGACAGTATCGTCCGGATTTACCGGCTCGCACCGATCGAGCCATCATCCTTCCCACCCTCGCCTCCCCCTCCAATGGGCGGAGTCCGTGCTGGGCATATCTCAATCCCTCCGCAAGATAATAGGTCAGACTCGAACAGAACTCGAGCAGTCTTCGCGGGAGCATAAAGAAGAATAACTTCGGATGGTTCTCCAACGAACCGCGACCTTCAAACGAGGATGTCCTCCGCGGCCGGTGTTGTAGAATCTGCATTGGACGCGGCGAACTAACAGTGGAAGCTCGGACCGGGAAATTTTCGGCTCTGGCCGTCGGTGGCGCCAATAGCGATCGTGTTTTTACTCCCACGCGTGGAGACCTCGTCACAAAGTCGGAGCGCGTGCTGGCGAACAGTGTCTATGGAATCATTTGCAATGCAATGAGCGTGCGGAGTTGAGTGATTATTTTTTCTTCCGGGAGTTGTTTGTGGCCAAATAGGCCGAGGAATATTTCGACTCGTTTTTTAGCCGTCGGCACTCGGAAAATGGAGTGAGTGGCTCATCCCAGACGGCGCCTCTGTTTAAAAAAGAAGACATTTTTTTTCTTTTGCTGGGATATTGTGCGACGGTTCCTTTCGGGGAGCCGCCAACAACGATTCCGAGCTGGAGATCTGCTGCTGTTTGAGGCGCTTCTGGAGGTATGCTCAGATGTTATTAGTTATCCCACACCTGTAGTTTCGCTACGATTTGTCCGTTAAAAAGTCAATGTTGGTTCAGTGGCGAAAAAATTGCTTTTGATATTTGCTTCTCCTCCGCAAAGAGTAAATCACGCCTATTTAAATGTCACATTTTTGTTGCGAAACAACGATAATCAAGTAGCTATTTGAATAGTTCATTTTAATTTAGATTTAAGTATTGCTTAAAGTAACTTTTAACTGTACATATTTTCATTGGACATTTTATAATTCTGTTGCTAAATGCATTGCATGTGGTGGCTAGATATCTCTTTGATTATTAAATAACTGAATAATTTTCCTTAAATGTAAAACGACTCAATTTAATATTTGCTCTTATTATTCAGAATAACTAGTCGCTAAAGCATCTCATTCATCAACTCATTAATATTGCTAACTTTATGTGCATATTCCAAACCTAAAATTTTAAATGGTATTGAAAATATGTATACAAACTTGTTAATTTTGGTTTTGAAAAATAATTGATCGATGCATCAGTGAGGTTAAGTTATAACTATTTTTTTGTCTCGGAAAGATGTATGCAGACCCTCAGTTATACAAGCATTGAAACACAAAAATTTCCCAAACATGTTTATTTTATCCCGTCCCCAAGGTCTCAATGTGTCACTTGAGATTCGGGATTAAGACTGCCCCCCATACTCAACGACCACATCGCATCAACACAAACATATACAGCACAAATAGCGGAGTTAGTTACGTTCAGAGTAATGATATATGCCGCGTATTTGCCCTCGAAGTATGAAATATGTTTATTTTCGCGGTATTCGTGTGATTTTCTCATGATTTTCAGATGGCGTTTGATATGTATTTTATCTTATTAAAGATTATCAATTGTGAGCGAAAACCCTTTCATGTGCCGATTAAGTTTTACTTATCGTCGATGTTTCTTTGGTCATACCAATGTTATATGATAAGAACTGCATGACGATTTATCTCAGAAGAGTATCTCGCTTGCACTCGGGTTATTCACTGTTTTAAGCACTTGATTACGATTTACCAAACGGAAAAGCTTTGTAAAATAAATAGAGCACATCGTAACCCCGACCTTGTAATATAACTATTGGTGTAGAATATCTGCTGTCTATACATTGCAAACGCTGACGCTACCGGAAATTCACTCTCATGTGGATTCACTTACTTTTACGGCTTCGTTGTCATGAAGGTATTTATTTGATTCACAAGGATTATTGTACAAGTTAGTGGTAGGTTTTTTGATTGAGTGATGTATTCTTGTTCTAAGGAAGTACGTAATGTCGAAATTACGATGGTGTAGGCGCTTTACGTTTGAATAAGCTTTGAGATATGTTATCTAAAATGTAAGGAAATATTACAATTAGAATGACTTGTTTTAAGCAATTTCCTTAATTGAAAGTCGTAAACCGATCTGAAGCATACGATACTCATTTATCGTAAGATCAAGATTTTATTTACTTCGGTCCGTAGTAATTTCTCGAAGACATTTCGGTAAGTGGTTTGATTTAATTGATGATGCGGTAAAATGCATTTTAGATTAAATGAAGAGGTATACCTCTGAAAATAAATTCAGTTAGTAAGTTGTTGTATAGTTACTACATAAAACTGTTATGATTATCTTAAATTATTTTAATTATGTTGCTTTGTTGTTTCGAAGTTATTAGAAGTTGATTCACTTTAATCTCTGATTAATTTCATCGAATGCTTTGGCGTTATTAGCCCACTGAAATACTCAGGTAACTAAGGTTTGGATGTATTTATGTAGTAAGACGCTTTTTGTGTGCAATGAAGACAGTTCATCCGTAGCAATAAGTAGGTTGTAATGGCCTACGTTAGACAGCATCTCTGTTCTTTCGGAGATTCTGAAATCGGTGCAGTTGCGTTTCCTCGTACATTTTCAGACATCCACTACTGCGCATATTCTTCTCGAGTCAGATATGAGAGGCTTCGATGATTAGAAGAATAATTGGTAGCTCACGGAGTTGGGTTTGTTCGCACCGTCTTCGCTAGCGTGAAAATTTGGTGCTCCCGTATTTTAAAGGGAATTAAGAACTCTTAAGGCGCATGACAAACCGTGACATTGTCATAATCGAAGAAATTTCCTAATATATTTTTTTTTCATCTCATTAATTCCTTCTTAGCTTTGAGGTATTTCAGGGGGTAAATTCTTTGTCTAATAAACCTCTATAGGAAGTATTATCAGTGTCAATCTTTTCGGTTATTTGTATTTCTTTTTCATTTGATATTTACCTACAAGCAGCAATTTTGTCCACTTTAATTTTAGCTGAAGTAATCGTCTATTAATTCAGGGAACGTATTAAAAATGATTCTAATAAGTTATACAGATAAGCTTGTCCATAGTTATTTGCAATCTAAAAGTGAAATGTTCGTTTTAGTTATTGCTCTATGAATGAGTGGAAAAGTCAACTCTTTGTACATACACGTGTGGTAAATTCTGAAGGTGCGGAGATACAGTTTTCTGTTTCTTAATATTCGAAGAATGATGCTTGGTAAATGTTGCTGATTGTAATCAGAAATAAAGCCTACGATTCCGAAATCGTGAAAACACATCCATCGTCAACGAACGACATTTACGTATTGGTATACTGAAGAATCTCTCCTCCTTTCTTAAGCTATTCATCTTCGTTTTCCGTATCGATTTTCTCGATGAATGCTAATCAGATATTTCGTGTTCCGACTGCAGATTCTCCAAATAATGCTTTGAGTACATGTATTTTGTTTTATAGCGTATATATTTAACAAACGCGGCGTATCATGCAGAATAAACATGGTTCAAATTGTATATTCACATTTTATGCTCGATATAAAACATCGGCTTATTCAAATCAAGTACAACAACCACTGTCCTTTAAAGTCAATCTTTTCTTGGAAAATATTTTGATATTAGGGTGATTCCATGTCAAGTGGACCAATTTCAAGGAAATGCCCCGCTCGACCATCACCGATTTCAATGAAATTTTGTGTGAACATAACTTGATACCTTCTATGAACATTTCCCAAGTTTTACATCCATCGATGAAATATTTGCTAAGATATAGTAATTTCTTTGACCCCCTACCGCAGCCTTCTACAGTTAGACAGCGGTTTTTAGCAAGTTTGAGACACGTTATCTCACGCAGTATTCCGTTGAGCAAAACAAAACTTGGTATTCTTATACAACCTATGTTGCTCTATTAAACAAAATAATAGGAAATCTTTTATGAGCGAAATCTGAAAAGAAAATTTGAAGCAAAATCGGACCAAAAAATTATGGCTCGAAAAAAATTTAAAGTTTAGCATTTTATATCTTTTGAAATTAACATACAATAAACACAAACTACGGAACACGAAGTGTACGAATACAAAGTTTCATTTTCCTAATGCTTTCCGTTGGTTTAATATTTGACTGTATATATTACGAATTTCGTTACGACGCCGAGAATAGGACATTTTCAGTTCACATTTACAAAACAAGACCCTCTTGTAACTCTTTCCTAAAGAAAATCGGGATGTGTGCTGAAACTGAAATGTGAACTAAAAATGTCCTATTCTCGGCGTCGTAACGAAATTCGTAATATTTACAGTCAAATATTAAACCAACGGAAAGCATTAGGAAAATGAAACTTTGTATTCGTACACTTCGTGTTACGTAGTTATAAGTCACAAAGTATTGCGTTAATGTTATGTATATTTGCAGAGATATAAAATGCTAAACTTTAAAAAGTTTTTCGCGCCACACTTTTCCTGCGGAGGTAACTTCATGTTCATCCCGATTTCTCGGGCCTTATACGCCCGCGATGAAAAACCAGAATTAGGTTTTTAGAGAGATAAAGGCAAGGTCTTTCTTTTAAAAATAATTTGGAAAAGTTTCGAGAGGGTCTTTTTTTGTAAATGTGAGCTGAATATACCCAATTTTCGGCGTCGTAACGAAAATCACAATATTTGCACTCAATTTTTAAACTAACGGGCGACATTAAGAAAATGAAACTTTTTATTCCAACACCTTGTATACAGTAGTTATAAGGCACAAAGTTTTGTGTTTATTGTATGTTAATTTCAAAAGATATAAAATGCCAAACTTTAAATTTTTTTCGAGCCATAATTTTTTGGTCCGATTTTGCTTCAAATTTTCTTCTCAGATTTCGCTCATAAAAGATTTCTTATTATTTTGTTTAATAGAGCAACATAGGTTGTATAAGAATACCAAGTTTTGTTTTGCTCAACGGAATACTGCGTGAGATAACGTGTCTCAAACTTGCTAAAAACCGCTGTCTAACTGTAGAAGGCTGCGGTAGGGGGTCAAAGAAATGACTATATCTCAGCAAATATTTCATCGATGGATGTAAAACTTGGGAAATGTTCATAGAAGGTATCAAGTTATGTTCACACAAAATTTCATTGAAATCGGTGGTGGTCGAGCGGGGACCGTTGGTCCACTTGACATGGAATGGCCCATTACTTTTACTTAATTTCCCCAACCTCTCATTTTCTATTCGTAGGGTTACTAATTATTGCAGCTTACAGGAGAAATAAAAACGTGGTTATGTAGGAATATCATATGCGTTGATTCTTTTTTTACAATAGAAAATGTTTATATCATCGTAAGTAAGCATTCACAAAATTTATTTCGTGAGGAAAGATTGATAGAACTCCTGCTTCGGAATTTGATTTTTCGAAGATTATCTCAGAGTGGTGACTACCAAAAAGCTAACAGCAAAGGCATCTTCTATCGTTTCAGTCATATAGCTAGATATTTCGTTGTAGGAAACTCTTACTCGAACTTCCGTAAGGTCAGTCCCGGTGAGAGTAATACCCTCTTGTAATCATTAGTTTTGCACCGTGTAGGAGTGGATTTAAAATATCAGAGACTATAGGCTCTAACATCAGATTGATGCCTCAACTAGGATTTACGGAAGCAATATTAGATTTTTTCATTAAATTCGTGAAAGCGTAATCCATAGAAATCTAAGTTGCTTCATTAGAATAAAAAATGTCGAGTTAAATGTAATACTTCTATAAATTACAATCAAGGATAGATAGGCTTTAGATTGTATCGTGACGTATATAAATGTCTATCTAAATGGATAACCGCAAGCATTTTTTGCACGTTTAAAACACCGTCTCATTGAGGCCCCGTATGAACTCTGGGCTAGCGCCTTATTATAAATCCACCTCTGGCATCGTCTACTA
This sequence comes from Ladona fulva, assembly GCA_000376725.2. Taxonomy (NCBI): domain Eukaryota; kingdom Metazoa; phylum Arthropoda; class Insecta; order Odonata; family Libellulidae; genus Ladona; species Ladona fulva. The sequence goes on from KZ309039.1 coordinate 88,807, forward strand.
TACGTGCTCACGTTTCTCCTAGGGTTATCTCCTCTCGTCTTTTTGGATGCTGCAGCGAAGATCATTCCCATCTGGCCGTTGTTATCTCTGCGCTAAGAACCCTTAACACATCATCTCCATAAATCATTCATTTGGCACCTCCACCTTTCACGGTGATCTGTTTTCCCAAAGCGAGCGTGCGGGAATTCTCCCAAAATTACCTCTTATATCGCTTTTAAAATGTCCTGCTGATATGGCGAGTTTGATGATTTGGAATTAGGCTCTCATTTGTTTTAGGCGCGCGAAAACAAAGTAGCAGCGGAACCACTCCCATCTCCATATGCTCCGTGTCCGAGTTCTGATTCCACTTCCCTTCTCCGCGGTATTTTCCTCTTTTTGATTTCCGGAAAGGAGGAGGAGTTGGTTTTGTTGGTAGGGGAGGTGACTGCCGAGAAACAATAGAAGTACGAAAAGTTCTCCCACGACCTCAGGCGGCCCACACAACAGACACTGAGAGATATAGCGTCTGTCAGAGGCAACAAGTGAAGATCGGGTTCAGCGTGGTTACGAGGAGGTTCGCTAGTGTCCGGAGTTTGTGCCAGTTTCCCTGGAGATACGTGCTCCGTTTTGCCCGCGCTCAAATAACCTGTTGAGTCCCGTCGCTGGATAAGCATCCTTCTGGTCCATAAGCATCCTTCTGGTCCATAAGCATCCGTCCATAAGGGGCAAAGCGGTGACACATGAGGAAATTCTGCGTGAGTTGATGTCTTCTTATATTCTGCCGACCTCGTTTCATTTTATAATATCTTCATGCGGGTATATATTACAGGTTGAATCGTTTCTATGTAAACTTATAAACACCCATATTTTCCTTTTATTTGGTGTTTTAATGTTTCGCCGTTTTCCCATCGATGGGACGAATTTCTCGTGTTTTAGAGCCTCGGCGCTTACTTCAGCGATGAAAGTGCGACTGCAATTTAAATGTTGAAGTGCGAGCATCTTCGGGAGGAATTAAATTCCAAAATAGTTCTATTTTAAATGTGTACGCCTTTATCTTCGATTTCCATGATCGATTGTCGGCGGAGTATTTCGAATAAATCGCGGAGCGGTTCTTGTTTCGATATATTGTCTTCGTGGAAGAATTTTTTCTTCTCTTCCGTTAAAAGCTGATTTATTATTTTCGGGAAATTTTCGTTAGAAGTGTGACAATTTTATAAATTGGATATTTGCGGAAAACCACGGACAATATAATTAGCTTTGTGAGTATAATCTTTCTCTGTAAATATTATCTGGATTATTTTGTGTTGGCAACATAACAACGCGCTTCCCATAAATTTCGGTTGAAATATTCAATTTACTTCGTAAGTAATTTGACTCGATTATTTTAACGACTTCCTCCTCTTAAGAGTAAATGAATTAAAATTGAATCTTTATTTCTTCATGGCATTGTGCTTCTGTTGTTTACACGTCATGCGATACATCCGTTTGTTTATTGTTCTCTCAGGACTCATTCGAAGCATTTATCGTTATTCTTTCTTTTACGGTGAAGTTTTGCTTAACTGACTAACTTAATTGACTGTTTCGCCGTATTAACTTTCAACATTTTCACCTTAGAAAATCCAACAGTACAACCTTTCTCAGCATATTCCAAAGCATCGTTGTTTTCTTAGAAGAAGCGAAGAGTTTTTTAACCTCCTTTTTCGCATCTCGCGTGTTTATTTTCCAACTTTTTCACGAATACAATGCGTTGTTTTTGGATTCCTGGTGCTTTGTTTTCTTTCGTAAGAAGCCTTACATGATCTGTCCCGTTTTGCGCCTTTCTGAGCTGCGAGGGGGTCGTGGCCTTGCTTTGCAGCGTTTTTTTATCTCCCAAATTATCAACCTCTCGATAACTCAAGAATTTTGTCCCTTGCTCCTTCCGGTTACGAGCAGACTTTTTAACGCGTTCCTTAGATCAAATTAAGCCAGCTATTAACCGAGTTTGCTCCTGTGCCTTCCGCCAATATGGGATCGCTAATTTAGCGAAGGATGTTTATTAAGCCGGCTTCTTTAGACCACTAACGGAAAATGTATCAAAGGACGTTAATTTGCCCGCTTGATTTCCACACATCAGCCGTTAGCGAAGTGCTAATCAGATTATGCAATCAAACACAATTGTGGTGATTGTTTTTCTCTCGTGACTCACTCTGAGAGGAAAATCCACGTTCTCGCGTCAAAGCAGTGTCTTACTCGTTGATACTCGTAATTCTAGTCGATTTCGCATTTTAGATCATCCCTTCCAATTATTTCTGTAACATTGCCAATCAATCGAGCATTTATCAACTTCGCATTTCTGCAATTTTTCTCTTAATGAATTCCATCCCCTCATAATCTTCCGCATTCCCTTTTGTTATCTTTGGTTCTTTAATTATCCGCAACCCTATGTTTCCAACCTCGGAAGTCATATTTTTACCGACCGCGTTTACTACGCGTTTATCTTCCACACTTCCTCTCCGATAGGTATCATTTCCTCGGAAATGCCATTCCTCTATCAGAATGTACTGCGTCGAGGTATTTTGCAAGCGAATTCTAACTTCCTACCGAAATGCTAATTCGGGAAGACCGTAAATCTTCTCTGGTTTTTCGTAATTAAGTTCCCCGCGTCACGCATTTCTCAAGGGAGAGAATTTAAGAGTATTTAAAAGCAGTGTAACGAGCTTTCTCGTTTGAGGTTTTCGTCATGGTGACGAAATTATTTCTCGAAAATACATTTTGAATCTTCCGCTAGTAAAAATTAATGTAGTATTTTCTAGGTATATTTAATCGAATTAATATGTTGTAAAATGCTGAAATGCAGTAATAAGCCGGTGGAGTGACTATAAGTCGCTATACCTACATTTGAATATTGCCTACCGATTGAAATTAAAATATTATTTTGTAAAAGTATACTATTTGGAACAGGATTAGAGCAAAATATATTTTTGAAAATAAATGGAAGATATTTAGGTTTCTGAAAGGCATAACTTATACTTATGATATTGAAAGCAGACTTTGTGAGCACTTTTTGTAGCAGTAGTATTGTTAAAAGTGCTTCGACAACTTTCATCATTTCGCACGTAGGCTCCCACCGGGAATCGAACTCGGGACCGCTTTCACCAAAGTCTAACGCCCACTTGGCTATCCGGGAGCCCACACTTTTTGTGATTTGAAAATAGGTGTCTGTGATTACGAAAGTAATTCTGTTTAATGTCTCGGTGATTTACTACATTTTCTTCTATCACCATCTCTTTAGTTGTAAAAGTTTCTGTTCGAGTTTAAAAAAGTTCTGTTATACATTTTTGTATGATTTACTCTGCGCGAAATGTCTGCCGGCAGATTATATCTTCGTAGGAATTTGTCGTAATCAGAGTGTCTTCTTATAATAATGGAAAGGAAACTTTTCGTGTAATTTAATTTGGCGACATGTTTTGCAAGCTACGCAACAGGCGGGCTGTTTTCGCCGCTTATACCTCATGGAACAATTGGAAATTGTATGCTTCTGAAAGAATAAATTTTGACTAATGAGCACGTTTTTTACCCTCCTCGCCCCTTCTTTCCCTTCCCAACAAACTCTTTGCACTCTGAGCTTTTCCGTTACCCTAACTTTCGCCTTCATTTTCCCCCTTTTGTACTAGTATATATTGGTGAATTAGAAAATTATCCGTCCGATGATGCAAGCTCACTAGCAAAACATGTCGCCAAATTAAATCTCCTTTGGAAGAGAAGTTTTATTTCCATTATTATCGCCTTCTACGTAGTAACATACTCGCATATTGGGTTAATCTTCTTACATTATGAGATTTTTTTACTATAATTAGAAGGTATGTGCTCACCATGTGTATCAATTACTGCTCTGTACGATTCATGAGGACACATCGAAGCAAATTTGTATATCAAATGCATGAACTGTCTTCAGTTAATACAGCAACACTATTAAAGTATCAGTAAGCTTTGCCTTTACTGTTTAGGAACGATCGGTATTTCTCCACCGTAGCTTTCTATAATGCCATTGGCCTGAGACCCTTTACTGCAAGAAACATGCTAATGCTATGCAAAGCGTCAAATAGATAGCCCGGAGTGCGTGTTCTACAACATGCATATGAATGTCGCGCGTGGGGTTTAATCGCTTCGAAGACACTGATCCTCTTAATTGATTTTCCATAGCGTTAGAGACGCGTGCCAGCGAAGTTAGCATAAGAGGAGCAAGACAAAGAATGTAATGAACTGCAATGCCTATCTCATCACATTGTATTTGTTTTCGATATCATCAATACTCGGTTGAGGCTTTATATTGGCCTTCTCGACCAGTACGACCTTGTATGTTTTCCGATGAACTTTTTATCAGTTTTTGCCGTCATTGATAAGATATTACACAGTATCATTTTGCACTCAGGTGTGAGTATAGCACTCCTTCAAAAAAGTCGCAGAAAGGGACGTAATCGTGAAACGGGGTCAATAAATGACGTTATTATTATTGTTATTATGAGAAAAACGATACATTTGTTTGCGTCGGAGAGAACGAAGGTATTTCGAATTATGTGACTAACCAGTTTGGCTAAACAATAGTTGGCAAAGAAAAAAGTTGGTTTTGAGCAATTTATTCTTAACTTTTTGAATATACTGCAGACAGGGCCGTCCGGAGGCAAGGGCGAGCCGCAGTTTGGGGGCGTAGGACGTTAGACGTGACGCAGATACCATATTGATTTTTTCATGGACAAACCATTTATAAAACAATTTGCGAGTGGTTGCTCACTATACAGTTGAATGGTACATGTTACGAATGTTCTTATGAATAGATTTTTGATCGTTTGAGGAAATATTTAAGCAATCGTAAACATTATGTAAATTAGGAATTTATTTGATAAAAGTTTCGTAAATTAATTTCGAATAAAAACTTTCATGAAATAATCGATCGCAACCAATAATTACAATTAATAATAATCGATTACAAGAGTGAATTTGCTTTCTATTGATCAATCTGTTTTTCTTTGTTTTTATATTCAAGTGAAAATGACTAAAGTAATGATATTGGAATTGCTGTAATGAATGCTATTGATGAAATTTATTTCGATGATATCAAAAGTAGTATCTCATTAGGAAATAGTGGACTTCTCAAAAATGGACTTTTAAAAGTATTGATATGGAACTAAAGGACACACACACCTCCATATCTCCGGTCTCATTTCTTAAGGCCTAATTCACGAAGTTATGAATGACATTGGACCCTTTTTATGGCGAATTCTTTGATAAATATCGAAATTTCGAATTCCAAGTTTACAGTTATCCTAACTCTGGTTACTCCAAGTAAAGACCAATTCTTTATCTTTATTTCATAGAATAAACGAACTATTTCGGTCAGTGTTGTTTGTGGTACTATAATAGGGTCCTGATACGTTTAATGCTCAGATTCAATGGGAACTTCGTTATGAGGGACGTAAAAGCATGGATATCGACTCAATTCGGCTATCTGGAGGTCCTTACTCATGATAGAAAATTACATTAAGCTTTCTGGGTCCCTCATTACGTTTAGATTCCATCCTGTGTTAGAGGTTTAAAAACATTCCGTAAGCCGTATTTCGGCAAGAGCAACTCGCGCTAGGAGACAAACGGGAATCTCCGGATTACCGATTTCTGGGAAGTTCCTACGGTATACGGAGTGTTTTGAAATCTCTAATTCATTAACAGCTGTGTTCCAACTTTATTTTCCTTTCCATCCTGTGGCTTGTGCATAATATTGTAATCAGCCGATGGCAGTTTTAAGAAAGTAAAATATTGGTGTCTATTTTCTCGAACAATCGTCTATCAATTTTAAACTAAATTTAGCCAATGAAATATATTCGTGGTCTTGTGATCAAAAAATGAATCTCGGGAATGCAACCTGGTAATATAGTATCGACAACTTTTCCGGAGTTCTGTGATTTCTATTTTCATAACATATTTATCATTATCTATCTTCAAGGAAAAAACTGTTTTTGAACATCGTATTATTCGAACTGAGCCAAGCTTTTCGCTTATACAAGTTCTGAAATCGTTTTTATAAATAGCGGATTTTGAAATTGTATTTATCATCACCTTTCCTTAAGGACGTTCATATCCGCCGGAAGTGGTTGAGGCCGAAGAAGAATTAGAGTGAAATTGGTACATTCAAGTGGACGTTGGAAATATTCTTCATAGAATAAATCTTGCACTACTTCAAATTTATCTTTTGTCGAAGTATTGAAGTAGGAGATAATTGTACTCTAGATTTTTTATTTAATTGTTTATATATCTTGCATCTTAAGTTCCAATGATAGGTTTCTGTCACATTTATTTCATCTTCAGTCGCCAATCACTCCACTGCTGTTTCACATGCCCTCAACCGATGCCTAATCATCACCTTCGTGTAGCACATTCTCCCAAATACGAGGTTAAACTGCTTTGGCTAACTTAAATATATTCCTTACTCTCCCATGCCTTCCTCATGGCACAATCTAGGCAAATGCTTCCGTACTACCGCTATTCAGTCTCCTTGAAGGCCTTTCAACGTTAACACATTTCCTTTCATAATATGAGGCTTTGGCTTAACATTTCGGGCCATACTGACCTTTAAGATACATGGAATATGAATGATAAAGTAAATAACGAACTTTTATAAACCACAGTATTTTGTTGTAATTAAGTCGTTGGTAAAAGTTCGATTTTTCCTTTATTCTTCATTAAGTCCTTCCCATGGAATCAATAATATATAGAATACGAGTCCTTGCATTTTTTGTCTATAATTAAAAACTTGCAAAAAATTATCTTTACTTTAATACTTGTTATAGTTTTAGAAGCTTTCGTAAACATGGCCCGTCTGGATCTTCTATTTACTTCCCTATCTCGTTTGAATCCTTCTTCATCCAGCACATTTCTGTGCAGCTTTCACCTTCTTTTCGCAGCATCTTCCTTCGACATTTAATACACCTGATAATACACTCGTGCCTTTTCTTCACGCTCTGTTTGGAAGAGGGCGAGACACTACGACGTGACTAATTCTCAGTTTCCAAATACGATCCGTAGTCTCCGTGGGCAGACGCCCCGCACATCTCCAGTGTACACGCCTGATCATCGGATTGGGCCCCGAGGGCTTTCTTAAGCATATACGCCGAATGGTGGGGCCCTCCTAATTTCTGAGCGGAAATTTAACGGCGAAAGTCGCTTGGCGAAGTTAATCTATGCGAGATTCGCCAAAGAATCGATTGAAAAGATGTCGAATGTCACCTGGGCGGAGTGGCGTGTTCGTTACAAAATAAGACCTTCGACATTCGCGCGAGGTTTAGCTGTCGTATTTGCGAATTAAATATCTAATTTTGTAGCCGTTTTGGTAATTCGGCCACAGTATATGTTATTTCATCCCTCACCAGATTTAGTTTACTATTATCATTTGAAAATTTCACTTCTGAATCGTATGGACTGGAAATATTCATCTATCCATATATTCACCTTTTTCCTTGGCTTGAAGATGGCTATCATTAGCCGAAACTAGTCGCCAACGATTTATATATTGTGCATTAATAAAAGTTATCTTCTTTGTTGTTCAAAACCTTGGTTTTATTTCAACAATTCATCATTTTCTAGGGTGTCTGGTAGCAAGGAAATTACTGATCAAATGAGGATATTAAGGAAAATTCTCAATATTTTATAGCCAAACTCGATATCCACATTTCCTCTCCATATATTTCAAACTCTTTTTCTGTGATCACACTTTTCTCCGCATAGTTTTCTTGAACTCTCAGAATCGTCTGCTAAACTTCCGACTACAAAAGTGGGAAACAAGGAGAAATAATTTACATTACATTTAACATCTGTAAGAGTAAGAAAAAATCCGTGAGCGATGCTACGTTGCGTTGATGAGACCTCACCATGAATATGCGTGTAGTGTATGGGATTCTGCAGAAAAGTGTTACATTCCAGAATTAGAAAAAGTACAGCAAAAGACGATACGTTTCGTAAAATATTAATATGACAAATCAGTGAGCGTAACTCAAATGCTTCAGGACGCAGAATAGGAATCTCCAGAAGACAGAGGATTTAAACAAAGGTTCAATTGAGTAAATAAGTTCAGAGAAGGTAATTTTGTGGAAGATGTAGCCTATTATGCGTCCTCCCTGTTACATTGTCCATTCTGATTCTAGAAGAAAATTGGAGAAACATATGCTAGAACGAATCGATTCAAAAATTCATTTTTTCCGCGACCGATACGCGAGAGTAATCGATTAGGGAAATAGAGTCATGGTGCATGCGCCCCCTGCCACGCACCGAAAGGCGGCTTACAGGGTACAAATGTTGATGTAGATCTGTAAATAGATTAGGATTTATGCGTCTCCATGGGATGCGATCCCCGCCTCCATCAATTTGCTGCATCGTTGCACATCTCCGTCCAAATTGCCTTTGGATTGTATCGCATGAGTATATTTTAGCTCCAAATCTTTATGGGAGTTCATCAAACCGCGCGCTTTGCATATAATGCCCACCTGTTGAAGAGAAAGCCGATTTTTCCATAATCGCAGTACCTCCCAAAAAGAGATCTCGCACAGATTTGCTCTCTCGAGTCATCTGGAGACTATCGGGACCTTTTGGTACTTCCCATTCAAATCGTTTCCATCGATTCTCTTCCGTTATGGAACCAAATTACCCCGAGTCTACTCCAGGAGATTGGTACAGTCGTTTGTGCTTTGATTGCGCATTGAGAAAAGGTCCACCGATCAACGATACTGATTCACCTATCCTTATACATACACCTTTTATTTTAGCTTCGTTTATGAGACTTTTCTTTGAGTCATTGATTTTGCATAAAGAAGATACAGTTGAATCGCCGTCCTGTGTAAGATTGTAGTGAGTACTTCGTCTAATCTCCCTTCCGTGTACCATTACCGTAATACATCGTTCATTGCATGGGTGGAAAATGCAATTTTAGTGTGTAAATCGTGAACGATGTTAAATGCCCGAAATGATTTATTGCGAATCTCAATTGATGACTATTTACAACTGCTTAGTAGAAATCCCCTTTAGTGCTGTAATTTAAAGTTGATTTTTAGTTCCGTGAATATTTTTACATAGTAGATTGTGATATTTCTTTGAAAAGTAAGTTCCAATGCATAATCAAACAGCCGTTACTAATGACCACATTTGGTCAATTTGTTGAAAACTACGAAACATGTAAATGCGATAGAAATATATATTCGTATGATATTGCACTTTTGACATTAGTGGGAGCGAGGAACGAATGAATGAATTAACTCTTTATTAAGGCGAGGTTAAGAGAAGTTGGCATTTCTTCCACCTAACCTCAGTTGTAAATACGTAGTTAAATTTAATATTTTAAAGAAATAATACAACAACAACACAAAAAGATTTGGGTTTGCAGGGAAAAATCTTTTCAACTAAAGGTTGAAGAAGACAAAAATCCCAACGAGCGGGAAAACACCCACAAAGAATGGGTGAAAAAAAACCCCGAAAACAGAGGACATAATGTAAAAAGAAGACAAATTAGTAAAAATGAAAGAATACCAAAACCTTATAGTATAGGTAATACAAGTATATATTAATGATAAATATAAACTTTATATTATTATTAAAATCAATGACTCAATTCATGAATATACATAAGTTAACATATAATGTTTACATACATCACGTACATAGTCAAATTGAATGCCCAAATCTGAACATAATATAATTATGTCATGTATGTAATCAAGATAAATATGTACAATACAGGAATTCATGTACAGTAGTATATTGTGGACGAAATAATGGAATTAATATTCTTGTGATTGTGAAACAGCAGAATTAGTGCATATGTTTTTGGTTCCAGTAAATCTTAGTAGTTATAGGATGAGTGCGGGGATTGAGGTTGGCCTCTGATGGAAGAGCATTCGTGCCATTTTTACTAAGTCGCAAGTTACGTAGAGGAGGTAGTTATTTGAAGGTAGTTGATACAGAATACACAGTTTTTCCGAGGCCCCACGTGCATATCGTATTTATCACTATAGAAAATCAATTTATAAAAATCTTAGAAAGAGCGCTACAAGTAATGTAGGTCTGTAACAGATCGTTTCGCAAGTGTGTGGTCGATCGACAGCTACAAATATGAAAGATTAACGTTGTGAAACGGATTTATTTGAAAAGTCGGCTATAAATAGCTCTTCGAAAGTCTCAAAAACACTAGACCTGTGGACATAGAATATAGTGTCTATCTTTTTGTTTGCTTTTGATTCTCTTACAACAAGATGCCGTTCTTATTTATCGGAAAGCTATTATGTCAATACCCATCGGCTTATTTGTGCTGAGTCAGAAACAAAACGAAATTCTCTCGACGATTGATAAATTTATAACGACAATCAGCTTTCATTCCGGCGTCTCTGAGTGTGTCGAAATTCGAACTAAAGAGGCTATTTCAATGCCTGATTCCGACAGATTTGCAGCTTATGTAGTCATCGAGCGTCATATTTTTCTTTTCGTCTGGGTTTTTCCGAGTTTGATGACTTTCTCGGCATTGATGAAAAAACTCTTTCTCAACTCCAATCTCCAGATAAAGTCACATTCCCCACCCGCTCTTGTTTCAACAACGCGGTGACGTATTTCCTTCGACCGATATGAAAGGACCCCACCTGCTGCCAATACAGCGGATCGATCGGGTTTCCCTTCGAGCACTCGGACCCTTTAAATCTATGACAATATCTTCTATAGCTGTGAACTTCATCGTTAAGATAAAATTTATGTTGACCTCTATCTTTTTCTGAAATATTTACGGTAATGAAAACTCCTTTTAAAATTCGGATGATCTTAATGAGTAAGGCAATATCAGAGGATAATCTCATGGCTTTATGGATTACAAATTTTTCCACAAATGATAATTCATTGATGCATTCATTACTCCCCAAAATCCCTAGCGATCAATACGTTTATGTTCATTAGCTAGTAATCTGTGTTAGGTTCGAGTTAGTATAATTTCTCGTTTAGAAATAGATTACATTCTTAAAGTTGTGTGACATTCACAGGGACGTAGCCACGATCTGTCTACATTCACAGGGCAGGCAAACTTCAGCCCTAAACGTAAGAAAGATTGAATCAAATTCATACTAACATATATTCCCTGCGAGTTATCAGTGGCGTGTGTAACTGTAAATATGTAAACAATTACAATCTACCTCCCTTAGCATTCATTTTTGAAACCCATTTTGTCTCTGGAAGGAGGGTTAACACCCAAACCTTCCTCCCCTCTGGCTACGTCGCTGACATTCATAACTTTCCGATAAGATTGCTAATATGTGATACAACGTTATTTTCAGTTACTTGTTGTGGTTAAATGACGGGATTTGGAAAATAGAAACTTGTTATATTATATTTTGTGTTGAAATTGAAATTTTCTAATGTATTATATACAACGGGATAGTGATAAATGAAGTTTTTTAGTATCAGTAGTAATTCTATAACCCCTAACATTTCTTTAACCCCTTTTAATCGAAACAAATCGTTATCTCATCTATACTTATGCTGAATCTGTAAGGGAGCCGTTTCAGTACATTAAATAAGATTTCAGAAAAGTATTAATTAGTAATTAGAAGTGATAATGATTCCAAAACACCTGTTACAAAATCAGCTCTGTCTGTCTGTCTGTTATCGCATATTGCAAAAACTATCCAACCGATTTTCATGAAATTTGACAGGGTGATAATATATGTCCTGAATTGACACATCGGCTACTTTTTTATCCCAATATCTTACATCTTTCGATGGTTAAACGGACCATTGTGTTTGTTATGACGCTATAGGCGGAGGAGAAAGTATAGACTATTTCTATATGCCTTTTAGTTCTCGGTTCGATCCTAGACGAGGAAATATTTCCCGAAAGAAATACATGTAAAGTTTACTTTTACGGTTCGCAGGCTTTATTTATTTTGGAATATTAAAACAGAGGGACTCATTGTAAGGAGTCGAGACAGGTATCGTAAGAAAGAAAATTTCATAAAAACTTCTTTTCCTACCATTGATTACAGGTTTCGGGTCCAAATAACGCAGAATATGATAAAATATATGAAAATTTCGTCAAAATTCATAATTTTTGATACGATGTCGTCTGGACGACAAATTTAGTTGTTGAGGTCGAGTTTGTTTATTTATTCTCAATTTTCATTTAAATCCGATATGGAATAGCGCTGTAGGGAATTCGCAGTGATATTTCAATGACTTTTTGTCTGAATTTATTCTCTTGGGTACTTCTCGCTTAAGATTTCATTTACAAAATGATAACTTTCAAGTATCGCTCAGATAATAAGTGCCTTCAATTCCCGTTTGTAAGGTATATTTTACTTTATTAATGAAACTAACAATGGAAATGGACATTTAAGCTGGTATATAATATTTTGAATACCCAATACATGATGTAGCAAATTTACTTCTTTCCGTACATTTCAATTTGAACAGCTTTTGAACGAAATCCATTGTTTAGCATTTGAGTTGAGTTTTAGTAACGTCAAGTATTTCCAAGGAGAAACGGTCATGAAAAAAAGCTGGAAAAAACCGGTACTCGAACCCTGGTCTTCCGCTTTCCGGGTGCATAAACAATGGCTAGATCATTCTCCCAGAAGACCTAAGTTCGAGTACCGGTCCTTTCAGAGTTTTATCATTTCGGTTTCTTCTTGAGAATATTCCTAGACCCACGTTTTGTGCAATGAAATTCTTATCCTTACTTTTATAATTCATTGGAAATGTACCAGTTTTCTATTTCATTTAAACGTCAAGTTTCATTTCATCTGTATGAAATTTTTAGTTTAAGTTTCCTATTGGCTTCCTTTCTCTCTACAACTACAAAACAATACCTCTCGAGATAAATTTGAATAGCGATTATTACGACAAAAAACAGAAATGTAAGCAGAGAAAATAATGAAAAAGTAATGAGAATAGTGATACACATCGGAACTGTCTTGCAGAAGGTTACTTGGTATTGTAAATGGGCTGTAGAGCGCATGGAATTCAGCTCACAACATCTTATGGACTGCATGAGAAAACAAACCTCAATATTTCTTTCTCTCTTATTTTTACGTAAGTGGGGTATCGTAGAAGGAATTCATTTCAACGGATACCATCCTCTGTTTTCACGTACAAATGGGAAGTTGCGTTTCTAGGTAGTGTTTCTATATACTTCAGATGTTTATCATCTATCTCTTCTATTCGATATAAGGTTAGTAGCACTCGACCTTTAGAGCCGATCATAATGATTGCCCGCTTCCATATTGAGCGTTTATCTCTCTTCAGAATCAACTTCTGCAATCTCTTGAATTGTCAATATTTTCACGTGAGCTTGAATTTTCCTCGTTGAAAACAGCGTTAACAATTGACAAAACCCAGTAACCTTCTGCAAGACGGTTCCGATGTGTACCTCTATTCTCGTTACTTTTTCCTTGTTTTCTCTGTTTACATTTCTGTTTTTGTCGTAATAATCGCTATTCAAATTTATCTCGAGAGGTAATGTTTAGTTGTACATGTGAGGTATACATTAAACTGGCTGCAGATGATAGACTATAAGCCCGCCAGTTCTCAGCTTGCGTGCGTAACCCTAATAACTTCAATGCAGATGTTTCCCTTTCTTCGTGATCTCAACGGCTGTGATCGCCTGCTTTCTTTTCTCATCCACATTTTGAAAGCAATTCAACTTTTCAAATGAGAATCAAAATGACGGATTTTCGCTTATCTTCATCAACGGTAAATAAAGTCTAACTAAATCCAGTAAGGCGCTCTCTCGTACAAAGCATTCTCTGAAATTTAAAATTACTCTCCCAAAACGTAACTTTAGTTGGGGGAACTTTTACAGATATCAGTACAAAAATTCCGAATGTATGGTTAGGAGGAAATAAATGAGCGATAACTATAATAAGCAGCAGAGACATAACTTTTAATTCATTATAATTTCTCTCATCAAGGATTGCTATCAGCTAAGAAAGAATTGTAACATTGAATTAGAGGTTTAAAAACACTCCGTAAGCCGTACCTCGGCAGATGAAACTCGCCTTTGGCGAACAAAAGGGAATTTCCAGATTACCGATTTCTAGGATTATCCTACAGTTCCTTTTTGAACACAGTAGAAGATGAAGCTTGTTTACGAAATGTGCGTAGGGTATTTCCTATAAATTGGTAAACCAGAACTTGCCATTTGCTTCCCAAATGCGAATTCCAACTGCCAACGTATGGCTTAAGGAGTGTTGTTAAACCTTTACTGTTAACTTTTAGGATAAAAGAAACCAATTTAATTCTAATCCGAGAATACAAAAACTCATTATTTTGTAATATCCACAAATACAAATCATAAGGAGTGTATGGCGTAACACAATTGCTTCAATAAATAGAAATATTGCTTTCAACTTCTTCCCTAGAGAACGAGATTGAAATCGGGAAAGTATTCGTCAGGATTTTGTTGTTTCTTATCTCTCTGTAAGGCACTTGAAAACCCGCGGTAGAACACGCAACGGAGCAATTCACGGAGTGCGCCGGCCAGTTTTGTTTAGCATACTTTCCAACGTTTAAAAAAGACAAAAACTTTTAATCTCCGGTCATTTCTCCTCATTTTCGGCTGTAGATGATCAACGCTAACGAGCGAGAGATTCTGTACGTTATCGATGCGTGATGTGCGATAAAACACAGAAGTGTTGATTGATACGGAAGTGATACACTATCTGTGATGTCGAGATCCATCGTGATTCATACCTTCAAGCAATGATATGTAACGGAGATATGAGTGGATTAAAATTTTAGGATACTCTGTTAGATACAGATATGAAGTTGCAAAGCATTATCCATTCTTCGGAGTACGAACATTATTTCTCATGTTTCCGGAAAGCACTGATAACTTTAAGAAAACCAAGTTTTAGTGCAATGATTTTACTAACACTATTAATTCATGTTTGGTAAGTATTTCCTTGTGTACGAAAAATTTCTTTAATTCGGTCCTCAGGATCGCAATAACGAAAATAAAAAAATGAGAATAAAAGGTATTCTACAGATATTTAAATAATGAGACGTCTCAAACAAAAATTTCGAAAGGAGAAAAAGTCAACACTTATTGCACTTCATGCGTTTTCATCGGACAATAACAACAATTCCTAAAATATTATAATCTAATCTATTTAGAATGACAGAGCTACGAAGAGATAGCCGTCTGCCGCTTAAGTTGTGCGTATGCAATTGATTTAAAAGCGAAAGGTTTGAAAAAGCTGTGCAGTTGAAAAACCCGTGTTTCCAAGGGTTGATTTATTATCAACTCTTTCGCAGCCCCACCGCGAATTCACGCCTAAAAACGCCAATTTTATATAAACCGAGAGCATTTTTTTATTCGGGAGATACCAAAGATGCAGCGACTTCGCAGGTCATTGGAAAAGTATACCTTTCATAGAGTTTAATGAAAATATTACTTATTTATCTTTTAGCGTTTTTGGTAATTTTGTGCTAACTATTCCTCTAACAGGTTGATATTATAATATTTTTGTCTTTCCTCTGTGCGGTAATTTAATTCCGCCGTAATTTAATGGGGAAATTTATCGCTTAAGATAAATATATGGCGATCACTCAACTGTGGACTACTGTTGTTATCTTGCTGCCATCGTCCCCTCATTGCCATTTTTTGCTTTTCCGCCCGAAAGCAGTTCTTCCCGGAAGTGCTATCGGAGTAGCAATGGCGTACGCACGCCTGTATATGTGGTAGCACCAGCTGATTACGATGTTAACATTCCTTAACTCTGGTTCCGCTCGGATGCGAAAGCTGACGTCAATTCCCTTTAATACTCCTTCGCTCTTCTCCGGCGGAACGCCGCAGAAAGCGATAGTGGATCGCGCTCTTTTGTTTTCATGTTTTTGCCGCTAGGGGCCATTTTAATCGCGCAGAGTTTAGTCGTGTCAACGTGACCCTTGACCAAATAAGTTTCACCGACAGGTTATCTCTATTTAGATTTTGTTAAACCCGCTTAATTGTACAGTTACGAATCCTAGCGATGTCAGTGGAATTGCTTAATGTTTTGAATCATGACAATTGGCCGACAAGGCATTTGACCGAATTAGTTTCGCCGACGACTTTTTTACTGTCAAATACCTGAACAGTGCAAAACTTAAAAATGTTGCTAAAATAGCCGAATTATGTGGATCATGAAATAAGTTGATTTCATGCAATTTGAGGAACTAAGGTTTCTATGACTCTCATATTATGGGAGGAATTGCTGTCTTTTCTGCATATAAGGCATTACTTCATTACGTAAAAGGCCTGTTCTGATAGCTAAAATATGAACGTCAAGAAAGAAATTTCGAGTGCTTAATTCATTATACGTCAATCAATTTAATTTATTAGAGGAAATTAACACAAATGCATTTATTAAAAATGTTCTTAGACATATATTTGAAGTAATATTAAATTAAATTTCAAAGAAGAATAGTTGAATATTTTTCTTCATAACTAAATTTAAAATTATGTTTTAAATTTACGTATCATCGACTGAACGAGTGTGTCGATGGAGTGGGTGTCCGTCTTAAAAGGAAATCCCAACGGAAAGTAATTTTTATTCTTACCAGCAAACTTCCCGTATCATTCAGCCGTATTCTTTGTTTAATTTGTGAGCCTTTTGCTTATTACCTATTGAGAAGAAAGTCTCTACTCATTAGATTTCTCATAATCGTGGCATTTAAAATGTATGGAAAAAGAATTGTGCAATTAAAGTAATCATTATTTGTTATCCACCCATACGACTTCCCAGATGTTTACGAAGACATAATTATCTCATCAACGTCCTCTCTTCATTTCTTATTTATACAAGCATTTAACGACCAAGAATTGACATATTTGTATTTCAAATCACTTGTTTTTCGTTCTCGTCCCTAATTTTAATTGCACAGTGCATTGTGAAAAGCTGATATTAAATCGGTATGGTTAGAATTCGTTTCAAAATCTGTTTGAATTGTATTCCCGCATAGTGTACTCGAACCTTACCGGGTGACAGACAGCGCAGAGGATTTTTGCTTACAAAAAGAAAGAAAACTGTTCAAAACAGCTTGCTATCTGTTGCTAAGTATGTATTTTTATGAAAAACTCCAATACTTAATGTCTGCGACAATTTCTCTTTACTCATAAAATCTACGAGCAAAGAAAATTACGCCATTCATTCTCC
Source organism: Ladona fulva (assembly GCA_000376725.2). Taxonomy (NCBI): domain Eukaryota; kingdom Metazoa; phylum Arthropoda; class Insecta; order Odonata; family Libellulidae; genus Ladona; species Ladona fulva. Next base: position 105,972 of record KZ309039.1, read on the forward strand.
GTGCGATAAGGTAAAATTTTGCGATGTGTCTTCCACGTAATTAGTTACAATCCCACGGTAAGCATGAGGTAATTAAAAAGAAGCAAACTTTAATTCCGGGGCAGTTAAAAGATATCTACACCGTATGCCACTCAAAGTACTTATTACTCACTTAGCTCGAAGGGAGTTTCAGAATGCGTCTCAAAGTACGCTTTGACGTTTTCGTATTCTTTTTCAGCGTTCCCTCTTATTGCTATTGTTTTATTACTCCGAAGGCAGCGAATCGAGATGCAGTATCTCGATGATTTTATTAGCTGGTCTTAGCTGCTGAGGATTTCGAGAATGATTTTCTGCGAATCTCTCGGCAAAGAGATTGGAGCGATAAGAAGAAGTAAAGTTGCTTTACTGCTGAACGAGAAAGGATGAATTTATAGCTCTAGCGATGCCATTTTAATGGCCCTTTAATTACGAAGAGTCGATGCAGTCTTCCGTTGAATCCGGGGTTTATATTTGCTTCGTATTTTTTACGTCCACTCGAGATTGCATTACATTATATTTTACTAATAAACCGGCAGCAGAAGTATTCCCTTAAGAGTGTAGAATTGAGTCGGCAGTTTTGAGGTTAGGACGCCTGCATGGGTTGTAGAGGACATGGATTCGAGTCCCAGTCGTGTAGATATCTTTCACATCTGTCTCTACTTCGGTAGTAGTTTATTATGTACATTATTCAGTTAAATCTGTGCTGGGGCGCTTAACATTGTCGCAGAATCCATATATATACTTCGTCACTTTTGTGTGGTTGATACGAGTATTTCTTCACTGTGCTTATATTTTATTTTATTCTGTTAAAAAAATCAAAATAATCCTCTCAATTCGTAATGTATTATTCTCTAGAATTACAACTCCTAGTTACTTCTTGTAATTTGAAAAGGAAATCTGCTTGATTATCAAATCGAATTTGTGATTCTGTTGGAAATTCCTTAATGTGTGACTTGGAAGAAGCAAATTTTCGAATGGCGATAACCATTTCCCATATCATTAGAAGTTAGATACATAGTTTATTTCATTTAATGTTTCAAATTATTCATTGAATTTGCAACATTTTCATTATCACAATAGAATTACAGTAATGATCAAAATCAATGTTGGATTCACGGCCTCAAGTCAGTGATATCCCTTTTTAAGTGTTTACTAATTCACTCCAATTCTTTTCTTCCAATCTTACCACTTTAATTGTAACACTTCGATTCGAACTGTTGAATATATTAGACTAAAATAGTTTAAATAGAGCTGCTAGTGGCCATCAGCTTGCCATAAGCAATTACACGAGGCATTATGTATAGGAGATTAAAGAATTCAACCATTCCAGAATGTTGACCGTAAAATATTTAAGCGTTCTCCCGCTAAGAAGAGTGTCGGTAGCGGAGCCGCATTCCTGAAGTTGTGAGATGCAGTTTCTGAACAATGAACATCCTGACTTTCCACCTCAAACTTGTCCGAAGTGCACATTTTCTTGTTTTTAAAATTAATTTGTCGCTTACAATGGGCTATAAATCAAGGGGTGTATAAAAACCAATTGGAAAAGGAATTCACTTCAGGTCGTTTCTGCACACAAAGGGAATTCATTTCGATGCCCGTGAATTAATTGCGTCCATTCTTGTTACCGATTCCGAAAATCCTTTGAGCTCAAGGAAGAATGGAAAGGAACGAAGATCTTCAGCGATAATGCTTTCCAAACGTCGATCTGATGATTTAAAGCAGAATGTTCATACATAAACTAGGTTTTGTATGATTTTCAATCGTAATGATTAAGGTCGGACTAGTTTTATTAAACAGGGAGATATAAAATTGTTCCAGCGTGGAAACGCGTCTTTTGGATATGACCAAGTGCTCGTTCCACAAAGATCGAGAATAATCCCAAGTGTAGACTCCACGCGAACCTCAGCTATTCAGCTGAAAGATTGAACTTTGAGCTAAAATTTCTTGCAACATTTTCAATTGCACAAAAGAGTTATCCGATTTAAAGTCCGAGTAAATTATACATAAGTCTACCTTTCGGTAGGTCCATGTGTCCTGATAGCCCTATCATAGATATTCCCTTCACTCCCTGGTAACTCACCCTACCCCTTATGTCATCTAACAACTTTTGTCTCTGTCTTCCCCTATGATATTTCCCTTATATTCTTCTCTCAATCACATTCTTTAGCAATCCCTCTCCTCTCAATATACATGTATGACCCACCCATTTCCTTTGTTGATGTTTAATTACTTCAATTAAAACCATCTCCTCCAAGACCATCTATATTATTTCTGTGTTTGGTTTTCTAATATAATTTTGTACTGAAGGTTTGTGAGGTGTATATATAAGTGTTTTATCACTCGTTATGTTCATATGCCTTAATATTCCCTTTGCAGTACCATTTCTTTCGTTTCTTGGTAAATTATCCCGCCCTAAGATCTTTTGCCTTTGTATTTCCTGTATTTTCACTTGCATATTATCTTTATTTATTCTCTTCCTATTTATTTCCTCCATTTTTTCTTCTCGATATTTGATCCATTTATTTCCTCTTACCTAACCCTTTTTCCATATATCGAATGCCTATAATCTTTCGATTTTTCCCTACTTAAGATCCACGTTTCACACCCATACAGCAAAATACTCCACACCGAGGATTTTATCAATCTTTTCCTGATGGTATTGCATTAATCACAAAGGAAATAATAATATTGCATCTCTAATTAGATTTCCATAATATCCGCTTTAATTTCAAATATCAGGAGTGTCAAATGATCTCTTAATATTTATTAAAAATGATAGGAAATTCGAAATAATAAGCAAATTATATTTTTCTGGGATTCTTCTTATTCCAAAAATATATCGGATAATTGGTCTAGAGTAGAAATTTAACTTTTTACAGAAATATAATAAATCAATAAACTGGCTTCATCAAGTAACTGAATTACTTACCTAAGAATTACTTACCTAAATTCAAGTAACTGACTTAAAAGTATTCAGTCAACTTCAACAGAAAGTGAACGCAGAGTTAGCCCGTAATCTAATTAGGAGAGGTTCCAAGTGATCGAAGCCTAAGCACGATTTGCTTTTTGTAAAACATCGTTCAATAAATCGATTCGATCGTTTTATTGTCACTATTGTTATTATTTCTTGAAATATGTCACATTATTGTTCTTTGAAAACTTACTCATTCATTCAAATTAACGATCACTCAATCTTTCTTCCGAAACAAACTCGTGAGATTGAACTTTGATAAATTGTCGACCATCAGCAGCTCCAGTTGTCTCCACCTTCCACCCGCGCCTATGAAACAAATAAATCTCAAGTAGGGAAACACGTTAAACTGATAAGAAATTCCCATCAACTGCGTTTCCGCCTCTCGTATTGAAAGTGATAAAGTGATAGGTTGCAGAAAAGGTCCCAATACGTTTCCTAACCATGACTTCCTCCTCTCATCCCTCGTTCCTCTTATATTAGCATTTACTCTTTGCTTCACAAATGTAACTGATTTAGCAGCTGAATTGTAGGATTGGGAGTAAAAGCTGTTAGTTTTGTAGTGGCTTTTCCCGAGAGTGGCTTTCGCTTATGCAACACGTATTCTCTGCTAATAAATGAAATCAGCTGAAGATAAGACGATATTTATTGAAGTCGTTTAAAGACGATGAAAGAGGTATAAGAACAACTTATACACATTGCCACAGGATTCAACTCGTACGTACGATACAATACGAGTACGTACTCGTATTGCTCTTACTCCTCTTCCATCATCGGAGAAGAGCTACCGCGAAGTTGAGGCCGAAATAGAGGACTGTGCGTAAAAGACGAGAAAGATGAAATTTATCTTGAAGGTTGAAAACGCGGAGCAAGAAAATGTTTTAGGGCGCGGGGAGACCAATCATAGATGATCATATCAAAGCTTCTCTTCTTTGATTGGGAGTTATATTATTGGACTTATCTCGAAGAGGCCCGTGGATCTCCTTGGCGTTCCGTGAGAAATCAATCTCTCCCATCTCTGTGTCACTACGAGTTATATACTTCTTTTCTTAATATTTCGATATACCAATAGGTGTCCCAATAAGAACACGGAGTTTTAAAGAGCTGTATTTGTTGAATTTTACAAGCATATACAAAACTGTTATATTCACGCGTTTCCCACATTGTCTATCAATGTTCTACGTGGCTCCTACTGAAACAGCATCGAGGCGGTATTCTATTAAACTCTCTCAAGCATGTCGACGCTCTGAATGGCAGACGTTGTCTTCCTTTCGTCTTAAGTTGTAGGAATTGGAGGTTGGAATCGTTTGACGCATCCTCAAAAGTCACATGGAGCGATTTTTTGGAGGGCAATGGTGGAGTGCCGAATCTTCCTATCCTACGTCGGTCTCACTTAGCAGAACTGGAAGAGACCAGTGAGGTGGTGCTGTTGAAAAATGAAATCGGCTGGTTCTTGATCTTCCAATTCAGGAAACAGCCAATTCCACGTACACAGCCCTCGTTATTATGGATATTCTTTTTTGGACACCCTGTATACCCCTGTATAACTTAAGAGGTTTAATTGATTTAGCTCGATTTGAGTTTCGGAGTCGATTGGAAGACAGTGGAACATTGTAAATTAAATTTTACTGGTACAGCTCTTTAAAAAAAAACAAATAAATGCAAAGTATTACAAGTGGTAACACTGAGTTGAGAAATACCGATTTCTCTTGGAACGCCAGGGAGATAATGAGCATCTTCTAGTTTACAGATAAATCGCTTTAATCTTTAATTGCTCTCCCTCCCGCGCCTAAAATACGTAATATTTCTTGCTACGCCTCCAAGATAAATGTAATAGACGAAGGTGTCAGTGTAATGAAGTTAATTAACCATAGCGAGTTGATGTCGATTATTCGTTTCTTTATGAAAGCCGATAAAAATGTTCACTGATGATTAGTACTTCCATCAACGAACTGTACTTGACGCCCACGTTCGTATATTTATAATTTCTGGTATAACTTTATCCTTCCATTCATTGCAATTGTGGAATTCTGGGAAGAAGTAATCCGCGTCGGGAGAATTCGTCTCATCCTTAATCTTATGTAACCGAAACAACTTTTCACTTTCTTGTTTGCGTCGAAAACCCCTCCGTCATTTCGCGGGTCATCCAAACACTGGAATTCGAGTTTACCACATCAGTAATTCTTCGAGTTATCCCGAGATGGCAGAAGTTTACTTCTTGTGTATATTTGTTCAAGTTTATTGTTAAAGCCACCCAATAGTCCGTGTATATTACAGCTATGAAAGGATTTTTTTCCGATGCAAATAGCGTAGCCGGGGAAATGGTAGTACATATTTCGGTGGAACAAACATTCCTGCTTGACTGATAGGACTTTCATACGTTTGCCTTTTATTTATATTTTGATTGCCACCGTTTTCAAATCTCAACGTAATTGGAGAAAAATTGTTCTACCGAATTTGTCGCATTTCATACTAACGTTACGTGTGCTGTGGAATTTTTGGCTATTTTATTATTTCGCTGACGTTTGTAATATTTTGAATAAAATTAATGTGTCCGAGCATGGAAATCTGTTTTCTGTCCTTATCTTTATTAAAACGTGCTCCTGTTGCCTAAAACATAAATCTGAATCCTCGTTATAACTTACCCCTTTCCTATGCCCTTCTTTAAGCCCTTAACCCATGTACATAACCGCCTGAAGATGCCAATGCATTTGTCGAAAGTGGTCAATAAAAATCTGCTGAGGAGGTCACAAAATATCTTTTCTTTAAAATAAAATATGGAAGTGTTTAAGAAATATTAGTATTAATTTTTATCGACATATTGCCTCCTAAAAATAGAAACGAACATAAAATATGATTAGTTAACTGAAGAATTCTGACGGTTTTAAATGTTTTATTTTATAATTTAATTTTCAGTAACTATTTCACTGGTGTAGTCAGTGGGGGCTTTGGGTGTTAAACCCCCCTCCTCAAGAGACCACATGGGCTTTAAAAAAATCGAAGTTATGGGGTGTAAATTGCAATCGTTTAAATATTTACAGTTACACAATTAATAGTTATACCTCACTGGTAACTTGCCGGGAATACATGTGAACATATATTTCATTCCACCTTTGTCTTGCATATATCTCAGTAGTTTACTTACTACTGGAGCGTCGGCAATTATGCGTTTACTACAAGGTTCAGAATCGAAGAGATAAACCATGGCTATGCCCCTGACTATTTTATTTGCCCAAAAATAGAAATACACACGATTACAATTACCAATTTAATAGCAAATCGATTGATAACCCGATACTGAGATCGGAAGTGATCATTTCATTTGTGCCGAACCGTCGTCGGCGACTGCGATTCGAATGCCAACACATCGAAGGCGATCTTTTGTCGCCTTCGGAAGTAATTCGGACTCAGACGTGGAAGTCGGTGATTGGCCGTCTATTTCGCGCCCATCTCATCTTCTCCAATTGTAGGATTTCCTATTCTACACCGAAAGTGGCTGAACTTATTGCTGTTAGAGTGGTCGGCGGGGCTTCGACATCACATATGTTCTATTCTTTGCAATTCCCGTGGCTTGAACTTGGCTTACATCCACGTTCCATATGATACGATACTTTGACTTCGATCTCCATCAATTTGCTATGCTTTCGTAAATTTTAGTGGAGTCCCATGGATATTGTATCAAAACTCAGAGGCGGATTTACAATTAGGCGCTAACGACGTGGGGGCCTCAATGAGATTGTTGATACATTCTCAATAACGAATTTTCCGGTATTTCGCTCCAAGAAAGAATTTTACGCTTCCTGAGTAAGTTTAAATAATACGTTTATACCATATATATAACGTTACTTATGTCGCTATATAAAAATTANATTGATGGTCTGATTGATGTAATGTGTGATTAATGGTCTGTTGATGAATGTTGCCTTCTGGAATGTGGAGAATGTTGGATTTTTGTTTATGTGGACGGATACTGTGGTTTGGCCAAATTTTGAGGAGATATGCTTCAGTTGTCGTTTGTCCCTGGTGCATAGGGTTATGAAATTTTATGATTTTATGTTTTTGTTTTGAGATGAGATTATGGTTTTGCGTTGTTTCGAGTTGAGTTTATGTTTCCTCAGAATGTTACTAACCATGGTTTTGTCGTATCCGTTTCGTAGCGTGGCATTTCTGATGTGGGATAGTACTTTCTTTATTTCTTTATGAGATAGTGGTATTTTTAGAAGACTAAACAAACGAAAACGGGTAAGGGTGACTTTGCGCAAGATGGTGCGCACCCAGGAAAATCCCAAGGAAGAATGGACTTGAAAAAAGTCTGACGAATCGAACCCGGGTCTCCCAATTGCCATGGCTGGAGAAATCCAATCCAAACCATGGGTTGGAGAAATGTTCTGCCGGGATAGCTCAATGGACAGCACCCGACTTGAGAGACCCGGGTTCGATTCCCGGTCCCGTCAGACTTTTTTCAAGTCCATTCTTCCTTGGAAAACTAATAAACTTTATTGAGAACTCGGAATTGGGTATAAACTAGTTGTACGGAATTGGGTATAAACTCCGATTCCATATTTACACAAGAATAAGTCAAACAAATTAAAAACGCACATTAAAAACAACATTTAGATTTTTTTACGACCTGTATATTAGTTTTACTAGTAATTCAGTGGATTAAGAATTATCTATTACTCAATAATCATCAGAAGGGGAAAGAATTTTATCAGTAATGAAAGGTCGAATTTTATACAAAAATGTTCAGTTTCGTTTTTTAAATTGGAAATTCTGTTAAAATTCTCTGTTTCCGCTGCTGATTCCGATGCCCAGAAAAGTTCCGATTCCAATAAATCCTCTAATCACAATATCACCTTTGCATGCATCTCTTTATAATCATTCCTTCGTTACGATCATGCCAAACGTCGATTCAGAAAAAGCAAAAGAAGAATGGCGTCTACGTCTGCAGCCATCTTCTTTTCTTTTTTGCACTTTGGGAGATCGCATTTTCATTGGATCGACGTGAGGCCATCAGAGAGGAGAGCGATCAGCGAGGAAAGGGACGGATTAAAGGCGCAAAAAATATTGCGATCGACAGTTGTTTTCATTTCGCGCACTAATGGAGTCGAAAAAATGAGCGTCGATATTCCTTTGGTCACGTGTCGAATGAGACGGAAAAACGCCAGGCGTTACTTTAATTTCGGTATTTTTTGTTAATCCGTCCGCTCGTGTCGGTGCCAATTAAATACGGGTTTTTGCTTTAATTCGAACGGACGGAACCTGCAGGTTTGAATTAATTAACGTCTTAAAGGAATATTAACCGAGTAAAATGGACGTATTAATCAGAGTTCATCATTGAATTTTAAGATTTTTTATGAAGTTGAATCATCTCTCTTTTTTATTATCTTTCTTTGTTATTGCAAACAATTTGTAATGCTAAAGTAGGATTTTTGACACCTTTAAGAGAACGGAATCGATCTCGGACATATTCGGGAGGTACCCTCCGAAATATGGTAGTATCGTGATATAACACCTTTCCCTAGAACCTTACTCAAATTAACCGAAAGTTTCAATGAAGAACTAAAACACCAAAATATGCAATTTTCCACTATCTGGGAGTACGACCTCAAAATAGTAATCTCTAAACACCGCCACCCAAATACTGTACTAAATGAATAAACCCTTGACCTAAACACCCTACAATCTTAGACGGATGACCCCCCCTTAACTCGTGATTTCCAATAAAAAGTAAACTAAAACGTGCGCATATGCTTAAACCATGGAAAAGACCCCAAGAAAGGAGCCGTGAATAAAAGCTTTCCGACAGAAAGTGAGTTCTATACGTCGTCGTCGATCATTGCCAAGTACTTTTTCTCAAACGTGTGAACGAAAATCAGCGACACTGTCTCCTTATCGTTCTCTACAGTACGCAGAATCATTCATTAACACATTAGTTTAATTTAATCGCTTAATCTTTTCTCTCTTAGGCTTATCGAACTGACTATCAGTACAGCCCTCACTGTCGATATCTGAACCGCAACACTGATCTCATCCTAATCGATGTTACATAAAATCGCGAAATTTTTGAGTAGTAAATATTTTTCCACATTCGTTTCTTTCAGCGAAAAGTTTGAAATTCTCTCTCTTTCGAGTCCCTTCTTCGTCACCATCAGTTTCGATCGGAGCAGATGCGTTTGACGGTTGGAAATACTGTTTCTAGTGAGACCCGCACCGTATTTCCCGCCTTTTGTAATAAAACGGTATTTCCATACATAATTGGAACATTTCCCGTTTCTTCGGCTCTGGAGTTCCTTTCCCTCTTACGTAGTTCTGTTTGTTCCACACAGATGGCAGCAAACGTCGCACCTCTTGATGGGCGCTCTGGGAAAAGTTTCACTCTCGAACGATTGAAAAAAAAACTAGTTTCCGCAATCTAGAAAGAGGAAAGACTGAAAAAAAAATGAAGGCTATTGGAGATATTCGTGATCATTTTTCTCAGTTGTTCGGCGAGACGAGAAGCTTATTTGATTAATGGACGACGCTCTCTGTGCAGAGCTCTTCTTTTGGTGAACCTTAATATTAGAGGCAGAGTGCGAAATAAACTGCCGTAGCCTCAAGGGAATTGAGTGAGAGAATCCCTCAACGAACGTGAGGGAACGATAACTTATTCCGGATGTACTTCGTCGGGGCAACAGTTCGCGATTTCTGTCATTGCTTAATTGCTTGGTTTACCCGATTATTTTTTTTTCTAAATAACATACAATTTGTACTTGTCTACAAAGGCTTCATTGAAAACGACCTGGTTTCGACGTATTCACGTCATCATAAGGTCGCATAGAAACTAAAACAGTAGCCTAAATATCCATAGTAGAAAGAGGGGGGAGGGTGTAAAGAGGGGAAGGGCGCAAGGATGCAGGGAAGGGCAAGTTGAATTGAATTTGAAGGCAACGTTGAATTTGTCCAATGAATATGGAAATTGTTTAGGGACGTTTGCTATTCGCCGTGGTAAGTTTCCCAACATGTCCAAATAGGCCTTGCATTTGCCTGCCCATTTGTCAAATACCTGCACTACGTTAATTCATTTTAGATCGCCTATTGAAGAGACACCCGATTTATTGAAGCTCTAAAAACGCAAAAAAGGTGCGTCTTACATTCAAGAATATCCGTTTAAGATTATCACAACCGTTTTGAAATCACGTCTGTGAATGTATAAGCAAGCAAGCAAGTAATCGGAAGAGATTTACTGAATTGTCCATTATATATGATATATTATAGGATAACTACTGAGAACTCACAATGTCTCTTTCCTTGTGTAATTATTGAGAATTCCTCCTGTTGAGGACTCAACAGATACTCTACAATACGTTAATATTAATTCATTTATTACAAAACCAATTCGAAGGAACGAGATAGTAATCTTTAAAATTAACAGCTTCTGGTCCAAAGGGAATGTTTACATTCATTTCAATTATATTTATTAGCATTTTAGGCAGTTCGTCGGCTTCTTTTGACTATAGTTTTTGAATTCCTCTTTTTTTATTTTACGCTGTGCCATCTAATGAATCTCAGCCTGTTTTCTACACCTACATACGTCCTCTGTAAACCGCCTTTCGGTAGTTGGCAGGGGGTGCATGCGCCATGACTCTACTACCCTAATAAATTACTTTTGAACATCGTTTCCTAAAAAAATTAATTCTTGAATCGTTCTTGCATCTATTTCCCTTATTGTTCTCTCAGAATCAGAAAGGCGTATGTAACAGGGAGAATGCTTAATGTCTTTTGCATCTTCTAAAAACGAACTTTCTCTGAATTTATTAAGTAAATTAAGCCTTTGTTTAAATCTTCTTATCTCAATACATATTCCTTGCAGTTTTATAATCAGTCCAAGTGCGCTGTGTTGGCTGCTTCCCGTACATGTCGTATGAAATTATCATATATCAATTCATTATTTCTTACAATTATCAGCGTGTCAATAGTAGTAGATGGTCGATTTAAATAGACAAGTTCTTCTTCCAAATAGGCGAATTAATTGAATCGTCGAGCGAATGTACTCACGTTCAGGTCATGCCCCGATTTATACGGCGATAATTGGATAAACATTCGATTAAAATGTATAGAGAAGGCTACGAGAATATTTCTCCGTCGAAGACTTGATTGAATCGCTTAACAAATCCATTACGTACTGTACTTTTCATTTGAAAGCAGCTGATGCGACTATAATTGGATCCGCATTATCAACGTTTCGGAGAATGCGAACTATAATCAATTCTAATAGCCGCTAATGCGGTCGCCCTTTTGGTGGTTGAGATGCCACTCGATTGCGCTCCGAATTCGTCTTTGCCGCCTTCACTAACGCCCTCACTCGGATGGAAAAGGAGCTAAATAAAGTGGCTGCGGAAAATGGCGCGAATCTCTCAATCCGAAGGCCTCCAATTAGTCCATCCAATGCGCCCTCGCCGAGTAAGGCGAGCGAAAGCTGCTCTCTAATGCATTAGTCATGTATTCGTAGCGCACAGAGACGATAAGTTGGGACTCGTGATTTATCATCCTTTCGCTTTATCTTTGGACGGAAGAGGAGACCAGTTTCCGAAAGCCCTCGTGGGCGGTGTTTTCGGGAAAGGTCGAATGTTGAAACGAGACCTTCTCACTAAAACATTCTCATTTTGAATACAGCCGGCTTAAGAGTTCGGTGTTTGTTTGCTGTAACCAGGGGAGGTGCTGGTTGGTATATTGATCCTTTTATGTCTGCAAGTATAAAGGGTATTGCTAATAAGTGTAAACTAGGATGTCGGATGATTTTGGAAGGTGTCATTCAGATGCTAACATTCAGAGCAACCCTCAGAATATTCTCTTTTACTACACAAAACGTCTTTATTGGGCGAAATTGGCTCCTGAGAGTTTAACCTCCACTAGATTCAAGCCTTTTCAGAATGTGGTACAAAATACAGATATATAAAATTATAAAAGATTTTAAAATGGAGTATGTATTGATTTTTAACAGTTTCCGTGGAAAATAGTAGTAAAAGAAATAATTAATGAATGGCTTTGGGGAGGTAAAAAAAACTTAGAAAAAGGTGCCCACTGCAAAAAACAGCCGCAAAGAGAAGAGTGTGCTGTATGAATGAATGAGAGAGAGATTATAATATTAGATTACATTAAAAAGTAAAAATTACAATAAAATCACTAACGTATATACCATTTATCAGAACTCAAGTATTCTTTTAAATGAAAGTTGAACATAAAAGGAATTAAAAATTAGTGCTTACTTAGTATGAAAATTGGATTCACAGTCAGATGGGTTTGTGAAATTAGTAAATACTAATAAATTATAAAAGTACGGACAAGGTCTTCTTTATTTAAACATTAAATCGTTTAGAAATATATTATTACGTACATCATGTATATTTTAATGTAGTAACAGAGATATTTTGTAATTCTAAAACAGTTACGGTTAGGTTTCTACGAGCCCTTTAGTAATTACAATCATCATCATGTAAAAAATGAGAACATTATTAAAACAAATTGGTAATTATTAGAAATTTACATTTTAGTCTATGAATAATTAGATATCCAGCATATCTTTTAACTCATAAGATACAAAATACATACCAACTATTTTGCTCTTCAGATTTTTCATTAATCTCTTCCATCTGTTTGTAGTACTACATTCGATTAACTGTTTCAACGAATTATTAGGACCTCCCCCTGCACAGAGTACTGTATCAATGCTGCGATTAACCCAATCTTAATGTAATTAAATTATGTTTTTAATCTAATTCAATTATATAATTATCAAGCGTTTCTTCTCCATAAGGACAGCATTTCTTCTCTATAAGGAAACAGGAATTATGTTTTATCTGAGAGAATTTAGGTAGCTTTGAATATTTTCCTATATGGTAGCCACGAAGAAACTCAGAATGAAGGTTTTCCATATTTTGTCTTAGTTACCGAACATATTTTGACCTCATGACATTCTTATATTCACTGTTACTTACGTTCTAACTTGAGTTTGAACGCTCACATAGGAGACCTTAAAATGGCTCATTTATATGCCTCCTCTTTTATTTTAGGTCGGCAGCAATGAATATATTTCAGAAAAGTTGTTATTACCATCCTCAGAGTGTCCAAGAATCCAGAGTAAGATCGTGAACATGCTATGTAAACGGTAGAATTTCCATGGAACATCCGGGACGACATCTCATGGAATTCCTTTGTATTTCTCCTGAGGCCTATTAAAGGAATACGAATTCTTATTTTCTCGTTTCGTTTCTACACAAAGTTACTCCGTTGCTAGTGAATTTTAATAATGGCCTCTATTTTCCTTCTAAAATCTCTACAAATTTCTTTGTAAAACATCATTAAATTCCGTTCGTATTTGTGTTGCCTCCGTTTCTTTTTAACGGAATATGCACTACGAATTAGAAGTGGTAATTCTAACTGCTTCTCAAGTATACATCGTTCAATCACAGCGTTTCAATTAGCGTAACTTAATTAGTTAAATTAATTTATTCCGGATATCTTCTAGTATTTTCTATTTTAAAATAAAGGAAATATTTGTGTAAACTTAAGAAATAGTGAAATCCAATTTAGTGAGTGAGTATTGTAATACATAGTACCTTGTCATATTTTTTCTTACAAAAAACGCTGTCTTCCTAAATAGGAATGTCCGTTTAAATAGTGAACAATACTGCATGATATATAATCTTGCATAAGTCAAAGGCTTTGTTGAATATTAATATTTGTTTCTAAATCAGCATCCTTACCGAGACATTCAAATTTTTCTTTTAAAGATGTCTTCGAAATCTTAAAAAATATGCGTAAACCACAGTTTCCGACTAGAGTTGGAGATTTTTACTTCAAATACGATTTTAAGGAAGAGAAAATGAATGAACTTGTCATAAGAGAAAAGAAAAACATTTTCTTATATATATTTCATGCAGATACTTCTACTTTTATTCTGCTGCGCATTTATAAGACCGTTTAACTTTCTTTTCCCTTTTTTATTAATGGAAACTATTTCTCAAATGCAAGATTCGGAGTCAAATCAAGATTCGGAGTTTCCTCTTTCCTTTTTAAAAGCAAGGACGTAAATCTTTACGTCACCCACATTCCTTTGAAGCCTCAATGCAACTGCACTAGTATTTTGGGCTTTCATTCATTAATAACTGCAAGGAAATGGAATTTTAAACGATTTTCCTTGTCACGCACTCTCCGCTCCGTAAATCTTTTCCGTTTGAGAATCTGCCCGAATTCAAGCTGGTCCACATTCGGACGCTGCCGAGAGAAATTTGGGACTTTCATTTCTGGGAATGATTCACCTTTGGTTCGTAGGGCAAAGTGCTTTCTTGTTATTTGGGTCTGTAGTCAGCGATATTTTCTGTTTAAAGACGTCTGGCATTTTTTTTTGCATTAGATATCTATCAATTTGCGACTGTTTCCCAAACTTTATCAATTTTTCAGCATTTATTCGTCTGATTATGTACATACTAAATCGTTCTTAACAGGTTCCGGTTTCTTGTATATAATAGAATGTCTGCAAAATTTAGTATTATACCATCATTTTATGTATAAATAATTAACAAGGAAAAACGGATTTAATAAAAGTCTGGTAGAACCTGTACTTAAGCCTGTTCGATATCTTAAGTGGACAAAGCATTAGCCCGGAATGGAAAACTAAGAAGACTTCAGGTTCGAGTACTGGAGCACATTTTCATATCCGAATGATAGAATCAACTGCTTTAGCAGTAACTTCTTGTTCCTTCATTTTCATATCCGTATTTCCTTGGGAGTTGTGATTGTCTTTATGTGTAAAGTCATCCTAATCCTTTCCCTATAAAATAATTTAAATAATAATTTATATTCATCTTATTTACATTTTCTATAATTTTATATAATCGTTTAAAATTTCATCAATATCAAAGCCATGTTTTTACGAAAATGTTTACTATTAATTCTCTATAAAAGGTTCTGTTGAGTATGGCTGATAAACATATTTTCTTGGACTGTTTATTGGTTAGATACAATAGTAAGTAGTGTAGGAAAACTACATATTTTATCTTTATGAAACTAAATGAGAATTCATCCTATTTTCAAATTTTGCGATGATAATTAAATAACGGCATTTTAGGAAACAAAGTATGTAAGTTTAAGAAAGTACGAAGAGTATAGTTTATTCTTTTTCAGATATGCTTTTTATCAAATAAGGTAAAATTAACTCGCTAAAAAATCAAAAAAACATTAATTTTAACTTTTTTTAGAGCTGGAACTCTTTTTTTCCAGAGATGAGTCTTGCGCCAAGAAAGCTCTTCAGTTTGCTCGAACTTCTAGCGGTTCTTCACGCCACTTTTCACTCGCGCTCTTAAATTTCTGTGCTCACCACCGTTTTTAGCCACCTATACATAAATATTCCATTTAGACCTCATTAAATGTGCGAAGAGATACGTTTGTCTCCACAGATCGCGTTTTGCTGCCGCGGGGGAGTCATAATGAATGAAATTCATATATGCTCGGGTTTCGTGTTTTTTTTTTTTTTTTGCGCCCCCCAAAAGAATCTGACACTTGTGCGCGTGTGCGATCTCCCTCGCTTCTCATTGGCTTACCATTTTTATCCCTTCCATGACTACTCTCTCTCTCCATTCATCTTTTCCGAGTTCTCCTTGACCTCCAGCTTAAGTGTTTTGCCCGTTACTTCTTTAAAATATCTGACAATTTCCCTTCCGCCGAACGGCACTTAAATTATAACCCCTTTTTCCCCCGACAGTCCACCAAAACCCGTTTTCCTCTCTTTAATCAGCCAGCGAAGAAGGTCCGAATATTTTGGCGATCGCCGAAAAAACCGCCTCCGCTTATAAGCGTTTGTGTATGGAAATAAATCCATCGGTGGCTATGGGTGCGGGAGGTTATTAGATGCGTGTTTTATCGTATTTTCCGACGACTGGTTTGCGGACTCTGGCACCGTTTGTCTTGTCTCTCTTCTTCAGAGGGACCGTAATGTGGTGGTGAGGACATCTTACTCTTCTCTCGGATTCGGGGAGGATTTGCAGCGAATAAACGGCGATTATTTCTATTCGGTGTGGAGGAAACGGAGCTGAGCGAACGGTTTTTCTGTTGAGGATGATTTCGCAGATAGTTTCCAGGTGGCGAGTTTGATATTAAGTATTAGTTGAAACTTTTCAATTGGAATATTTATCTAACTTCTATGACTAAGAAATAATCTTTCCATAAGAATGGATGTTTGCTCAAGAACACAGGGCTGGCCATCCCTTAGCCAGAATGCGAACCGCTAAAGGTTTTAAACTGGTCTGTTTCTTTCCGAAGTTAGGCAATTAATTTATCTCGAACCAGTATTCTTTGGTAAAATAGTCTTAAGGAACGCCTTCAACTAGATGCATTTATAATTTTTATTATTTAGATTTAAATTCTTTATTTATTTATAATGTATTCAGAAGTTAGTTTATACGGTTGTTCTCGTTGGTGAAAGTAATTGCGGAAAATAGTTTTTCGAAAATACTTATGAGAAAGAAGGGTTTTTGAATTTCAGGGGTTCTTTTTGGGGTACACATTCAGATCGTGACATCACCCTCTGGTCGAAATAGTTGGACAACCATTCTTAAAAAGAATTTTTACCTCTACAGTTAATATCTCTGGGGAGTACTCCGTTAAGAGAGTCTTGCCCGATGCGCACTTCGCTGTCAATGATAGCATCTGTAGGGGGCATTAACAGAATGAACAGAGGGACTATCCAACTTCAAGGAGGGAGAAAACAGTGGAGTATCGAAATCTAAAAGTTTGTTAAGAGATTTATTTAAATCCATACCGGAATTCATGAGAACATTTTTATTCTTACAAATATACCAATTCGCCCAAGCATTGAAACCATTACTGGAGCTGTGGATTATATTACAATTTTCAGTTGTGATATTGTGGGAAATTCCCAACGTACACTTGGCAACACTGGAATGGAAAATCTACCGGATTTGAAATGAGCTAATTGTCCATTAAATCCAGTAACAACTCGTATCCTAGATTGTCAAATGTATTTTAAATCACAATCAACACAAGTTACGTGTTTCATAACTGCCTGATATCTGTAATTTGCTGTCTTTATCTTTGGCAGTACCTAATAAATTCTTTGTGCTAAAGCTGTTAGAAAAGGATGCAATTAGGTGTTTTGTTTAGAATATATTCATTAAACCCTTAGTAAGGTGTGGGTAGTATGTCAACTTCATATGACGATTTGTAGACGAATCGAAAGTTGGAGAAAGGGTGGAACGATTTCTCTTAAGTGTCTTAAATTTATTAGTGTATACTTATTAATTTAAATCAACCAGTGTCTAAAATAAAACTTAACAGTGGTTGGTTCAGCTCCTAATTTCCTCAGAATTAGATTGTTTTCTTTCTCGGTTAAGTCAATGAGCGGCTCATAGCGGCATGTTGGTTTGAAAATAAAAGGTTTATAACATGTGTCATTTCTCGGTTTCATAAACCTCTTGTTTTTATAATGAAAAGTAAATGCACACGTAATGTAGCAAAAGAAATACGCCGACGAAGTTTCTTTCAAAACGCGCGTCTTACGGCGGTTTTGCGGCTGAGATAATAGTTAGGCTATCGGATGACGTCGGACTGACAAAAGGGCATTGGGCGTGTTTTAAAACCAGGCGGACTCTACACGAAACGGTATGGGAGTGGTCTACACAATCTAACAGCTATACCTTCGATCTATTTCATAATAGATCTTAGTTCTGCCCTAATGTATATCCCCTAGATGACAGCTTATACTTGTTCGCCCATAGATTCCGCCTATCTGTCCTACATTAGATGCATTCGAAAT
Source organism: Ladona fulva (assembly GCA_000376725.2). Taxonomy (NCBI): domain Eukaryota; kingdom Metazoa; phylum Arthropoda; class Insecta; order Odonata; family Libellulidae; genus Ladona; species Ladona fulva. The sequence continues at coordinate 123,773 of KZ309039.1, forward strand.
AGAATAGCCGGTCAGAGATAGAAAGCCCCGTGTCTAGATAAAGAGGAAATGATTTAAATTTAAATCTATGTATTACTCTTAAGGGGGAGATTATTGAGATTTGAAGTTTGATTAACCAGAAATTATCACTTTGAAATGGGATTCCTGAGATATGTTTCTTACCACATTGCAGAATAAGTAGTTGTTAATAGTGGAAATAGTACTATATAGACGTACTAAATTCACTACTACATAATTTTTCAGTTAGGATACCGAAGGTGAACAGATCTCTTGTCAGATCAAATCGATTTTAAAATAGCAAAATATTATATATATTGAAACTCATTCTGCCATGTTATGTTTCACGTCACGTTATTTTTTATTATATAATAATTATAAATACAGTATTTACTAAATATCTGATGCAATACATTTAAATAACTCATTTCACATTCTTTTACAAAAACGTGTACATATATAATGAAATCGGACGAGGTACACCTTCACTGTTTTTCGGTTTCGATTAACGAATGTTGAGGTGAACCCGCCCGCGTTCACGCGTCTGGAACAGTCGAATGTAACTCATTGTGTGTATTCAAATTAACGGATGAGATTGAATCATCTTCGTTAGTCGAATTTGTTACACTATAGAGGTCACTATATGTCATTTCACTGATAATCAATCCATCAATATTAATATTTAATGAAAAAGGGAGCTTTTTTAAGTCCTCCGTTACGATGCAAAGAGCATTTAACGTATTATAAATGAAAAATAATGTTATTTATTCATAAAATCAATCTTGCATCACTTGTATTAATGTGGGGTATATATCCAGCTTTGTTTTTGCTCTTGCGTGTTCTCATTAATTCTTCAGCGACGTCTCAATTTCAAATTCAAACTTCGTTCGCATTCGCCTCTTAGCACTTTGGAATAACAAATGAACATCGTGTAGTGACACCGCATGCACTCCCCTTCTATTGAGACGAAGATGTCGCCCTCATCTCGCTCGGAATTCCTTTGTTTTCCATCGAAGAATAACGAGTTCATATCGGCTTTGCCTGGAGTAAAACGGCATATTTCTGATGGTCCTGACGATGTGTTAAATGCTCTGACAAACTCCGGCGTCGGAAGAGCGTTTAATCCGGCAATTTAGATGGCCGATGGTCCAAGGACTATCCTGATCGATGCGGTCTACAGCAGCGTACCGATGTTTTTCGAGGAATCACCAACGTTGCCAATTCAGTGATTTCTTTCTCCTTTCTTAGCAGTGGGAACACGTTGCTAATTCTTTGCATTTTCTCTTGAAGTGCAAAGTTTAACAGAAGTTTTCGTTGAGGATAATACGTGTTTTAAGAAAACTGAGCTTATAGCTTATATCTTCGTTTACAATAAATTACAAGGTATTATTTGTTTACCGTTTCAGCAGTGGGACTCTTCATCATCATGTATTCTGCCTTCTGCCTGGTGCCATGCACCAAAGCTGTCTCCAATTCGTCCTGTTCCTTCTTTGTAGTCGCCTATCTCTACTTCATCTATCATTTTCAACCTTCCTCTTCTCTTTTCTTCTTCCACCGATCCCTCAATTGCCGTAATTTTAGTTAAAATCCCTCCAAAAATGTGTCCGATTCAGTTCCCTTTCCTCTGCTATATTATGCTTAGTAGTGTTGTTCCCTTCCCTAGCACCTCCTCATTCTTTACTCTCTCCATCCATTTTATTCTCTCCTTCACACTCACAACTCAAAGTCCTCCTCTCTTCTTCCTAAGGTCCATGTTTCACAGCCATAAGTCATCACACATAAAATATTCATCTTCCTCGTTTCTAGATCCACACTGCTGCATAACACATTTCTCTTCTTAATAAAAGCTTCTTTTTCCATAGCTATTCTTGCATTAATCTCTTTTCTACTCTTCCAATTTTCCGTCAACATACTCCCAAGATATCTATACCTTCTAATCTGCTCTATTCTTTCCTCATTTGTCGCAACATTCACATTTCCTCGGTCATTCACTCTCATAACTTTCTTTTTCCCAACATTTATTTTCATTTCATATTCTGTTATTTATTCTTCTAAACATTTATCGATCCTTGAAGTGTCTGGTTGTCATCGGCTAGGATCACCATATCGTCAGCGAATCTGTTGCATTTTATCTCCTGTCCTCCAATACTTATCTCTTTTTCATTCTTCATGCCTTTATGTAGATTTAAATAAAGCTAGCGAGAGGCAGCAGCCTTGTCTTACCACTCTACCCAGATCCATTCAGACTGTCAATTTTCCATTAACTTGAAGAGGGGCGCTTCGATATATTAATAATGAAAAACTTTATTAGACGAAATCTGGCTTTAAGAGACCACTCTTACTCTTTTTAAGTGAGGAACACAAGCAACCATTCCCTACCCAAGATTCGAACCCTGGACCCCGGCGTTGTTTGGCTAACACGATAACTAGGTTCTCCCGGATAGCCAAGTGGGCAATACGTTCGACTTTGATGAAAGTGGTCTCGGGTTCGAATCCCGGTGGGAGTCTACGTGCGTAGTAACCTCAGTTGTCGAAGCAATACTACCACGATAACCACTACCTCAAACCTCTAACATGATGACACCACAGCAGATATAAATAAATTAAGTGTGAACCTGTTTTCGTTCATCATTGTTGTGGATGTATATTAAACGTAAGCGTGATTGTCTGAGGGAGATTATAGTTTAGCTCTTGACTATATACTTTGTGCATTCAAATAGTATAACTTTGAAATAAAATTAGGATTACTTTTATTATGCCAAGATACATTCTAAAATGTTTGTTGTTTTGTATAGTATGTGTGTAACTATTTATAATAAATGTTGTATCTAAGTTAAAGATCTCACCAATCGCAAAAGTAAGCTGAAGCGAGCCAAGAAACCCCTTCAAAATTTATTATTCATAAGTTAAGGAATCGTTAATCAGAAATACTATCTGAGCGTTTTGGGTGTTGGAATTTGCAACGTAATTGTAGAATTTTTAGCAAATTTCTGGTTAAAAAACAATTTCTTTAGATTTTCTGTTTAAAACTCTATCTTACATTTCTGATAATTCTTTACATTTGTGACGACGAAATAGATTAATGATTAAATGATAATTTATTGACCTGGTGTTAAACTACAATCTACAGATCTTAATAATGCCTAATTTTAGTATTTAATGTGAATTTATTTCACTTATTCTTGTGCAATTAAGAAATCTTGGGTTTCTTCATAATTCTCGAACTGCCATTAAGTTCCGTTAGTTCTAATTGGTTTCCGTTTCTACTAAATATGTTACTGTTAATATCATTTTAAACCTTGCGAATTAACTCATTTAATATTAGTTGATGATTATAATTAAAAGTATGTCATATTAAAAAATTGACTCAAATTGCTGTACCGAATTTATGAATTGAATATGATATCTAATAGATTTGACTAAAGAAATTGTTCCCTTCATTGTTTAAACTTTTACACAATTTAAAAAAGGAGCACACTATCTCATTATATCTTATTAACATTACCGTTTTATTAATTATTTTTCTATTCTAAATATTTTACTGAAAAAACTGCATTAATTACCTATTTGGTTTCCAAAACAACAACAGCTAAAATCAATGAATGTAATCAATGAAGGAATTGAAAGTTTAGAGAATAGTCTTTCAGGAATTAATTTCGTCAACATTGGTATTCTGTATAAAGTGACACGACCTCTGCGGCATAACACAGCGTGCGACACCGCACCCTTCATCTCTTTCTATTGCCCGCTCTCTGAAAGGGAAGCCTTTGGACTCTCCTCGGGACGGATGATTCCGAGCGCGGGGCGAGAAAAATATGAATCTCCGAACAAAAGACGCTCTGTGGACGCATTTTGCTTTTGTCCGACGCCTACGACATCGCGGCCTCGTCTTTCTCCGGCAGAAGAAATAAATTCGACCGAGAATTCGATTCCCCACGCGCTTCCTTCGCAGACACTTCGCCTACCAAAGGTGCCGATACAATGGAGTGCTTGTTTTCCCGTTCTGCTGTTCCATTCTGCGGCAGATGCCTCCTCGCCATTATTTCGCACAATACGAATCGGTTCCACTGAATTTATTTCCCGATTCCAATAAAAGGCACTTCAGCGGCGTCTCGCTAAAGGGAGTGGGATTGTGTCGGATTCTCAATTATTTTTCAAATTATCTTTCTTCCGCGTCTGAGTGTTGGCTCTCGTAAGGTTTCGTTGGGAAAACTCTTAAGATTCCATTCAGTTTGCATTGATCTACCATCGACATGTTTCAGTCGATGACTTTTCTAGGTATAAACGTTTGCTAGAAATCACGAGTTGCTTATATTTATTTATTACGCAGCCTTAGCGATGAGATAAACTCCTACACCCGCAAGAATAATCAAAGCGTAACGATTATAGGAGGCGATTTTAACCTTCCAGATATCGACTGGGAAAATTACAGCGTTAAAAGAAGTGCCCGAGATGCCGATTCGTGTAAAAAATTACTAAATATGCTTCAAAAAAATTCATTAAACCAAGCGGTAAAATCACCAACAAGGGGAGAAAATATTCTTGATCTCTTATTGATTAACTCTCCTGAGCGAGTAAAGAACATTTCGATCGACGATGGACTTGGCGACCACAAGGGCGTATACGTAGACATCGATATACAACTAAATAAGCATAAAAAGCCTAAACGAAAAATCCACCTCTACTCCAAAGCAAATTTCGAGAGCTTTGCCGAGAATTTACTGACCAATCTTAATTCATTTAAGTCGCACGTCACTAATCTGTCCTCCGAAGAAACCTGGAAAAAGTTTATAGAAATTATGCATAGTTACATAGACCTTTATATTCCTTCGAAATTCTCAAAAAATGATTGCGAACCTAGGTGGTATGATAAAGAGGTTAGAAACGCACTTCGGAAACAGAGAGCACTTCACGGAAAAGTAAAAGCCCTTAAGGGTACAGACCAGTCTGATTTCTGCTCAAAAACAACGTTATTATTAGAGAAGCATAAGAATGCGAAATCCGATACTAAGCGTGCTATGCGAAACGCCCTACGTAATTTTAAGCAGAAAATTCTAGGTGATAGCTTAGAGGAGGACCCTAAAGCCTTCTGGTCGTACGTTAGGGAGACACAGGGAAAATTACAAACCGTTTGCTCATTAAGGGATAACGATGGCAATATTACTAGTGATCCGAAGAAGAAAGCGAACATCCTTAACGACTTTTACCAAAGCGTATTTGCAGCCGATAATAGCTCAGACAGCCTTCCGGTAACAAACACAAACGCGTTGATGTCAAGTATTTGTTTTACTGAAGAGGGAATCGCTAAACTCTTGCGTACAATTAAGCCAAATAAATCCCCAGGCCCTGAAGGTATTCCGGCTAGAGTATTGAAAGAACTAGCGGATAGCGTCGCTCCATACCTCCAAATCGTGTTCTCCAAATCAATTAATGAAGCCAGCGTCCCAATGGATTGGAAATTAGCGAATGTTACGCCCGTTTACAAAAAAGGATTAAAGGACGACCCAGGTAATTATAGGCCCATCTCGTTAACTTCACTGACAGGCAAAGTAATGGAGCACATCGTTGTTAGCTCACTAATGAAGTTTTTAGATAGCGCTAGTTATTTCAATAAGAACCAACACGGCTTTAGAAAGTCCCGGTCATGCGAAACGCAACTTGCGCTATTCGTCCACGATATTTTAAAATCTGCCGAGAGTAGTAAGCAAGTGGATGCTGTTTTCCTCGATTTTAAGAATGCTTTCGATAGAGTTCCTCACAACAGATTAATTTACAAATTAAAATTGGCTGGAATTAATAAGGAAGTAATTGACTGGGTCAAAGATTTTCTCTGCGATAGGGAACAACAAGTAGTACTCGATGGTGTTACTTCAAACAGAGTCAAAGTTACCTCAGGCGTACCCCAGGGCAGCGTGATTGGGCCCCTTCTTTTCTTGATATACATAAACGACTTGAGCCACGAAATCGATAGTAAAGTGAGGATATTCGCGGACGATACAGTTATATATAGGAAAATATCAAGCGTGGAAGACCAGGAATCCCTAGCAAACGACTTAGTTCGTATTCAACGGTGGTGCGAAAAATGGCAACTCGACCTAAACACAAGCAAATGCTCCGTAGTAAATTTTTTCGAAAGAAAACAGTTGCGGCAGAATAAATCGTACAGTATTAGCGGAACAGTAATTAAAGTAGTGGACTCGGTAAAATATCTCGGAATCACTCTTACGAATAACATGAACTGGAGCACGCACATCCGTAACATTTGTGCTAAAGCAACTAGAAAACTCGGTTTCATTAGGCGTATTGTCGGTAAATGTGACGAAAAAGCTAGAGAACGATGTTATTTTGCGTTGGTTAGGCCTCATCTTGAATATGCATCAAGTATATGGGATCCGGCAGACGATACATGCATCCGTGAACTCGAGAAAGTGCAACGGAAAGCGATACGTTTTGTTAAGAAGTGCTACGATAAAAAAGCAAGCGTTACCAAAATGCTGTCAGATGCAGGTTGGGAATCCTTAAAAGATAGGAGACTAGAAGCTAGATTGCGATTGCTTGATAAATTTAGGGAAAGTACATTTGCGGAAGATATAGTAGATATTATGAGACCCCCCTGCTACCTTGGACGATCCGACAATGAGCGCAAAATAAGAGAAATAGATGCTAGGACGAGTCGATTTAAGAATTCATTCTTTCCGCGAACTATACATGATAATAATAGGCTAAAAAAATAGTCCGAACGCCCGGTGTTTTCACCCCCTGCCACACGCCGTAAGGCGGCTTGCAGGGTATTTATGTAGATGTAGATGTAGATGTACAGTGCAATTTAGCCATCTGGAAATGCTGGGGGGGAATATAACATAAAAATTAATATCGATAGTAGTTGGGGGGAAATAGCCCATAGAAGGGAGGGAAACCCCTCGTAAAACCTCCTGTAGGCAATACATTACATATACAGTTTACAATTTAGACTTGAAAAGTGACATAGTAGTACAATAAACCTTTGGTTAACATTAAAATGTCTAAAAACCATGAAGTGGTACAAAATACATGGGAGATTATCCATGCAGTCACTTACAAAGTAGATGTTAAATTAAAAAAAAGAAAATTAAAAAAATTAAACAAAAATATGTAGAAGAGGAAGCGATAGCCGTGAGGTTACATAACATAAACTACTTGAATCTAGATTTAACCTTATTTTAAAACATTTTTAATTTTTTTCGCACTGGTAAGAGAATTGAAAAGATATGAGGAGCGTTAAGAAAAAGGAAGAAAAGTGTCCTTTCCCCTGCAGAAACCAACCAACTGCGTGAATTTGCTTGTACAGAACGAGACCGGTTAGAATAAAATGAAAATGAGTCAATTGTGTCATCTTCCTTTATTTTAACATCAGAATATGGAATAGAGAGACTGAGGTACTTAAGTAGAGCTGAAAAATTTTTGTCTCTCCGCGAATTGTTGTAAATATTTGTGAATTTGTAAATTAAACAGCATTACTTTTATTCCTTGCCATAGTTCCAATTTTAATAGACCTACATTTTTTCAACATCACGGCTGATAATGAACAAAATTCGTTCAAACTGTTCGCACCGAAGAAAAACTGTGGTAAAATGTGGAGGACATTCTATTTCCCAAATGATTCAGTCCATAAAGTCAAGACCTTATCTTTGAATCAAATATTTACAAATATTTTTCTTTTCATATACATTGACTATCTAAAAGCAATACGAAGCGTTGTATTTATGAAAGAAATGAGGCAATATTTCTCAGAAATATGGCACCTTTTTCACATACAGTAAGAAGGAATGTAATTTGAGAATTGAACTAATTAAGCGACGACAGGAGGAATGATTTGGGCAAATATTGAGATGAGAGGGATTTCTGAAGAATGTAATTGAGGGTGGAATTCAAGGGATAAAGCAGAGGGAAAGACAAAAAATGTTAGATGACATAAAAGATGGGTTAAGTTACCAGGTAACTGAAGAAATGACATTGAATAAGGAGTTTTAAGGCAAATGAGCCAACCGAAAGGCACAGCACTTATATATGAGGATATTATTTCATCTTTTCCTGTCCAAAAATAAATTTATTATCTTTCTTTTACGCATCTCACTTATTTATGATGAAAACGTTGCTTTTAGTGTAATCTTATCTCTCCATCCTTTTGCAATTTTTCGCCTTATTTCGATGATTAGTAACATCCGTGAGTAACTTCCTGTCACCAAAGACAAAAATAGAATCTTAATCGTTTACTAGACGATAACGTAAAGGGAAAACTTCGCACTTTCTTTTTTTTTGAGATATATGAGCAGTTAGTCCTGTATTCCCATTTATTAAAGATTATGTTTCAAAACTAGACTAAGTTCATAATTTAATAAAACAAAATGCGATTGATTTCGAGGTGATTACCTCATCATCTGAAGATGATGACCTCCTCAAAGATCACCTCGAAACCGGTCGCATATGCGTTTTTCTATATTATGGACTTAGTCTAGTTTTGAAACATAATCTGTAATAAATTATGGAGATGTTCCACCAAATATCGCTTGATATGTTTCGCTGTATCTTACGATGCCATATGTCGGAGACACGTCTTTAAGAGGATAACCTTAAAGGAATAACCGCAAGCAAAGAGATCACCGTTTTTCCTTTCACGTGTTAATACCGTCACGCAACCAGTTATGAAACCAGACGTGCTTTACATATGCGGTTCAGAGTTTGCGATACGGCTGTTGTTGATTCAAACACTCATTAGATTTCTGTCGACGAATCCGTCCGTGATCAAATTATATTATTTGGTTATTTTCATTATCTTCTGAACCTTTCTCAGAATGCGCTGTTCGCGCAAGTCATCTTGATCTTCTAGGAATGCGTCATAAAGAACGTCTTTCTTTTGACCTCAGTGAGAGGTAATCCTTCAAAAAACGCGAAGTGCAGAAACGGATTTGACGCCGATGAGTATCCACTTTGGGATTCAAAGATGCTTTAGATATCCATCGTCCCGTCTCGACATAGTCTGCTCCTTCCCTTGCTTCGAAACGTAGGTCGTGGAGGATTGAAAATTCTGCGGTAAAGTGTGAAAGTTATTTATACTTTTCTCTCATCATGAAGAGCTACCACAAAGTTGAGGCCGTAATAGTGATTTTATTGTGAGAGCCCTTACATAACGTTGAACATTAACTGTTCTCATGTTGAATAAAAAGCACTGCTCCCCTAAGCTTGATTTTATTTTTACAATCCATCCAATTTTGAGTGTATATTAACATCTGAATCCATTTTGAGTGAGAATCAAAATGGAGTCTCTAATTTATCTGAAAATAAAATTTCACCTAAGTTCATTTTACTTTCATAATACTGTGAAACCTTGGATTGCGAGCACAATTCGTACCGTGCTGATAAACCGAAGCACTCGTATATCAAAGAGGTCTCTAAGAAATGGTGAAAACTCAGATGATCAGCGTATACGTACTCCATGTATTGCTCGTATTGCTAGACCTCCCTCTTACATCAAATTAAAATTTATCAAAAATGTTTGCTCGCCTTGCAAAACATTCGCAAGCCAAGTTCCTCGCAGACCGAGTTTTAGTAGAACCGGAGTATGTGATTGCTCTCATAATGAAATAAGAATTTGAAACCTCGATTTTAGGAAACTTATTATACTTGAAACAAGGGAAAGGAAAGCGTGTTTTTCTTTTACGTACATAGAGTGTGCCTTTTCATATTTTGTTTCCTGCGGGTTTCGCTTTGCGCGTCAGCTGCCTCGGCGAGGACCTCTGGCGGCGGTTGGTGCCACTATGAGGAGCGCCACCTCCCTTGTTCGCAAAATACTACAGAGTACAGTACAGTACAAACTATCTTAAGAGTGTGGAAGAGGCGTGGCATGGATGTTTAATTGTTAGAATGTCAGCCTGGAAAGTGCTACGCCTGGGTTCGAGTCCCAATCTTGCTGCGATTTTTCACATCTGTTTGCCCTTATTGAACTTTATTATCGCTTTTCGTTGGTTGCAATAGAAATTAATCTCGTTAATGTGCCATCCATTGGTATTTCCTTTCGATTCTACGGTATGTTTACGATTTAATGTCTAAAACGAGACTCGGGTGCAAAAGATGGGATAAAATACGTAATGTGATTTGTTTGGATCAATTTGCTTTGACTTTGACAATCTGCTCTGGCAATTATTGCAATTCGATATCTATTGGACTGCAACCACGCCTAAACCAGGAATAACTTCAATTAAACGGAATCCGTTTTACGTTTTAAAAGACCTTCCGCTCAGGAGATCATATTTAAAATCGTTGGAACGGCTAAATGATAGACGCAACAACTTCTCCAGCCACGTTTTACGCCGGCGACGGCGTTGGGTAATCTCACACTTCCATTAAACGAGTCAGGTACTGCAGGTTTTTCTTAAATAACGCACTTGCCAGTTATTTTTGCCTCACCCACGTAAGTTGTTCAACAACAACGTGCGACGGGGGGCACTCTTGCGGAGTCTTTCTGAACTATTCCTTTTCCTCGTAATTTTATCACGCACCGAGAAATAAACGTCACACAAAGGAATGAAAATCTCCGCAAAGATCATCGCCTTCCATTTTTGCGGGATTTGTGAAAGGAATAGACGTGGTTTACATTCGCCCACACGTATTGAGGAGAAGCAGAAAGCTGCTCAAGGGGCGCCTTCGAACTAAATTACACATCGACGTTCGCCTCGTAGATAATTGGTGCAGCGCAGGGAGCAATGGCGGTTGATCGCCTTTCTCTTGGCTTAATTCTCATAACAATTCCATTATGGGTTCATCTTTGATCTCGACATGCGGAGGACGCAGTGAATGGCGAATGAATAAAGGCAACTGCATTTCGAATCTCAACGGGCGTCTTTAGGGGGAAGTGGTGCACTGAATTAATTGCTTTGGTGTCAAACTCGCACGTTGGCAAGGGTAAAAGCGAGCTTCCATCGCAAATGTAAGGTGTTAAGCCTTGTTCTCTACCGTTCTTATTTTTGCCGCAGTGAGGGTTTTGAATTTGAAATTTGTTGAGTTTTGTGAACGTAGCGGATATGTATTCTCCAATCCGAGACGCGCCTTTTCTTCGCTTTTAAAAATCGGGAGCATCTTTGAATTGCGGTCTAAAATGCATTATCGGAAAGTAGGTATTGCGTTGTATAAGCACATTAACTGTAACATTTTAAGCTATTATTCAGCCTACTCAGGGCCAGACAACGTCCTTTTCGTAGACAATAGTTAACGCTAGCACAGTCCTTCTTCAATTTGCCGGTAGGTTACGATAAATAGGAGAATAACTGGTGAAGATCACGCATCTTATGACGCCTTGAATAATTAAAGGATTAGCGAAAAAATACATAATATTGAGTAATTAATAACTATTGTCCAATCGATATACTACCCGGGTGTGTTGGGACACGTACCACGGCGAATAGCACGCGTCTTACAATCTGTCTCACAAGACCGGGACTCGAACCCGGGTCTCCCGCTTTCCGGGCGAAAGAGCCTCTATTAGGTTGTGGTTGTGAACAGTGCTACTTAATCAGACGGATTACTTGCTCAAGTCGAATAAGTCTCCCCCAAAAGGCATGGATGAATGTTCTGGCAATATAACTCAGTGGCTAGAACAGTCGCCAGGAAAGTGGAAGACCCGGTCCTATCACACTTTTTCATGTCTCCTCCTCCATGGAAAATATCACTAGGCGATTATCTTGCAAACCTACCTATCACCCTTTTCCTCATAATATCTTTATTTCAATTTCATTACATCTCTGTATCACATGTTACTGTTAATATAATTATAAATCTGGTTCCCCCTCAACCGCGGAATATAGATTTTCCTCAATTACTTAGGTCGCATTTTTATTGAGCAACACGTACAAGGAAGACAGAGTTCATATTACATGCTTAATAGCAGAAGAATCAAAAGAAAAATAATAAAAAGTCACTTTATTATAACCATATTTTATGGTCCTTGAAACTGCCAAAAGTTATCTTCTAACATCCAAGTTTAGGCACTTTTGGATCTTACCGAGAATAATTATAAATTTACTCTAAAGCAAGAGGAAATTCAATAATAGCTGTGCGATTGCTAGAAGAATACTGGAAGAAGATCATAATAGTAATTCATTCATAGAAAGTCATGTAATTTCCCTTCTCTTCTAGAGAACAGTTGCTGTGATATAATGTTAATAAGTATCACAGTGCATGACATTGTAATTTAACAATAGAATGGACATTGCAAAATAAAATTAATGTGGTCAAGCGTTACACAGTGGAATTTTTAAGACTTGGAATGTACCAGCTTTTGCATGCCCCATGTATGGAGTAAGTCAGGCTGATTTATTTGTCGAAAACAATACGCTTTGAGAGAGAGTGTTTATAAATATTTTACGAGCGGATGGTCGTTGGCGTGTAACCCGCGCTCTCATCGAAAGGAGAGCCTCCGTTGTAACGGTCGTTGGAACTGAAGGTGAGAATTATTAAGATGGCGTATAACCATTACGAGGCCGAGTGGCTGGCATCTGCGCTACATCTAAGCGTGTTCTCCGCCCACTCTCGCCTCACTCTATTGCTCCGTTGTAGTAAAACTCGCTTTTGAGTTACGAACACTTCATAGTCATATACACGTCAAGACGGAAGATAAATTCGTCACTGCTTAGTTTTTTTTCGCGATGTAGTGCCTTTTTGTCTTCTACTGATTAATGTCGACTCGAAAGCGCCTACCTAAGTTGATCTCGACTCTCCCTTCCCATGCTTTGCTTTCATGCCACTCACTTCGGTCCACATTTCCTTTATCGTCTTCGTTTTCGGAACTAAGAATAGAAGTGGGTTGCTCTGTATTGCACCACTTTCAATCCCTCTTTAGGATTTGATTTTGTAACTTCTATCGTTTCAGATTGATTCTTTAATAGCTAGTATCAAGAAGGTGACTTCATAATATACAAACGTCACATTTCTTTGATATTATTTAAGTCTTTATGAAGACGAGATGGAGTCTCTTCCTCCATCTTATCTGCCGTTAATGATATTAATAAAAACACAAATGCAATTTGTGAATAGAAAATTAAGCGGAGAGAGAAAATTAAAGGATGAGATGTGGATGTAAATACTCAGGAAACATCTTAATAAAAATTATCCACAGCAGGAAAACACAGATGAAGTAGTCAGAAAGTAGTCTTCGAAAACCAACTGATAGGACAAGATAAAAGATGAGAAGAAAACTTTGTATATTGTGTAATCCACTTCAGCAGTGGTGTAACGAAAATGCAACACAAAAATTGCATAAAATTATAGTAATTGCTATATAAATTGCAATAGATGCAAACTAAGTGAAAGAAAACAATAAAAATCACGAAGAAATTACCATTTTTAACAAAAACACCGGAAATTTAAGAAAGTTGAACTNCCCTTCAAAATTTATTATTCATAAGTTAAGGAATCGTTAATCAGAAATACTATCTGAGCGTTTTGGGTGTTGGAATTTGCAACGTAATTGTAGAATTTTTAGCAAATTTCTGGTTAAAAAACAATTTCTTTAGATTTTCTGTTTAAAACTCTATCTTACATTTCTGATAATTCTTTACATTTGTGACGACGAAATAGATTAATGATTAAATGATAATTTATTGACCTGGTGTTAAACTACAATCTACAGATCTTAATAATGCCTAATTTTAGTATTTAATGTGAATTTATTTCACTTATTCTTGTGCAATTAAGAAATCTTGGGTTTCTTCATAATTCTCGAACTGCCATTAAGTTCCGTTAGTTCTAATTGGTTTCCGTTTCTACTAAATATGTTACTGTTAATATCATTTTAAACCTTGCGAATTAACTCATTTAATATTAGTTGATGATTATAATTAAAAGTATGTCATATTAAAAAATTGACTCAAATTGCTGTACCGAATTTATGAATTGAATATGATATCTAATAGATTTGACTAAAGAAATTGTTCCCTTCATTGTTTAAACTTTTACACAATTTAAAAAAGGAGCACACTATCTCATTATATCTTATTAACATTACCGTTTTATTAATTATTTTTCTATTCTAAATATTTTACTGAAAAAACTGCATTAATTACCTATTTGGTTTCCAAAACAACAACAGCTAAAATCAATGAATGTAATCAATGAAGGAATTGAAAGTTTAGAGAATAGTCTTTCAGGAATTAATTTCGTCAACATTGGTATTCTGTATAAAGTGACACGACCTCTGCGGCATAACACAGCGTGCGACACCGCACCCTTCATCTCTTTCTATTGCCCGCTCTCTGAAAGGGAAGCCTTTGGACTCTCCTCGGGACGGATGATTCCGAGCGCGGGGCGAGAAAAATATGAATCTCCGAACAAAAGACGCTCTGTGGACGCATTTTGCTTTTGTCCGACGCCTACGACATCGCGGCCTCGTCTTTCTCCGGCAGAAGAAATAAATTCGACCGAGAATTCGATTCCCCACGCGCTTCCTTCGCAGACACTTCGCCTACCAAAGGTGCCGATACAATGGAGTGCTTGTTTTCCCGTTCTGCTGTTCCATTCTGCGGCAGATGCCTCCTCGCCATTATTTCGCACAATACGAATCGGTTCCACTGAATTTATTTCCCGATTCCAATAAAAGGCACTTCAGCGGCGTCTCGCTAAAGGGAGTGGGATTGTGTCGGATTCTCAATTATTTTTCAAATTATCTTTCTTCCGCGTCTGAGTGTTGGCTCTCGTAAGGTTTCGTTGGGAAAACTCTTAAGATTCCATTCAGTTTGCATTGATCTACCATCGACATGTTTCAGTCGATGACTTTTCTAGGTATAAACGTTTGCTAGAAATCACGAGTTGCTTATATTTATTTATTACGCAGCCTTAGCGATGAGATAAACTCCTACACCCGCAAGAATAATCAAAGCGTAACGATTATAGGAGGCGATTTTAACCTACCAGATATCGACTGGGAAAATTACAGCGTTAAAAGAAGTGCCCGAGATGCCGATTCGTGTAAAAAATTACTAAATATGCTTCAAAAAAATTCATTAAACCAAGCGGTAAAATCACCAACAAGGGGAGAAAATATTCTTGATCTCTTATTGATTAACTCTCCTGAGCGAGTAAAGAACATTTCGATCGACGATGGACTTGGCGACCACAAGGGCGTATACGTAGACATCGATATACAACTAAATAAGCATAAAAAGCCTAAACGAAAAATCCACCTCTACTCCAAAGCAAATTTC
>KZ309039.1:147679-240565 GCA_000376725.2 Ladona fulva
TTTTATTTATTTATCGTATGGCCTTTATCTTACACATTCGACCAGGAACGTTTGCATGGATTAATACAAATATAACATTAAATTAAAACAACGAGGTTACAAAAGGCTTTTAGACTGATTTACAGTTTTAGTCAAATGTTAATGGAATTTGATGGAAATTAAAAATACTGAATAAGACTTAAAAAGATTCAAAAGTATACTGAATTTGACAAGTGTCTTCACAGGATACATTTCGTAATACGTGTATCAGTTCCTAACCTCTTTGTGGCATCCTTTTCTTGGAAGAAAAACATTTTCATCGTCTATTTTCGTTTACATCGGAAGCATGGATTTTTTGGGAAATATATTCCTGAAGTTACCACTAATATAACCAGTTTGTTGTCATCATGTTCTCCTTATATTTACGTTTCCTCTGTGAATCGCGAGGATGTTATGAGAAGTAGGAAATATTTAACTCATCTCATTTAAATCACATTGTGAGTTCGATTGGAGATGTGTTTTATTTGTAATTAAAATATTGTGATTCGACAAAGGTTTGTTTTGAGACGTCGCTGATGGATCGAATTACTCAGTCCGTTTGCATCCATTAGCCGCGAATGTCTGTCTAGATTCTTGTCCTATAAATAATGCATATTGTAAGGCGGAAATTTGCATTATTTTCTTATATTTTTATTTCCCCATGTGCATCCCCCATGAGTAGATTATAGTTCCTGGTAAATGACAGATGTTCGCATTATAGCAAAGATGTCATTCGTGAAACCATCCGTTTATTTTCCAATTATGTTTATTTAAAGCTTAAGTTTACCATTTATTCTTTTCTTTTTATGATGACGAGATTTTGTGCAAATATTCGCATCATGTTGGTACAAAAAATTAATTTAACGATCAAATAAAATAAAATTTTTGGTAAATTCCGCTTAGCCTTTAATGTACTACCGGTTTCATCGCTGTGCGACATCTTTAACTATTTTATTGTTATGTGTTAAAGATTAAACTGCGTACTTCTAGAATTTAAATTAGAAAGAATGTTCCATTTATAATACCTTGTTCACCATTCTACTTAAATAACAATCTTCGACGTTTTTTCTTATATTTGGACGATATCTAACTATTTTCAGTAAATTTATCGCATTTTCTTTTCATAAACGTCATTTCTCAGTAAATACAAAGACAAAAATACTCCTATTTCTTCCTGCTTTCTGTCAAATAAAGCATTCAAGAATTCGTTGTATTTGTAAAATTTAATTAGAGATTTTGAGCGTAGGCTTAGCCGTTAGCGTTGTCGTAATTTATTTTCCACGCCTTTAATGAATGCGCTTGCAGACGCACTTAGTTCCTCATCTTCCCCTTGTGCCTCGCTAAGGCCGTTTCTCCTGGCAACGAACCACAGCCTCCTTAGATAGTGAGTGGGGACTCACTTGCTTTATGAGTCCGCTTTCATCAGCCGTTGGTTCGCCTTTTCCAAATGGACGACGCCCGATCACTAATGAACGCCCTTATCAAAAGCAACATGGAGAGCGGACAATCGAAATTAGCTATAGATTCCGGCCTTTCGAGCCGCATACCTTCACTTGAACATGAAGACGTGACTTATATTCCGATTTCCGAGTGCGTGTGTCGGGAACTGGTTACCGTCGGAGTGTTTTAAGAGTTTCGGAATTTCGACCGCTGATGGTCCGCTATTTTTCCGAGTCGGCCCTAAATGATGACTTTTCCTGTGCGTTTTAGTTGGATGTTAGTCTATCGTTATATCTATCAATGCTCTTTGAAATGTGGTTGCTGCCTTAAGTCATTTGCGTGGAAGACGATCATTAAATGTTCATGAGATAAATAGCACCTTGAATGTGGTTAACTATTACAGATATAGTAAAAATCGTTTCTTGTTACCTTTGAGCATTCAGCTAGGTAAAAACATGTACACCTCAAGCTCATTGTAAAGTTCTTATGCAATTATAATTTTCTATTTTTCCAAGAGATCGTTCAAGAAGAGTTAAAGCTTCAGGTAACTTACAGGAAATTAGTGTAAAATAGGTCAAATACGTATGCATTAAGCCTTATGTAAGGGTGTTATGCAAATTTACTAAGAGAAAATGATATACTGCCCACAATTAAAAAAATTAATGTTGATAGGTAGTAATCCTTTTTCTCTTTATGAATTAAGAAGGATGTTCCACGAAACATCGCTGGACTCCAAATATTTTATTATGCAACTCTACATTTCTATTTTTCCATGAGGTTGTCAGAAAAGAGTTGAAGTTCCGATGTATTTATTCAAAATTAGTGTACATAAAATACTTTTCTAACAAGAATAGAGTACACTGAAGTTGGCTCTCCGTGGACCATAGACAAATCACACACTTCAAATTTACACTAAAACATTTTATCGAATTAAAGAGCACCACTAAAGAGAAAAATGTCACTATCGACATATTTTTCAACAAAAGCTAAAAGGTTAAGTTTTTGTCTCGTCGCTGTTGTGTAATTTTTTCAACACTCTAATTGGAAACTTCAGTCAAAGCACATCATGCATACATAAATTAGCATTCGTTTAATATTTTTGTTAGAACAGTCACAGATAGTGCATACGTTAGCTGTTATGAATAACAAAATGATATTCAGGCGACGAAAATTAATTTCAGACTGTGGAGAAACTGTGACGAAAACGAAGTAAAAATTTCAGAGGCCTGAGAATGAATTTGTTCATAACTAAGGATAGAAGTGAGAGCTGTCGGAATGCTGAACCTAGCCCGCTTTTTGAGACTTAAGATGAAAATCTTAGCAGTCAAAACAGAAACCTAATCTGCAACCCGCACCCACTTGTTCTGGACAACTCAAATGATCCATCTACTTTTACAGAAGCTGATCCGTTAGGAGTCCTTAAACATCCATCATTTTGGAACTGACTTATTTTTCTATATTCTAATTGACTTCGTCTCCCTGAGCTATTTTAGGTCGTTTGGGGCTTCAGGAAGTTACACATTAGCGTAATTCCTTAGCGAGTGTTCGGATGAAACTGAAAAATTGATCGGAAAAAACAAGAGGGAGGAAAGGCGTACGGAGACGCGTAGACGAAGGCGTTTCGAAATAGAATATCATTAACAAGTTTTAGGTTTCTATAACTATAAAATTCTCCTCCCACAGGAAACATCCACCTAATCCGAACCTGTTTTGAATAATCAGTTTCCTTATTGTGTGTTGCAATAAGTTCAGTTGATTTATTGTAATTTTCAGCGTAGGACAGAGGCCATGAAGAGATGGCAGGTGTTATATTGAGCCAATCGATCTTTCATTCTAGGTGTGCTTATTATGGGTGTAATCGCGGAGATAGTTCAGAACCTGTTCGGAACTGCGGTGCAGTTCGCGTTTCGAGCCTTCGCGGAGAAAAATCATCCTGCGAATGCGCCTCAGTTCCGAACTGATTCTGAACTTCCTCCGCGAATAAACCAGATGTTCGATCACTTACAAAGCAGTCACTTTGCTCATTTTAATGTAAGTATATAAAGTATTTTGGTCCTTTGTCGATTCATCTGCACCATCACTTTTTTTGAATCCATGGCTACCGGTAAATCACGCTCTTCAACTGACTGACAAGTTACTTTGTGATATTCCATTGCGGTAGGAAAATGGAAAAAAAATAATTACTTTTCTCTAGGTGTCTATGTCCTGTTTTTATATAAAGAAAAACTTCGAAAAAAATACTTTGCGCACAAACCAAAAGAGCGCGACGAGTTTGGACCAGTGGTATTTTTGCGAAGTTTTTGTTTATATAAAAATAAGACCTATTCTCTTGAGAATAGTGGTTTCCTTTTTTATTTTAGAGCAAGTTACGCTCTCTTTATAATTTCTGAAAATGCAATTGCCATTACTTAGCAAAGCACACGTCTGTTACTGTAATACCCAATGCTTAGATATGAATTGCTTTGGTAACGCAAGAGTTTTTCTTATCGATGAGATCTCCATCGCGAATTCCTCATCGTTTATTCATTCGAATGTGAGATTCATCCGAAACGATCTCCAATGACAACGGATTCGCCGGGGATTTATGACTCTGCTCGAATGATTATGTGAGGATTGATAACTGCGTGAAAAGTTCTTGCGCGCCTCATCATCGGGTGATATTTTATCGGAGATTGATATGGTTCGGTCTGTATGAACAGGTTTCACCATGAGATACGTGCGGAAATTAACTAGGAATCACTGATAGGTTACCAATGAATAGAATGACATTTACAGAAGGGTGTTTAAGCCCCCTATCTGCGCCTCTTTGTCATTTGAAGTGCTTTTTCAAGGCGTATTCAGGGGCGGATTTATAGTTAGGCGCCATACATACATACAGTAGTCTTTATTGGGCGAAATAGACGCTAGCTGAGGGCATCGATAAGTCTAACTCCTAAAGAACTTTACATCTATTGAGTAAGTCTACGTAATAAGTTTATAGAATATGTTAATCGTTTATGTCACTACATAGACTTATTGCATCCATACAATTTTTAATCTTTGATGTTTATTTGGATGTGAAAAGTCTATGGGACCTTATTGAGGTGCGCATACAACCAATACGATAGTTGCGCTACAAAAAAATATCATATTGTAATATATATAATATTGATATTGATTGTATGCACACCTTTCACAACTAAACAGTTTAGTCGAGGTAAAATCGTGAAACCTGTACATCTCAACTAACTGATTAGTCTTAGAAGAATTGTATGAATGCTCTAGGCCATAGTGTGAAGTATATCCATCACTGATTGTAAGACTTTCACTATTGGACGCTATAACGTCACTTCTACCGGAAGAAGCCGACGCGTCGCGACGCCAGTGTCGGGGAAACGTCGCAGGCTTTTCTACAACATCGTAAATCCGCGAACGTATTATTTGTCAGTCTATCCATCAAAATTTGTATTTTATAGAAATAATTGCGATCGAAAATAAGTTTGTTTATTTTGCCATAGTGAAGCGACTGCGATTTCCATGGAAGCGTATTTGTGTATTTCGTGAAAAAATTGGCATCGCATACGTCGCGGAAGTATAAAAATGTCAGTAATAGATCTGCGCTTCCAGTTTGTCGCAAAATCAGCACCGTCGAGGGGTTCAGCATATTTCTATGCATGACCTGCGTTCTATTACTTGCATAAAATAAACAGAACCTTCTCAGATTACTTACATCCGCAATTCGTTTACCATCTTATTTGACTTTGGTAAACCACTATATTGGCTTCACATTCCATTTCATATCTGTTAATCAAATTGATGATGTTCGAATCGAGGGCTTCGAGAAGAGAAAGATCTTTTTCTTTAAAATTAGGCACCGTCAATACCGTTCCGGGAATTTGAAACTATATTAGACTTCAGATATACGAGTTATCATCGCTACAAACACCGAATTCTTGTTTCAAAAGCATTATTTTGTATGGTTTCACGCTGGAATCCACGCTAAATTATCCGATCCTAATTAAAAGGCGTAAACATCCTTTTCCTCGAATATCTGAAGTACTATCCAATATAGAGAGCTATTTACGACCGCTTAGCCCCGTTGAAGCCGTTTTGGCCATCCAACCAGTATAATAATGTTTATTGGCTCTTGTTTGCGGTTCAAAACGATCCTTGTATATTTCGTGCGCGATAAATACGTGCTTAGAAACTCCAAGCTACGAGCGATTTTAATTAGATTCGCAGAATTTCGAACTTCATTATTGCGCTGTTTGGAGCCAATAATAGGAAACTTGTAACGGAAATGCGTTGCACGCAAAATATATAAAGTTGATTATGAGCCTGAGCATCTGGTTTTGAGGAGCACCTCCGCCGTTGAATCGCGCTGTAGCTTAGGACTAACGGCCGCTCCGACATAACATATTCGCATACATTTACGGCATCATCGTATTCGTTTTTCGGCACCTTTTCCCATGCTTTACGACTCTATAATATGCACGGAAGGGTGAAGGGGATGAAGATATGCAGGGCCTTTGGCAGAAGGTTCTGTGAAGCGTCAAGAATCGGTTTTATTTTCCCTTGAGGGAGACATGATAAAACACCCTGTCTTCCGGATTCCATACGAAACTTCCCCATACTCATCAGTTTTTTTGTTAAATGAGGTACAAGCAAGAAGATAAATATACTTCTTTCAGAAATCCAGTCACAGAAAATCCTCTTTCATTCTTACCACGTCCATTTCTTGTCGTTGATACCTGCCTTGTTAAAAAGGTTATACGACCTTATATTTCTCAAACAAATAATCCACGGTCGCTTTGTGTCGAAAGAAACAATCCCTGAACTGAATATTGTATGGCAAGTGTTTATGCCCAGGGAAGGAATGAATGTTTTGAAAAATTCTCTCTTATAAATTGCCAAGCGTCGTAAAATACTTAACTTTATTGATTGAAATCAAAATTTATACATATGAATGAGTAGAAATATTTTCAAAAACTTCATTAGGCTAAATGTTACTGCTTGCTAAACATTACTGTAGGCATAATAAAGTTATAATGGTTTCGAGAAACGCAGAAAATTCTATTAAATATATTTTTTGGAACAGATATGAGCTACCGTCTGTTAGTCTGAACTAACACATTCGTCTAGCCACTAGGAGAATAAAATTGGAAAGGCAAACCTCTGGAATTTTTATCACGGGTAAAGGGACGGGAAACCTCTTTCCATCGTTCTCCTCATCCAGAGGGAAAATAATTCGGGTAGAAGAAGTCATCCCTGGAATCCGAAAAATTTCCATACGAAAGTTCGCTTGGCCTCACGACTAAGCACCATAATGGATTAAGAGGAAAGACCGACCTGAGCAAAGATGCGAGAAAAATTCCATTTGCAAACAAAATCGCGTGCGAAAAAAGGGACACCAAAATAAGAATGCCTGTTGGCGTTTTACAACCACGCGGTGCGGGATGTAGACTTGGACGCCGCCGCCTGCGTTGACCGTCCTAAACAGTATAAAAAAAGACGCATATTCCGAGAAACATAAAGCCTGAAAGGTAAAAGAGTTTTATTGCCTTCTTCTCATTCCATCGCTACGTATTCTCAAGCCTTCCAACTTCCTAAAGGTCAAAATGTTTCCATTGCGGGGTGGAAAGCGGTTGCCGAACCGGAGCAACTGTGATGACGAGGAATAAGTAAGAAAATGTTCCTAAATTAATTCCTTAGTCTCTAAAATCAACTGCAGGTGTGAATTAGAAGCTAATACTCTACTGTTGTCAGGATTTATTATTAGGCATTGTAGGCGCTAGCTGACGGCCTCAACCAAATGGGGGGCTCCAGTAAGACTACTTGCCTGTCTGCGATGTCTTCAGCCCGAAGGCTATTTTGAACCTCATCCCCACTACCATCAGCTTCGGAGAGGGGGCTTAGGCAACTAGGCCAAATGAGGAGTGAGGTTTTGCATTGCTTTTCTCACTGAGACAGAATGCTGTAAGCGGAAAAAGTCCACTTAAGTGAAGCACAATGATTCTACGATTTACACTTTTCGTAACATTAAAAAAGGAGAGACCTTAATAATGCCATTATTCCGCATCACTCATACCTCAGTAGCTTTCATATTACTCCAGCCATGAACAGAACTGAGACTAAAGTTAATGAAAGATACATTTTTCTCTCTCCTGTACGAAAAGACAAATGAAAAATATTACAATGGTGAGGTAGCAGGACCGACCTATCTGTAACATTCTACAAATTGTTCTTTTTATTTCATTAACAAAAGAATTTGATATTTGATCAGTGGGTTTACATAAAATATTCATAGAAAAGATTACATTTTTGTCACTATATTGTGTAAATTAAGTCAATGATTTTTTATTTTCTAAAGAAATACTATGATATGTTCTTGTTAATAGACTTATTAAATAAACTTGCTTAATTATTCTTGCCCTGGCGAAGCGTCTGACATTTATATGACGTTCATATTTGTGTATTATATGAAAAAATTGTAGCTTTTGCTCTCATAATTCCTAAGTTCATCTTACGTCATAGATAAAGTACTGCACTTCTTTTATCTTTATTCTAGTTAAAAGTTTGAGCAAAAAAATTATCAATTAGTGTTATTGAAAAGTTTAAGCCTTCAGTAAGGTGCATTTACCTCTTCTGAGCTTTATCTTAAGGAAATTAAATTCCTCTCATTTAAATCGGCCTCTCATACGCCTCAGTTTTTTTTTCTTATTTTATTCTTACGGAGTTCACCCTTTTATTACGTTTTCTCTCACAATTTATTATTTGGCGTTTAAAATCCTCAAGCTATACGACAATTCCCTTCGCGGGGACAGATTTCTCCAAAACGTCACGTATGTCATTCTTACCCCGCATTCTTTTACTGTTCCTCGACTGCGATAAAAATTAACTATCCACATAATACCTGCTTATAATACGTCGCAAGATTCTGGAACCGTTCTTTTAACCTTTCCACTGCTCTGTGCGGCAGAAATACATAAAACGAGTTCGTCATTAATAAAACTAGTTATTTCTTTTACATCTATATCCTCTCGGTGATGGATGATAAATGAAAAGATGTTATCCCGCTCCATCCGACGCGCATCAAGATGATGTTGGTTTTCGGTTTTCTTTTGTTCGTGCTATTTCATTAATTATTACCGAGGGAAGATTGAGGACGTTAGGATTTGTTATGGTGTCTCTTAAATGGGAGTTGGATTCATGCGGAGTACGTGACTCAGAGGAGAGCGTAATGAAAAGCAAAACACACGCGGCACAAATACACGGACTCGACACATGTAGATTCCAATCTTCGAATGCGTCATAACAAGGTCTGTGGATCGGACGAGTTGAAGTAATGAAGAGTCCTGTCTGTCCGATTTTCTTCACTTCTTTTCCTTCGCCGTTTCCGTCCCGTTCTCCGCATTTCTTCAACACTTCCTCTTCGTTCATTTCTTCCATTCTCTCCGTACTAATCTTTCTCATTGGAAACATTATTTCCTGCGCATCATTTGAATTGCATTCCTAATCCATCGTATGCAAAACAATGCATATCATAATACTGATATTTATGTATTCTATTGTTGTATTAGTTTCTTATATGTTTTTTCTTTACATTTTGAATTATCATGGTTTTTACTTTATGTTATGTAAACGTAATGTAACTTTTCGTATGCAATACTGCGAATATTTTCTTTATTTTAATTTTTATGTCTCTTAAAATGCTTATTTTTATCTAATTACATGCCTAATAACCAATTATATGCAGTATGTTATGTTGCGGTTGTAGTTTTGTATTCTAAATAATTATCTTAGTTTCTAGAAATATATTACTTTATATGGTATTATTTGCTTCATTTTGAACGATTGAACGATACGCGAAAGTAATCGATTTGGGAAATTGTTGCATGCACCCCCTGCCACACGCCGAAAGGCGGCTTGCGGGGTACTTACATAGACATAAATGTATGTAACATTGTGAACTTATTCCCCTTTTTACTATTGTTTGTAGAATTTAAAAGGACATTATCCCCTCTTACCATGATTTACTCTTGCGGCGAGGTTAGCCATAAATAGCCTCTATTCTACCCTAATATTATTATTTCCCGTTTAATATTATAATTATTCTTAAAATAAGGAGAGAAGAGATTGCAGTAGTCTTCGGATATCATTATCTTATCTTGCCTTGAACTTAATAAATGTAAACGTAACTATTACAAAACAATCATAACTAGTTTAGCCTCATTCGCAAAGAAACCGATCTTACGCATTTCGGTTTGCAAAATATAGTATGTTTCAAATCGAATTACTGTCGTAAACATAAATAATAAACTGCCCAACACACCGTTAAACTTACTTTTGCTGTAACTGGACCATTC
Source organism: Ladona fulva (assembly GCA_000376725.2). Classification (NCBI taxonomy): domain Eukaryota; kingdom Metazoa; phylum Arthropoda; class Insecta; order Odonata; family Libellulidae; genus Ladona; species Ladona fulva. The sequence continues at coordinate 157,483 of KZ309039.1, forward strand.
CAGAGACAAGTAAATGTTGTATTTTATTAATTGTTGCAACTTTTGTATAATCTAAATAATTGTGGAAAAGAGCGAAGAACTGGATCTGCACTATTGACGCATATACTAAGAAAGTAAAGATAATTATTTTATTTAATATTCTTTTACATCAAAGTTAGTATTTTAATTGAAAATAAACGTCTGACTTCGGCAAGGCATAAAAATAGCCATAATAATAATAATAGTTCGTTTCGTAATTTACGTCCGCAAGAAGACTCCTCCGTATTATACAAGTGTCCTATTATCCGATGAGGCCCCGATCCACATTACCTGGGAGAATCTACACTCTGCTGTACAATAAATGCGCTATAATTCATCGCAGCGGAGTGACTTGCGGAATACTCACAGTCTGTGGGCAGGTGAGAAAAAACATACGTCGACCTTGATCAGGTCCAGATAGGACTCGAGGTCTGTTTTTTGGGCGGATTTCTGTTTTTGAGAAGTTCCGTTATACAAATGGCCACCCATTGCTACTGACTCTTGCTCGATGCTTTCGGGTGAATTCATTTCAAAATTAAATAATTCAAGAAAGTACTTAATTTAAGAATATCTTGATTGTTATCTTACGGAAGTCCCATATACTTGGTAGAGTTATGATTTTAGAAGTCTCTCTTTTACGATCTCATCAACTGATAGTAATGTTGTAAATGATGAGGAATTTGGTCCTTCGTTGTTGGAATTCTACAAGTAGAAATGGAATGGGTTTGAAGCCGATCTTTATAGTTCGAGTAAAGTTATTATGGAGGATGTTCAGAAATAAAAGTGAAAATTTAATGCATTATTGAGGTCGTATAACAAGAAATAAGCTACTTCTTTGACTCTCGATTCATATCAGCGCGTCAATTTTCACACTTTATTCGTCTTGCATCTCGAATACACTCTTGAAGGATTAACCCCCGCCAAGAAAATAATAACAGTAATAATGATAGTGTTAGTTACTTCTTTAATGGAAACATTATTCATGGAATCATCACCCATTCCAATAAGGAATGGATGTAAATACGAAGATAATAATTAAATCCATTTTAATATTCATTTGCAAAAAATCAGTCCCTGCTCATAGAAATCCGACTATCCGGGACTCGAACATTCGAGTTGAAGTGTAACACTCTAACCACTCCGCCGCCGAGGCCGTTAATATAATTTTATATATTTAGTGACGCACGATTTTTTTAGGGATATCCTGAGATTTTGAATTGTACGTATGTATTTTGCCTTTAATTAGAAATGTGGGGTATTAAATTTCTATGCCAATATGTCAAATATCATTAGCAAAATAATAATCACCTAAATTATTCTCAATTTCCTAGGGAAATATCTCAGAGGATAATGTGAAGAAAGATTCTTATTTTTAATCCATGAAATTTTCTTTTCTCTCCATTGTTCTCTTTTGTCAACAAGATATTCTATTTCAAATGTCGATCGTTGTGTCGTCCGCCTCCTCTTTGATTCGTGCATCGGTGCTTTCATAATAATTTGGCTCGACTTCACTTGCGTGCAAATTACAGTTAAGCGCAATGTGTGGGAGTTACAGTTACACGTCTTTGATCTTACGATGTACGTAAAACCAGTTGAAGATGTAACAAACGTCTTCCTACCCTCCCTCAAAAGTTCCTGTCGAGGAATTGATATGGATTTGATAGTATTATTTGTTTTACCATTTGTGGATACAGAAAATAACAGACGCACGTCATCCTATTTAATCGAGCACTTAAACTTATTTACCCACTTATCCAACTATTCACCACTTATCCATTCAAAAGATAATCGAAGGAGATTTGCTTTTCATTTCCTCCAATTTAGCCCTCTAGTCTTTCCAAATATGGGAGCCCAGTTTTCTATTCATCTTATTTAGAATTCTTTTCTCGATTTAATTCGCGACCCCAAAATCATTATCTGTGACACAGCTTATCGTACAGTTAATGCTCTGTAAAAACAAAATTTGCTTAGACCCATTAATGTGGTGCTTAAAGCTAAGGTACGCTGGTAGATTGTTGCCAAGCGGACTGTCTTTATAAATGGAATGCACTTTCACCTCCATATGACGACAATTTTACACATCCTTCCTTTCTTTAACATTTATTCTGAAGAGCCATTCCATTTGTTATCTTCTGCTTATCACCTTCGAGTGTTTCCACTATCGAGTTTCGGATGAAACACAGAAGGTGCCACAGGATTACGAAGATTCTCAGCAAGAGAGTAATTGTGGATAAAAATACGCCTTACTCTTATGTCAAAAAGATTACAATTTAAAGTTTTATCTCTTGACAAAATGTTTCAAAGTAGGTACATATATAAGGAAAGAAGTCGCTAAAAAGAACAAATGCACGTATAAACATCGATTTTAATAGAATTTGACTTTAAAAATTGAAATGAAAGAGAATGCACATTAAATTTTAGATGATGAATATTTTCTTCATTTTTTGTGAAGGTAAAAACTCAGTTTAAATGGGAAACATTTATAAGATAAATTCGTTCATTTAGACCTCTACTTTGGAAAGAACTTATTTTTCTTTTTCCTGAATGTTGACATCCCGTGTCACTATCTTCGGATACTCTTTTTTCCGCTTGTAACAGAAGTTAACGAATTAAGTGTAATCAATTTGTTGCGTTGTCGTTTATGGAAATAAATGATTCCACAAGGAAAAGGGTAGATGTAACTTTGCACATTAAGGCGTGAACCTAGGAAAATTCTCAAATAAAAATGGACATGAAAAAAATCTGACAGGAGCAGAGCTTCAACGTGGAATCTTCCGAGCTACTTTACAGATGGTTAAAGCATTTCACCGGAAACCAGAAGATTCCAGGTTGGAGCCCTACTCCTGTCACATTTTTTTCATATCCGTTTTTCCTTAAAGACTCCATACTGTAGAAAAATAATGAATGATTTTGAATGCAAATCGCATAATTTTCAAAATGAAGCTACACTTGAAGGGTAGACATTAAACTATCCGTAATATATTTCCTCTTTTATACTAAACATTAAGTGGATGTAAATTATTTTATTCCGTTGCATCTTAAGATTATTTCTTAACTTCCAACTTTCAAAAGAGTAAATAATGTAGGACGTTTCGAGTAATTCATTGAAAGGTTTGGAGTATTCTTTTCTATTTTGTGAGAAACGGAAAGCCATGGTACTAAAGAAAATATTTCCTTTATTATTAATTTGAACAAAATGAATAGAATAGAATAATCTATTAAAGAAGCATTGGGAAGCACACGTTAAAATTCCTCGAGTAGTAATAATCGTGAAGATGGACAACCGAAAATATGTGACATTCGCAGGCTTTGAATAAATGCGTGCATGAGGAAGGAAGGCAAGTTCGAAATATTCTCCTCGTATTTCCACGAGGAAAGGCATCTGATACTTGTCTAGTGCAGGGATTAAAGGTCCATGAAGTGGCATTTCTCTTCCTGGGTGCACCTTCACCTCGTCTTGAATCACCACATTCCGACCACCCATCGCACTTCATCTCTAGACCGCGCGCGTGCGTGCAGCCGTCCGTATAAAATCGCGAATGCATCTTCGGCCCTCTTAGTGCTATTTCTCTAGTTGATGAATGAAGACGAGATTTGGATATTTCCGCACATTTAGGGCAATCCTCTTCGCGGAAACGTCGCATGTAGCACTAATTGTAAATAAATTTTTACCCATAATATTAATTACATACATAAATATAATATTTTGTACTAAAATGTTACGTATACTTCAAAATTGTTTGTTTAGGCCTCAAATTTGTGACAGCTCTTCCTGATAATAATAATAGTGCGACTTTATTTGGGCGAAATTGAGATTATGAAGTCTTTACTTGTAACCCTTCGTAATATGAAGAGTAAAAGAGATTGCTTGAATAAAAGGCAATGAAGAAAACTACTTTGCGGGTTGAAACGCCTAGTTAGAACTCAGGAAAAAGTACACCACAGCAGCAAAACTCCCACAAGAACAGGAGTGTGAAAAACCTGAGAAACCTGCTGATATTTAATTAAGTTTTAAGAGAAAGGCAGGTTAAATCACACCTGGAAAGCAAATAAACTTGTAAATGAGATGAAAGCTAAAAATAATGTTTCATAAAATATCAGAAAAAAATATTATGATATACCTCCAATACTACGGTTCCAAAGCAGGTGAGTATCAAGATAGCAATAAAAGAGTACGAAGATAAGATGAATTATTTTGTTCATTAATGGTTATCAGGTTTGTCTGTATTTTTTGATAGACATTCATTAAATTTATTATGATACTAAGTTGAAGACGTCAAAGATATTTGTAAATAAAATATTTTATGACTATAAACATATTTTCACCTACCAAGATAAAGGCTTGTGAATGAGTACAATACAACCAATAATTAAGCAATTGCAAAGTAAGCAGCATTACAATCTATATATATAAAGCAGAAATTCTGTGGGTTTGTGTGTTTGTTTGTTCACGATAGGAGTCCACACCGTTTGTCCGATTTGCATCAAACTTTGCGTACGTGTTCTCCGTGAGCCGGAAGGAAGTACTGTCAACTTTTCATTCGCAAAATTTGCTGGGTTTGAACCAAGATCGTTCAGATAGATTTCCATAAGAAATACATGTAAAGTTCGATTTTATCGGGTACAGACTTTATTTCTTTTACAAAATTAAATTAGAAGGAATATTCGTATAAAGTCAAAATAAGTATCAAAAGAAGGGAAATTGAATACAGATTCTTATTATTGTCGTAAAATAAAGCTTTAGTTTCGAAATTGCGAGAATTTAGGTAAAATATGCGAATATTTTGTGAAATCCCCCCCCGTCCCCCGTCCCCCTGACGACCAATGCGATTGTTGATTCCGAGTTCAGGCATTTTCCCATAAGAATGCATTTGTATTTTGGCCCATTTAGAAGTAAATGACGATATGAAGAGGATGAAAATGTTCAGAGATTTTAATTATATCAGTCACGAACAATTTGTAGTGATGAATTACAGGAGCAACAAACGTGCGTAGCACCGTAATAAATTAGTGTAGATTTAGGAGCAACTTTTTATTTATCATTTCGGACTCTTGACAATTACACGATTAAAGTTACCAGAATCGGAAGTTGAAAATCTTGCAAACTTACACATTACTTTGAGACATGTTAATAATAAGAGGGAAATTCCATAATGATTCACATTCTTATTGTTGATTGTAGATTTCGGCCTCGAATTTTGATTAGAAAATTTTTTTTTCGATAACCTGTCCCGTTGGACTAAAGTACGAGATGATGCGAGATGTAATTTTCTCTTATATACAAATAAGTATACTACATTTAATCCGACATCTATCTTCCCCGTTGAGAATCAACGGGCACTTCAGCTAGTATACATATATAAAGAGCTACATAAGAATATACATAAATATTACATTGGACGGCTGACCAAAACCTGGTATGGGGGTAATTAAGGGGATTAGAGTGAATAAAACAACTCATACTCGTTGGCACAGAATTTTAATCTTAAAAGACCTAGGTTTCAAACCACGGTGTCATCATCAGGTACACGAAAACAAGTATCAGTCACATATAGTGTGGTACACATGTATAGACTGTTTTTTGTTTTCATGTACCTGATGATGAAGCCGTGCGTTGAAATGTAGGTCGTCGAAGATTAAGAATCAGTGGTAAGGGGTTATTTTATTTCTCTCTAATAATTTCAATGAGGCATGATGACTAAAGCACGATTTTGCATCGCAACATTACCAATAATTTGTATTCATAATACCAATACGCTTTGAAGCACTCATTCACGTATGATGAGCAACTAAAAAGCTCTTAGGAGTCAAAAGATTTGAATTGACGTATCTGTTATATGTCCACTACTGAAAATACATTAGAATACAAAACGATTACGTGAAATCTGCCTTTATTCTAACTTAGATCTAATAGTTCTGAATTAGAATATTTCGAGTGTGGCTTCGTGATATAAACGGTTTAAAAACCAATATAGATCATTCCAAGAGGCCTTGCTGCTTAATTCTCCGATACTCGTCCATATATCCCGTCGCTATTTTTCACGCTTTGTTATTCCTTGCGATTAAGCCTCACAACTTCATGGTGCAAAAACTAACAACTTTACCTTTATCCTTATTATTAAAAATTACTTGACTATTAGTAGATCTCGCAGGTTTTTGCCCTCCCCTTCTCGTGATCGTTTTCCTTCTGTGGTGTGTTCTTTCCTAATTGCAAAGTTAGGTTTCCAAACCAACAATTTGTTTTCTTCTGTTCAATTTAAAATTTCAATTGACGAAAAGTTAGATGTAAGAAGAGACTAGATGGTCTCAACATAGCCCTAATAAATTCGTATTATTATTATTCTCATTATATTATTATGTTATAATAATATAATGAGAATAATTGGTCACTGAAAGAGTTTCAGATCTGGCCAAAATATTCAGTGTTCGTCTAAATTCCGATCTTTTGAGGATCTCCTACCCTAAGTGCAGAGATAGCAGCTGAAACATCTGTACTCCGATTCTATACCGATTATATACCCGGTAGGAATCGCGTGAAACTTAAGGGTGACTTTGTGACTTTAAGTGTCGATATTTCAGCGATATTGTATCTTTAATTCCGAGCCCATACAATCGAATAGCGCTGAATCGAGATTTAATCCGTCCATTATTTTATGAGTTCATAAAAAGGGCAGTGAAGTGGAAAAGAATCATCGTTGCATGCACTGCTCACATCATCGATAATAGTTTAGAATGTCTTAAAGTGGAAATAAACTAATTCCCTCCACTTGCCACAAAAAAGGCGCTAGGTGTAGCTTCGGGTAGCTCTCAATCTGTAAAATATTCATTTTGTGCTTGTTTCTGAAATTGAAATCGCTCGAATCTCACTTTAGAGAGGTTTCCAGCGCATATCCGAGGCCTCGTCTTCGCGGCGATTCTGTCTTCGCATCTTCGGCTTCTTTACGACTTGGCTCGAATAAGCAGCGAACGATTTTAATGAAAATGCAGGAAAGAGAGGGGACGCCGTGTGAAGATGTTGCGAGGATATGTTGCATGTTATGTCGTCGGGAAGTCAGCTCCGTGGAGCCGAGTTCGTTTCGACCATCGGAAGGGGAACACCTGTTGCCCAGGGGTGATATACTGAGATGGTACAAACAAAAGAATGCAGAGACAGGAACACGGTGTTGCTACTGTTGGGAAGCGGTTCTTCGATGGCTATATCGCCTCTGGCGACTGCGCTCGGGACTTTGATAACTGGAACGAATGCGAGATCCTCCGAGAAATTATTCTGCACGCAGTGCGTTATTGCGTTCAGTAAAATGCAACGTGCATTTGGGTGCTGTGGATATATTTATCGACTTTCTGTGCTCGTTATTATGTTCATATGGGCGCTGACTTATATATTTTGATGTATAGCGAAATTCCGTCGATTCAATCGTATAATAAAGTAAAAAGTCATTTTATAAAATTAACTCGCCGTAATAGACGATTTTCTCGATTTAACTCGCTGAATAATTTCTGTTATATCATTGGTTTCATTTGTCGTTAGGCTATAACGATTTCGCTGGATGCAGCTTAAATGCTTCTTTCTATTAATAGTTCTGCCGGAGTAACCGATCCGCGACCTCTCGAAACCGTGCTTTATGTCCCACAGTAAGCAATTCCTCAGTTGAAATCCTTTCGAAAGATATTTATTGTTTCGGAGAAGCCATAATTCTCTAAGTGAAAGCGTTCGCCACGAGATCATTGAATTTAGAAGGGGATTACGGAGATTACGTGAAGGTAATGGATGATTTATAGACGTTATGAAATAGAAATCTAAGAGAAGGAAACGGTTAGGGTAAACTTTTAGATCATCAGATAGTCACTCGGTTACGTACGAGTCCACGCTCATGTTTTCTTGATAACGAAATTAAGAAGTTGCTTTATTTTTGTGCAAATATCCGATTTAGACGATTATTATGCATTTGCTTTCTTAATTACCATTCTCTGTCTCTGCCATTATAACTGGGGGTTGCTTTACTACATGAACTTTCCTCCATTATTCCTATCACCATCTGTGTAAATTGGAAAAAATTAAAAATATGTAATCATTTATATCTCCATTTATTTCTAAAGTGTGACCAAGGCTGGATGATTCTGCAGCGGGTCCCATACATTTCGTTATCGAAAAATAAAGAATGGAATTCTAACATAGTAAAATTTTTCGTTTATCGAATTACTGTTCCCCTTAATGACGGCTTCCAACATTGATGATATCGATAGTATTCCTATCGCAGGGGAACATTTATTCAACAATGCGGATCAACAAGGACATCTTAAGTTAGAAAACTTTTCCTTCGCATTGGTATTCGTGAATTTATTCCGAATTTTCGCATAACCATTTATATGCAGATTATTTTCGCTAGGAATCACAAGGTGGTAACCCAATATATCCCCGCAACTGTACGTGGAAAGAAATAAATGATTAAACAATTAAACAAGTGTAGCAGTTTGTGGTGATTATCGTGGACGTTGCATATGGCCTTCGAAAAGTAACACTCATTTCAACTACTGATCTACATCTACATATATACCCTGCAACCCGCCTTTCGATATGTGGCAGGTGGTGCATGCACCATGACTCTGCTTCCCTTATCGATTATTTCGCGTATCGTTTTAGAAAAAAACATTATTTCTTGTAGCGAATAGTTCTAGTATCTATTTCTCTGATTATTCTCGTAGTATCGGAACAGCCTATGTAACAAGGAGAACGCATAATATCGGCTGTATCTTCTAAAAACGTGCTTTCTCTGAACTTATTAACTAAATGTAGCCTGTGTTTAAATTTGTATCTTCTTCAGATTCTCTTGCTGCGTCCTGAAGCGTTTGAGTAACACTCACTGATTTCTCGTTAGTATTTTTACAAAACGTGTCGTATTTCGCTGTACTTTTTCTAATTCTCGAATACAACATTTGTCGGCCTACATGCAAACTCAAGGTGAGGCCCAACTACGTAAAGTAACATCGCTCACGGACTTTTTCTTCGCTCCTACTGACTAATCTCTTGACGAAACTGGTACAAGTTTCAGAAATGAAAATATTATTACCAAACATTATGAAGATAGGCTGGCATGTTAAAAACAGTATTTGAGCCACATTCTATAGGGACTACGGGCCCTACATTGATAATGTTGATCGACAGTATATTTGTTCGTGTCCTTCTAAAACTATACTTACAAACACATTACCTCAAGCACAAACTCATGTACATGTATACATTAATTCGCGTAATTTAGGTGAGAATTCGACATGAGAGTTCTTTATTGATATGGTCGTTAGATTCTGGAAGTACCAATAGTAGCGGGTGAAGGTTTACAAAGTTGAACTTTTCGATTCGTTGACCATTTAAGAATATTTTTATCCAACTTAAAAGAATACTCTTGTATCCGATATCTTTTAAATAAATTATTTTCACCTTAAATGATGATTACGGATAAATAAAAGAAGTGTAAATTTAATGACGGATTTTCCTTCAGTGACATCACCTACCTCCCGCAAATGGTTGTGTTATCATCGTGGGGACGCTTCCAACTCTTCTTGAGAATGATTAATTCCCGAAAATGATTATTCCGCCATCATGAGCCTTTCATCTTTCGCGTGGGAAATTTCGAGGCGTCCGTGCATGAATTTTGCCTGTTAGCGGATTTGACGCCCGACTTTTTTTTCAAAATCTCTCCGCTTGTCGAAAAAATTGTTTTAGTATGCGGAAAAAGGACGTTTTTTAACTCTGATTCTCTTTCGCCTGACAATCAATTTGGCCTCTTTAAGCCCCAAATTTAAAAGAATGTGTCTTTTTTTTGGACTTGCTTCCTCTCTCTCTCATGTTTGATCGGGAAGTCGTCCCTACTCATGCTTAACTTCAACGAAGCGGCAAAAGTCTTCCAAAATTAAGAGCGTGTCGATGTAACACCCTAATTAATGAACTTGTATGGCTTTTTTCGGCGGATAAAATTCATTTCCGCTTAACATCTGATAGGAAGGAAACCATTAGCTCAAATGAGTCGTAACCGTCTTACCAAAGACAAGAGAAAGGAAAGCTCCTCGGGAAAGTCTGTTTTAATTTACAAATGTTTCATGCTTTTATGCCGTCGGTTTTAAGAAAGATTTCATTCGAGGAAAACTTTAATGTTTTCTTTTGCAGTGATCCATTTAATTATTCCTAAGGAACTCTACGATTGTATTCCGTTTTCTCTTATTACTAGACATGGAATTTAGTGAGTTCGGTATTGGCAACGCTTGGTATTATTTCGGCTGTCATCTTTAATATTAGTCATATTTCCTCCAATTATTCGAGTTTTTATGTGCAATGTTCTGCGGCGCGAAATATGCTGCTATTTTTCGTGAGAAAATTTTAATATCCTTTGTGATTTACGGAGGCGATCGTTTAAATGCGTTATTTACGAAAGTGACATTTGCCAGAGCAGTGTAAGACAGCACTCTTTGATTTCATTGATCTGACAATATGAAACTATATATTCGTTGTATTATTACCAAATAAAGATTACGTAGTTTGGTGAATTTAAGTTTTCTAAACGGAGAAAAGAGCGTTATTTAAATCGAAATGCAATTAAAATTTCTAATTTTTATAATTTTCTCAGCTGTAACCTAGAGCCATGATAAACAAGCTGTTAGCTTTAGTTTTTAGAAAATCATCGATGATTCTGCAAATACTGAATTGTGTATCACGTGGCTTGTTACGCCGTGTAAATGAAGAAAAACAGAAACGTGTTATTTCCGTAAAGCAAGCGCCCGCAGGAATTTTATTTCCGCTCCAAGATGGAAAGTGGAATTATGGCTGTAATTCATCAACCCTTTTCAATTTTTGATTCCATTCAATGAATTTGAATTCTTTCTATCTAGATAGTTTTATATCAAATTTCCCCTTAACCTCAAATGAAAGTTGATTAGCAGTTTTATGACAATTTTATTTAAAAATGATTCAGAATTGTCCGATCTTCAAGTAACGACCTCAAAATTTGCTCCAAAAACCTCGCTTTAAAGTAAACCTGAAGCTACTCCTGCAGCGTATCTCAGCTCTGTGGTGTTTCGCTTTTCTCATGGCCTTCTATCTAATCACGCTTGAGCTATTTTTGAGTTTGTCCTATTCCTTCAGTTTTTATAACATTAGATATTTGTCGACCCATTTACTTCAACCTTTTCCTTAGATGGTAAATATGATTTATTGCGGATGTTCTGTTTTCCGCTATTATCTTCGGATAGACGACCTAGCCGTGGCCTACGCCTGTAAACAGACATTTCTTCGTTTAAGAGGGGAAGGCGAATTAATACGTAAGGCAACACGGTTTATGTTATCCAGAGTTAAGTCTTTGTATTGTACTCAGAGATGGAGAAATGTGGCATTTTCGATCCTTAATTGCGAATTTATATTTGAAAAAAATGTTTTTATTTTATTGAACAGTTTTCTTTCTCATTCATGCTGATTCTCCAAACTGGAAAACAAAAAGGGAAATATTCTCTCTTGGTTCTCTCTGCGATGAGATTCGTTATTTCCTGTACGATGCCGATGTTAAACTATTGGAATGTTGGCAATTTCATGCGCAAGAGCCGCCTGGTGGTATCACATGCAACTTTTCTTAAACCCGAACGGTAAATGTGGCCTTCCGATGAAAAAGGTTTACCCACCCCTACTCCATGTCATCTATGATGCTGAATACTAGCTTATTAAGAAATTTCGAAGATTATAGTTTGTGATTTCTTACAATGGAAAGGCTATTCCGAAGTAGTTTCTTTTTTCCTTTCCTTTTAGGAATCATTTCGATTCATTTCTGTCACTTCTGCTAATTGTTTTTGTGTTTATTTATTTAATGGATGCATTGAATTCAATTGTGAGTTAATGTCCGTTTTTCTGCTCGAGTTCTTATCCAAAGTCATTATCTGCACGATTTCCATTTGTTATTGATACCGTATGTTGTTTGAGTTGTTTGGCCATAATTGTAATAATCTTCGTTGGTCTTATCTACGGCTATCTTTTGCACACTGTAATGATTAAAGTATTCTATTGTCGCCTCGAATCAATGCCGACCAAAAAAGACGTTCCTACTGTAGTTATGCCAGTAGTTAAATTTCAATAGTAATTTTGTCATCGCGGAATGTGGAAGCGCAAAGGTTTCGCACCTCGTTAAAGTACATATCACTCATAATAACTGCGCAAAAGTTTCTGTTTCTTCCAACTTCATTATGGTTCGTTTAATTTGCGGAATATTTGCATTTCCACTTAGTTTTACCATCCAAAACTACAAAGCTATATCGTGTGTGTTCACCACGAATTTCATAAAATAGTTGGTTTAGTTAGTGACCGAGTAAGTGTCTTGTCAATTAAAATGTTTATCCGGAAACCTAATCGTGTCACCTAAGTGATACAAGTAGTCATTTCTGTCTTTTATCCTGTAGTTCGAAGAAATCCTTTATTAAAGAACTGAAGATCTAATTCGAATTTGTCTAATTTTTCACAATTTAAGGAATCGCGGTATTTTTGCAGTAAATTAATTTTTTAACGGCTTAGTTAATTTTTCTCCTTGCTATACAGTTTCGTAGTTTCGATATTGTTCATTGAAAACGTTAAATTTGTTTATCTGAATCTTAAATCCCGGAAAATACGGTATTTTCTCGAATAGTCTTTCATATTTAATTCCTTCCAGATTTTTGTCACCTATTTTATCTTCCAGTTAGTTATCGGCTTTTGATAGTTTGGAGGCGCATTGAAGTTTCCTCTTGGTATGTGAAACTCTGTTTCTCTATGTACGGTTTACCATTAAAGTTAATATTTTATTGTTCCGAACAAATATTTTTATAATCCATAAATTTGGTTCGAATAATTCTTTCGCGAGGGGAAACGCGGTCGTGCAAACCGTACTTTTCTCGAAAATTGTTAAGCGATTGGGAATCCAATTCCTTTCGAACACATTAGTAAGTTGGTCGGCCATTTTCATCGCATCGTCATCAATTAGGCCATAAAAGGACGAGTGCAATGTAGCGATCCTCCGCTGAGATAGTAACGCGTTTAGCTTCTATTAAACGACGGTAACGCGATACCTCCTATTAAACCATAGTAACGCGATAGTCCTCTTGGCAACGGTTAAACAACATAACTGCCATAAAAGGCTCAGTGAACCCTCGCATGGCGTGCGTATGGAGGAGAATTGTGCGCATGCGTGCAGAGTCCGCTCCTACCTTTTCTTCGTGCTTCTGGTCTCGCCTCATCTGGACTGATTTCAACGCCGCTGGGCGGTAGTCACGTGAGGCTTGATGAGAGACCGCGCTTAGTGGGGAAAGCTATAGTTGGAAGAGGTTAATTCACGATAATCTTCGTGCACAAACAGTATTACGGATGCACTGAGGGGGAGGATGCCCTCCTACAGTTAATGAGGTCGTGGGTTCGAATCCCATAAAGAGCGCGTTCGTTTCCCAAGCGTGTGCATCACCATGTAAGAGGTAGAAAGCGTTAAAAGCTGTGTGGACACCTGTAAATCTCCAGTAAAAACCGTCACGTTTACATTAAAAGGGAGTAAAATTTCTCTTCCTTTCCTTTGCGATAGTTTCACGAAGAAAAATAGCTGTACTGAAAGGTTTATTTTATTGGTTTTATTTACGTTGATCATCCTTTGGAAATTCGTCCAATGAAGTCTGTGATAATATTGTCTGAGAGGAATTTTCATCTCCTTAACTATAATCGTGATTTAAAGTACTTCCATTCCTTTTCCTTTCTTAAGTAATCATTTAGCAATTTTCTGTCGCTTTTTCAAATTTTCGAATAATCCCTAGAATAACAGAATAAGAGCATCGACATGACTGATACTTGTTAAGACGTCTCCCACTTCTTTTTCTTCGGACAATCATTTACTTTATTTTTTTCTTAAATCCTTCTCAAACTCTCTATGAACTTATTTAAAAGAAGAATATTCCTATATGTTAAGTTAAAACTATTATTATCTGAGCGAAAATTACCAATATTTATCGAACGTGTCGATTTTAATCATGGGAAGAAAGTGCATTATTTAAGATTATTTTAATAATTTTTTAAATAATTCCATTCAGTTGCACAAATCAATGCTAGGGGTGCCTTTCTCTCTGTATTCGACCTTCCATTTGCCTTAATTTCCATTCATCGGTTGTAATTCTTTTCGCGGTTCATGACCAATAATACACTGATAACATTCATATAATGATGAGTAAGGTGTTTTCTATTGGTATTCTGGTATTTACGTGATTAGTTAGGTACTATATATGCTTTTCCTTTTCTTATTTATTTTCTGGGGCGGATTTAAGTTATCAGAGGCCCAAGGTGCAAAGGTCGGATTGGGTCCCCTCCATGACGAACTAAGAGAGTAAAATGCAGAAATATTTTCATAAAATGTACAAAAATACGTCCAGTAGAAATCTCAGTCGCTTCGCTATGGAAAAGATAAATAAACACGTTTTAAATTGCTTACTACTTAGTATTTCTATAAATAAAAAAGAATCACGGGTGGACTCACAGTGACATGAGCTATGTAATATATGTCATAAACATATCATGTAGACTTACTCGATAATTATAATTTTTTTTGTAATAAATCAATAAAAATTTGTGTCACGTTGCTGAGAGTTATGGATGGGAATGAGGCCCTCATCCAGGGCTTACTGCGCCTAATTATAACTCCGCATTTCTTTCGTCTTTCCTTTATTTCCTTTCTTCTTACTTATTTTCCATCAGTTTATCACCGTACCCTAGTCAATGCCCTTCATTATATTATCGTTCGTTTCCATTCGTCCTTTATTTGTTCGTTCTAATCAACTATATTTTTCTTGGCATCTCTCATATCCATTATTTCTGTCTGTTTTCTAATACACAAATATAGCCTTTCTATTTTTCATGTACAAATACCTATCTTTTGTCATGTATCCCTTTTTTCCACTCTATTCTTTCTACCCAACCTCTTTCATACCTCTTCTTCTTTATCATCCTCGTCTCAATTCTCGTTTTCGATTCACCTCTGCTTCCTATGAATCCGTCCTTCCATCGCATTCCTCTTAGCATTCCGTTTTCATCTCTCCCCTTTTCGCTCTATTCTCCCTTTTGGCGCCCGCCCTTATTTATTCCCTCTGCACACTTGTCTTCGGGAGCAGTCCTCTCGGTGGTTGGGCGTCCCTCTCGGAGTCGCCCTTACACTCTTCGGATGGCTTCCCATCGCGAAGCACGAGTTATGAGCTGAACAGTGGAACGGAAAGATGAAAAAATCCCTCACCCCGCTTTCCCCTGGATTTATGGCCACTTAGCGCCGGTTTTAGAGCTAATCAAGTCAATGTCCTTTTGATATTTGAGTTTTGAAGAATGGTGTTTTGTTCAAGTCCGTGTTTCTGCCCTTTCACGTATTTTCTCACGCAAACCGAGTCACGCCGTGTCCTTTCGCGAGGTCCATCTTTCCCTTTGTTTTGCTCGTCTTTCCTTATATACGCGTATCTTCTCTCTCTCGAAGGACCCGTGCGTGCCGGAAATTTATATGGGAGAGCGAATACCTCTTCAGCTGCGATTGACCGCTTAGTGGCTCTTCCCAGGACACCTGTCCAATATCCGATTTTATGCTCATTTTCCGATTTTGTTTCTTCTTGCGGAGATTTTTATACACATCTCCATCAGAGCGAATTGGGTTATTTAAATAATTCTGTCATAAAAGTGTGAAGTGGAATTAAAAGGAATTTCCCAAAGGAATAACAAGTGTGAAAAATAGCGACCTTACCTTTATCCTTTTAAAAGGAATTTCCGAGCTGAAGCAGTATACTCTTGGTTTCTTATGGTCGGCTTCTAAGCATTTCAGTGACTTTACTCTCGTCTTTTGGAAGACCACCCAACTACTTTCCTTTCCTTGATTTTCACTGCATCAGTTCTAATACCGACCTCGGTGGCGGGATGGCTATCTTTTTAACCATTAGGTCCCGGGTTTGAGTCCCGGCTGACCGCTTTCTTCCGGGCTAGAGCATGGATTTTTGCGTTTGTGTCTGTGTTCCTCGAAATTATTGAAACGGATACAATTGGGGGCTCCTATTTCCAATAAAAAAGTAAATAATTGTAATGATGTTAATTATTATATTCAATAGGTATTTCGTGGATATATTCATTTAACAAGCTGGTATACCTCGGCTAACGAGTGACTCAGCTAACGACTTTTTGGGCTATGGAAGATTTTTTTCGCTGTGTTTGGGACTCGGCTAACGAACGTATTAGTGGATGCAGGCGCTAACATAAAGCAGCCAACATGAACATAAAATTAACCTTCGGGCCATTCCAGTATTTTATCTTTCCTGTCTGTATGTGTGCCAAAGAGCTGATCACATCACTTAGGGGACACCCTTTAACCCAAACGGTGTTATGTTCATGACTGGGAGAAGGGAGACGCCTGATAACATCACATTTCGGCTAACGAATGTGATTCCGGAACGAATTATCTTCGTTAACTGATGTATCACTGTATATATGTATAATTAATTTGTGAGAGTTTACCTTTCAAACTTCATATTGTTAAAAAAATAATAAAGTTGGGAGCTCGCTTCAGTTGTACCTAAGTCGTATTTCTTTGCGGCGAAAACACTGCGCACACAAATGTTATTATCAGCATCCTTTTAAAAGGATTTAGCAGTCATGAAATATTATGTTTAGTGTAATTAAAGTTTCGCTTGGTGGCATGACATCCATCAATGCGTAAACTTACCACTGAGGTGGTATTCATGACGGTACCTGAATGTGTTTAAATTATTCCAGGTTTAAAATTAGCTATAACACTTTTTCAGGATAAAATTATCCCTTCATTTAATATTCACTACACTAAATATATAGCTATTCCCTCATCTGAAATTCTATTCCTGAAATAAATAAATATTTTGAATAAAATGGGATTTCGTATAAAACACGCCCTACCAGATGGTTTTCATCATTTCTGCCCTCTTCTCTACGGTGCATTAATCGTTTGCATATGACAGTTCCACCCGCGGATAAAATAATTGCTACGTAGACGTATATTAGATTCCAGCAGAGATACACATTTTGCGTTCGTTAAACTCCAAGTCCGGCATAGTGATCTAGATAACTTCTGCATTCGTAAGAGCTTAGGAAACCCATTTGCAATTACATGGAGTTGGTACATCGATAAATTGAACACCTGTTAAACCGCTTTATGGTTGCTACGGAGGACAATCTGTGTATCTTATTGGATTAGAGCCATAAAACATGTTCTGATATCTCTTTTATCTACGGAACCACTCCTCCATTTTGATGTTTAAGCTAGAAATTTGGTTTGTAATTACACCTTAGGGAAGTTCACGTGTATCTAACAATGAAAGTATTTTTTTCTGCATCTTATCCTAAAATACATAAATTTACCATTGCATTCCACTGATGGAATTTTGCAAGATTACGTGCGCGAATTTCTTTGCAGAACTTTCTGAAACTTTCGAAAATATCAATTTCTTAAAAACTGCCTTATAATATGTAGTTACATCACCGCGTTAACGAATTCCATATTGATATTTAGATTTCACGTTGCCAAGAATTGACGATTCAAAATAATTGGCTTCGTATCTATTCTGTCACACGTGCCATATCTGATATCTTTTAAAAGGTGGAAAATCATAGGTTTGCTCGGAAATTTGCATTTTAACGATCCATTGTTTGTTATTGTCCTTCGAAATAGGTCAACTTTCAACTAGTCCTCTCCGGATAGTCAAAGCGTAAGATTTTGCTTCATTAGCATCAATAATTGCGCTGACCCACATTTAAAAAACTCGTGTTGCGTTTTGAAAGGAATCGCCCGTGCGTTCTCCCCGAGGCTGCGTTATTAGTATACATAACCAAAGGTACAATTATCTTAATCACACCTGCTACAAACTTATCCCTAGGCTACGCAGAAAGAGTGGATGCAAGTCGCTCCGATTTCCATAACTCTTGGCCTGAAAATCTATCGTTGTGGCGTTACAAAATAGTCTTTTTAACGAATGATAGAGCTTGTGCACTGGTATTTCCCGAACGAAATCTTCAGCGCTCGTTACCATCACTTTATTAGAGCTCGTTATCCAAGTGAAGATCATGTTCGTACATGATTACGCATGAATACTTTGAATACCCGTAACCATTCTTTTGTTCTTCTTCGAAAAATGTTTAGGTTAAATAAGTGTTGTACTCTATATCACAAAAGTATTCGATACGAAGTACTAAATTGTAGTTACGATGTTCTATTTACCTCTGCTTTTTAGAAGCATTTTAATTAATCTTGATCATCGTATTCCTTTTCTCACATACTCATGCCTCTTTCCTTCAGCACCTTTCCTGCTCACTCCACTTTATATGATTCCTCCTAACCTCCTTTGGTCGACTCACACCTCTCCTTCTCATTGCTGCTTAACCCTTGCAATCCCCACCATCTTCTCATTTACTCTGCTCATAATTAATTCTGTTTATAATTAATCTTATTGATGTTATAAGTCATATTTTCTTCCAGAACTTTCTAATTTTCTTATAATTCAAGGTTGAAAGTTTAAAGAAATAAAAATTGTAAATTGGGCGAGATTGAGATTAACCCCCCTAACACATCGTTCATTTCAGAAAGTCAAAAATTTAAAAAGTGCTAGGAAAGAAATTGAGCAGGAAAATTTTGATATAATAAACCAAGGGATTCTAAGGGGAAAATTACCCAATGCAGGGAAATACCCGCTTGGAAGGGGGTTGTGAAAACTTTTACAATGGTGAGATTTTTTCCAATATTCTCAGCATATACTCCGAATTCGTCAATAATCTGCAAATTTACTATTTTCATCTACTTTCCTAAAATACCATGTGCCTACTGCGTTAGTCAGATTTGCCAATAATATTACTTATATAAGGATAAGATTAATATATGGACTCATTCACGAAGTGATCAACCTCTTTCCCCTGAAGGGATTCAAATAATACTCTTCCTTATCAAATAATTATCAGAAATAGTTGATAATCATCCAAGGTAAGAAATGAAGAGCGTCATAAAATAAAATTTACCGCTAAGAAACTCTGCGAGTAAATGTATACCAACCTTTAGTGCTTCGGGTGTTTCTTCTGTATCCTCTGTAAAGACCCGGATTTATATGCGGCGAATTTTATTTTAGAGACAACAAAATGCGATGGTCGCCTCTTTTGATTTATTTAAAATAAACACTCGTAATAATCGGTTCTTAAACATAGTGTCATCTTTCGCAATTACGGTAAGAAAATGGCTCGGTGACGTAGTGCGGCGAGATATCGCCAACTCCCTCTCCATTCAACGAATCGTAACATTTTCAGCGGCATTTCATGTTTCTCTGTAAACAACGCCGCTTTTAAAGTTTCCTTCCATAAATTATCGGACGTAACGTAAGCAATGGATTCGAAAATCTTCCGGTTCTTGTAACTCCAAACTTCGTCACCAAGAGATAAGAAAGCCGCGTATCCGAGCTCGGTTAGCGTACGCATTTTATGGCTTAATGTACGGCGCCCATCCGATTTATATACGCGGCTATATTTATTAGGACAGCGTCGGGAGGGATTAAATTATCAGCCGCGCACGCCCCCGCTTCCTTTCTAACGCAGCCCCGCAACTCACGCGTCCCAAAAGAATCTTTTATCCTCCGGTGCCATAACATTTCATACCATGCGAGAGCAAACATTCCGTGACGTGCTTTATTGAAACATTTCTGTTGGTTTGTATTCCTTACCGGAGGGAACAATCGGTATTGTCAAGGCGGAGGGGTAGAGGGATTTTTTACTTCGTCTCTCTCTCTCTCCTGTATGTCACAGCGTGCAGTCTCGGGGAACATTTTTTTCGACAGGCCACCGAACGGAGAAATGTTCCTCCATTCTTGGACCCGGTCCGGACCACTGCATAAAGAGCGAAGGAGCGCGGTAAATTTTAAGAAGCTCGGTGGCAAAGTGACAGTCTCGGGTGGCGTTTGTCATCTCTTTGGCCGCGCCACAAGCGGGCGGAGGAGGTACTAGCACAAAAAATGGAGTCTCCGCGGCGTAACTTCTTTGCGGGACGACTCAAGTCGTTTTTCGCAAGAACACTTCGGCGGTCCGTTTTCTATTCTTTTTTTTTGCCGCGCGAGGCTTAAGCGTCCGGGACACACGCGGCGCAATCGATCATCCGATTAAGTGAAAAATGGGGAAGCTATAGAGTAAAAAGCTTCTTTTTTATACCTACAGGGGGTGGGATTTTTTTCGGAAGATGAAAATAGACCAACTCCGGTTCTTACGCAACTTCACGCGCTGCGATTTCGTTTTGTTTCGTCTCCTTGCGAAAAGCGGTGGAGCGTAAAACTGGAGGGGCGGCCGCGTCCCGGCCCGCGCTTACCGCTCCCTCACACGTTCGATTTTCCGTCGGAATCCGAAGAGAGGCACCTTCTTTCCGGTTCAATCTTCTCGCGCCATAAAACGGACGCTTAGCGTTCAAGTGGGAATTTTATGGCGTTAGAAAATTTCTTTATTAGATCCCTTATATTTCATCCTAACGACTTAATAAAAAAACATCTCCGTGTCCCATCTGGTGGCCGCTTCGCATTTAAATAACTTCGGATTGGCCATAAGCAATTAGCCGCTTACGAGCGCTCTTTATGAGGTATTTAGAGCGCTTAGTTATTCAGCTGTATCGATGGCCTGACCGCGGACGTTGACTATTCGCGGTGGATATTGGCGGGGAATGGTTTTATTGTTCACTATATGGTATTTTGTCTTCTAAATACCGTGCGAATGTAAGGACATTTAAGCCCATATTTTCGCAGAAAAGGAATTTTAGGTACCTTCCATATGTTCCTCGGTATTGATCGCCAATGGTATCTATATCTTTATCGCGTTTAGTGAATTTCCCTCAGAATTCTTGGATTTTGTGTTGATGTCGAAAATATATTCATTTGTGGGAAAGTATTCAGAAATTTTTGGGCTTACTGGAAACAGGTAAACAGGAAACTCAGGCCTTTTTTTAAACGTATTTACCATATAAAAAACCGGTACCAGGACAGGAACCCCTTCCTCGAAGGGGTTCCTTTCCTTTCATTTCATTCGTGTACATTCTTTCAATCTACATAATTTATGGATCTAATATGAGTTAGTTGACAAATAATTTGTCTTAGTATATTTTATGTAATACGAGTTGATTTATTGCCAGAAAATAAAGAGAACTGTATAAGATATAATGTTTATTTTTACTCAGTTTATGTCTGTGATTTGTGTTCGTTTTTACGTATTTTCGTATATTGTGGATTGTGGGAATTATGCGTTAATAAAATTCATTGCTTTGTGAATGAAAAAAATTCACTTTCCACCATTCCACGAATCATTAGTGCAATGGCTATGGTGATCCATAATGGAGACGTTACGTATCTAAACCTCAACATTATGTGGCACTGTAGAGGCCATACTTTTTGCATTAATTCATAGAGTACTGCCTCAAAGTTTTGGACCTAACAGTCGGCTCTACATTTCACGATTAACACATATTGCTTCTGTGTACTAAGGTGAAGCCGCTCACTATTAAATTCATTTCTGAAAATTAAAACGCGGTACATATATGATCATTATGATCATAGCGCGTTATTTTAACTTTCTTGTGCGTCAATATATTTTCATTCACACCTTTCTGTAGTAGGAAGAACAGCATTGGAGAAGTCCCACAACCTTCTCTAAATAAAGAAATGCATTGAAATTCGGTTATTTCCTTGGTAAGTGGTGGTACCTTTGTAAATCTCTGGAAGTGTTTATTATGGAGCATCGGTCGCAGTTTTCTTCAAAGTTTACTGCCCTCTCGTGCAATTACGCTTGCTGTTTCATTAGATAGGTCGTATCTTATCTGCAGCTTTCCCTTCGCTACATTCCATCGTTCCCAGCAGCCATCGGACGAATTTTGGAGGCGGTAATAGTGTGTGTCCAGTATATATGGCGATTGCCTTCGATCCGGTTATGGAGATTTCTCATTCCTTTGCCGCAAAATAAAAGCTCCCCGAAAAGATCGGCCCTTGCAGATTTTTCATTAATACTGCCCACGACCCTCAATCATCCACTTGTCCGTATGTATCAGTCTTTTTCAAGGATAGAGTCTC
This sequence comes from Ladona fulva, assembly GCA_000376725.2. Classification (NCBI taxonomy): domain Eukaryota; kingdom Metazoa; phylum Arthropoda; class Insecta; order Odonata; family Libellulidae; genus Ladona; species Ladona fulva. Next base: position 179,611 of record KZ309039.1, read on the forward strand.
AATGCCTCGTGGAATGAGGTTGATTCAAAGACTATTTGAGTGTTTTCCAGCTGCTGTTTTATTAAAATGTGTCCATTGTTTATACCCGTGCTTTTAGGTACAAATAGTACACACCACCTTTTGTTAGTTTGTCATCGATGAGAAAATGTTTCGTATTTCAGATTGACCTTCACAGTTGTTGCTAGGCATGCAATCGAAAGGTATATTCAGAATATAGAAACACGTAATTATATCCTCCCCTATTGAAGACTAAATATATTATGTTTATTTGGCTAATCAGTTGTTGCACACGTTGCAAAAATATAACTGAGAGGAGATTTTTAAATGTACCAACGTACAGATCGTAGTGTTCACCTGCTTATCATTAAATCTTTATGTATGGGTTTATAATCAGCGTTTAATTTGTGAAATCTTCCCAAGGAGAAACGGACATGAAAAAAAAAGTCTGACGGAACCGGGACTCTATCCATTGAGCTATCCCACCAGAACATTTCTCCATGCCGTTAGAGAAATGTTCTGGTGAAATGATAGCTCAATGGAAAGAGCAACCGACCGGCAATTGGGAGACCCGGGTTCGAGTCCCGGTTCCGTCAGACTGTTTTTCATGTCCGTTTCTCCTTGGGAATTTTCCTAGATGCACGACTTATCGTGCCAAATCATCTTACCCATTTCCTTGTTTGTGAAATCTTATTCGAATTTATAAAGTATTTTATTTCGATGAAAGAGGATTAGAACAACTTGCATTCGTTACCAGGAGATTTAATACAAACGACCTAGGCTTCGACCCGTAGCGTCATCGTCATAGGTACAGGAAGCAAGAAAATTGAAACAAATTCTTGTACATACCTGACGATGAAGCTACGCGTCGAAGCCTAGGTCGTTTGTTTTAACTCCTGTGGTAACGTGTGTAAGTCGTTCTTATTCCTCTTTCATCATGAAGAAATACCACAAACTTGAGGCCGAAATAGTGGATTTTATCCCGGTTTTTAATTAAACTTATAATTTCCAGACATATTTTGAAGATCGTAGATTTCCCTTAGTAGAGTTATTCCAGTGGATTGATGTCAAGTGATTTTTTATCGTAATCGACTTAGCAATACTAAATGCTACTAATTGTAAGTACAAGACTAGCAGTAAGTGCTATGGGATTCTCAAAAGAATCAGACACTGCCATGTATTCCAAATATTCTTTAATTTTAAAGATTCATTAAGAAATATAGTTTAATTTGATTCTGTATTAATTCTGCGCTAAAAATCTTAATCTACATTTCGAATCTTCAAATTAATCTCTTGCTCTGATTGTGAATGCCAAATGAAAACTTTTTCTTTTATGCGCATGTTCATTTGATATTATTTTGGTAGATTTTATTTGATTTGAAATAGTACGTTATGGTTGTAATTACGAAACCAACATGTCATTACGTATATAAAAAACGCTAAAAAAACATTTTGTGATGTTACTATTCGAAACGAGTTCATAGAAAGTTTTGTAAAACAAGCAGATCTGTAGCGATTCGTTGAACTATCATCATGCAAGGTTACATCGAAATTGTAAGGGAAAATGCAGAGATTTGAGCCTGATTTCGCAATTTCTTTCATAAGCGTCCCTATTCATGAACAGACATTCAAATGCGGTCGATTTGAAAGTGTGGCCAGCGAGGCGGAATCTGCTTGTCGTTCTGCGAATTTAAAGGATCAAAACAATCTTTTTTATTTTTCTTTTAGATTAGGATCTAAGGCGCTTGGCTTTATCGAGATTAATAGATGGACTACATCTAGATAAGCGGGAGATTGCCCGCTTTTGCTTGGGTTATGATAAATGGCAGAGATAATTTTACGGTCGTCGTTTGAGATGCCGATTGAGATAAAAGCGAGGCGGTGGTTAAGGCACATTTTTATACACGTATCTTGAATGAAAGGATCGCTCTGAGAAATGCATGTCTTTCTTAGGAGGTGACAACGTATCAATAATGGGAGTCACCACTCTATAAGAATTGGGAGGATTCCTTCGTCCCCGCGTATCCTGTGATTCTCAAACCAATTGCTCTTCTGGGTCAAAATCTTTACTGTGCGTTGGGCAGGACATCAAACCGGAAACCGAAAAATAAAGATTGTTCATGAGTGAAAACAGAACCCGAACCGCAAATATCCTTGATGCATCCTTTTCCATTACTCTCGCTTAATTTTCTACAATTTTGTTATTTCTGTGATGCATTTAGTTTACTTTGCGTTAATAAGAATACTTTTTGCGGTACAATAAATCATTTTCCAAAGATATGTATGTATGTATATCTTGTTTCCGTTTTGCTGAAAACGTCTGTTAACGAGCGTCCACTGCACAAAACCCTGGATTTATGAGTTGTTTTTAAGAAAATATTTAAGTTTATTTTTTATTGTAAAATTTTATTTCATCAAATACCCAATACGAACGGAAGAAATGTAAAATCATAGCAGAATCGAAACCTGTCATTCGGTGAATTCGAAAACATCAAAACAGTCAACATTATTCGACTGTCCCGAACTGCCTGACTGGACCAGGGCCATCTAAGTTTATGTCCTCGTCCTGTCAGACCTTTTTCGTGTCCCTTTCTCCGTGGGATTTCTCCCGCGTGCACGCCTTCACTTTTTCCCTTGTCTATTATTCGACTATCCACCATTTCGTAGCAAATAGCGGTCTCTATAATCAATTTAATCCAGTGCTTTTGTTCAATGAAAGTATAACGATTTTTCACGTTTAATTTTACTTATATACTATTTAAAAGAATTTTTCCTTTTAATCATAGAATGATCGTCTTTTATTTTTCCTTCTAATTATTTTATTCGAAGGTAAATTCATTTAATCGACTTTTCATTTTAAAGTTACTCTTCATTTTACGAAATCTCGCCTTACGTGACACGGTATGGAACGAATGGATTCGTGTGGCGGAGTGTATTCCATTCACTATAAGCACCTCTGACGGCGATCCTTTAAAGCCAATGAGACATCTGTTACGCTCTCCGTCTTTGCCCGCGAATGGCGATATCCAGAGCGAATCGCGAGACGTCCTTACGGTCAGCAGTCGACAATTTCTGTCCATTTATTTTCGTATTTTTCTGCGGAGGGCAATTAGTCGGTGAGCGACGTTGATCGATGGCGAATCCAAAGCGGAGAAGGTTTCGATCGTCCGCGGGAGTCGAACCCAGCAATCACTCAGTGGCCATTCATATTAAAGCCAATCTCAAGTGCCAGCGTTGAGCGATGCGGATTTGTCTCGACTGTGGATATCGTGCTTTCCCCGCACGTTCCTTGGGAAACAGGCCCAATGGTAAAACTTTAATGTTAGTTTCTGCTTAGGAGTGTAGTTGTGATACGTTATATTATATTGAATTTTTCTTGGTAATTGTCTGTATATTATTTGCTTTCCTTAAATTCGGTTAAATCCTTTTGTGGAGTCGTTTTCTTTTATTCAGCGTACTTAATCCGCATTATTTACGATGTCCTTTGTTCAAAATGCAACTTTTACGATTTAACCTTGAAATGAAGTAAATTTTAAGTTCAAAGTTGCCTTAGCTTTTCTTCGAAACTCCGTTTTGCCGTTTGGGGCAGAATAATCTGTCTTTCCGTGGAAAACGCACTAAATGTAAGAATAAGTGGGTGGACTTATTGTGCTCAGAGTTCGATCAATGAGTCAGAGTGGAATTTAGCGCAATTCCTTATTCATTGGCTGGTTTCTGTTTTCGTGTATGAAAATGCTTTCTTATGCATCTAGCTTGGAGTTTTTCTGTACTTTTATCCCTAGAAATTCCTATAATCCGGTCATCCGGGACTTTCCAACTACGTGTACGGAGTGTTTTAAACCTCTAGTACGGACTATAGATAATTTTTTTGTGTTAATGATCATTTTAATAGAGCTAACCCCGTGAAATTTTCTCGTATCTCTGGAATGAAACTTCGCACTTTAAATAAACTTAATTGTTTAAGTTGTCTTTAAAATTATTGGTCGCAATTATGAACTTCGGCTGCACCTCCACTCTTTCTGCGTCATTCTTTCCCAACTAATCTCGAACTTTTCCCTTAAAATTTTGCCGCATAATCCCTCATCCTTTCAATTTATCCGTCCGTATTGGGAAGTGCTGTGATAACACTCAGCCGAATGACTCTCAAAAACCTTGAAGGAGAAGGAAACACAACCCGTCCCATCTTCGCCCTATTTTATCTGTCTTCCGCTGAAGAACGACATAAATGTTATTGAAGAATATTATCGCCATTTCAACTTCCTTTATTGCCTTTGGTTTCAACGTAAGAAGTTCTAGGAGGAATAGTTTATCGAAATATGCCACGGAGTGGAAATATGAGGAGCAATTTTGCGGTACTTTGATGCCGATACCCACTTTGTTTATCGAAGGGAGCACCCTCGTCCAAATGGAATTTCCGATGGTAGGATACCTATCAAAAAACATCTAACCCTCGGTTTCGGTGATGGGCTACCAAGTGCCTGGACGAATCCCAGTCCATCTATGTAAGGATAAAACATTAAAAGAAGTAAAATCTGTCGAAACTCACTTCTCATATTTCTCATACACGGCCATGAGCCAAGGCCAAGGACTTGAAAAGCGACCTGGCTATGAGTTAGTTAGGTTTATCAAGGGATATAAAAATAATTTTAGCTGCCATCGAAAATTTGTATCAGAGAGAGAGAGACGGTGATGGGAAGTATTAAGCATGCATTTGTTTTGATTATTACTATTTTTTCTTATATTCCCGCTCGACTGAGAATTTTCAACTCTTTGACACTGTGAAAATCCGTTCAGACCTGTTGATTCCGCTTGAATTTAACTATAACGTAATACGCTATTTGAGTGCATAAAAATATATTGTGAATAAATCTATCTTCGAACATTTATGCTGCGCATTTTTGCGAAGACCTTCCTGTTCACTCCGTTATATTCTCTACAAGTCTTTCATCCCTTGTCTTTTTGCTACCCCTTATTATCCCCTTTCTGCCCTATCTTCCTTTTTATCTCCTCCTCTCATCCCACTCCGTCAAGAGCCTTCCTTTCTCTCATCCAAGTGCATCGAGTAATGGATCTCCAATCAGCCTGCAGCCATTCTCTTTATGCGGACGCAATTATAGTATGTCATTTGCCCCGCGGGAATGAAATAGACCACTTCACTGATGGGAGTGCCTGAGTCAAGATGGCGGCTAATATGCCCAAACCTCTTATTGCATCTTTATTTCTTCTGTACTTGCGACTTCTTGACACAATGCTAAACAGGTAATCTTAAGAAGTTTCGGTTGCAGGGGCGGATTTAAACTATCAGAGGCCCTAAAAGATCAGATTGAGGCCCCCAATAGGAATTGAGTAAAATTTTAATTCTTCATAACTTTCACAAATATACATCCCATAGAAATCTCGGTTCCTTCACTAAGGCAAGAATAAACTATCAAGTTTTGAATTGAAATGCGTAGTATTTTTAACAACTACAATGAATGATGGATTAACATTATATAGTGACATAAGCAATGTAATACATTCTGTAAACATGTTATTACCCAGCAAATGTAGGCTCAAAGGAGGATCCAGAGAATTATAGGCCTATATCTTTAACGTCACTGAGCGGAAAAATAATGGAACATATAATAGTTAGTTCCTTAATGGGTTTTCTCGACACGTCCAAATTCATAGTGAGTAACCAACACGGTTTTCGTAAGACACGATCCTGCGAGTCTCAGCTAGCGTTGTTAGTTCACGACATTTTGAAATCGGCCGAAAATAAAAAACAAGTCGACGCGATATTTTTAGATTTTCGGAAAGCATTTGACAAGGTTCCACATGAGAAATTATTGTATAAATTACAAGTTGCAGGAATTAATTCACAGGTAATAAATTGGATAAAGGACTTTCTCACCGATAGAGAACAACGAGTCGTGTTAGATGGTGTAAGTTCCAATTCGGTTAAAGTGACCTCGGGCGTACCACAAGGAAGTGTAATAGGACCGTTACTATTTTTAGTATACATCAACGACCTTAGCAGTAACATTAATAGTAAAGTTAGGATATTTGTGGACGACACGGTCATTTACAGGGAAATAGGAAACTCAGAGGATAGATTAACCCTATCGTGCGACTTAGATAAAATTATGAAATGGTGCGATGATTGGCAATTAGAACTCAACATAGATAAATGTTCAGTAATGAACTTCTTCCCAAGGAAAAATAATGCCAACGATTATACGTACAGGCTCCAAGGTAAAACTTTATCAACAGTAGAAACGGTGAAATACCTTGGAGTAACCCTCACTAATAACTTAAGCTGGGGTACCCACATCCATAAAATATGTGGTCGAGCGCTTAGAAAACTTGGATTTGTGAAGAGAATTGTCGGTAGAAGCGATGAAAAAGTCCGTGAGAGATGTTACGTTGCGTTGGTCAGGCCTCACTTGGAATATGCGTGTAGTGTATGGGACCCTGCAGAGAAGTGTTGTATTCGGGAATTAGAAAAAGTGCAACGGAAGGCGATACGTTTTGTAAAGAATTGTTACGACAAGACAGTGAGTGTAACGCAAATGCTTCAGGACGCAGGATGGGAATCTTTAGAAAATCGAAGGCTTAGACAAAGACTAAATCTCCTTGATAAATTTAGAGAAAGCACGTTCGTAGATGATGTAGCTGACATAATGCGCCCCCCATGTTACATAGGCCGTTCAGACACTGCGAGAAAGATCAGAGAAATAGATGCTAAAACGAATCGATACAAGAATTCATTTTTTCCGCGAACGATACGCGAAAGTAATAGATTAGCGAAGTAAATTCATGGTGCTTGCACCCCCTGCCACACGCCGAAAGGCGGCTTGCAGGGTACTAATGTAGATGTAGAAATGTAAGATCTTTTTGAACCGAAAAATAAGAACGATTTGTAGTATGTACGTTGCTGAGAGTACATAAGCACAGTCTTATTGTGGCCCTCCAATGTTGAGGCCCTCAGCAAGCCCCTAATTATAAATCCACCATCTGAAATGTTACCGATGTATAACTGAACAATAGGTGTACTTATAGAACTGAGAAAGTAATTGTAATGTGATTACAGTAATGTAAGTTATAACTGTATGATTGCTCTGAGAAGGTTATCTGAGGCGCCTTTTGCCCGGATTATAGTTGGATAGCTCGGCTGTACAACCTGCTTTAGGTCTCTGGGAGCAAAGACTGGCAAATCCTCCATCCTTCTTATCGCTACATTTACCTTCGGTGCCGTCATCCAACCGTGTTACGAAATGCCTCGAAGTAGCACTTCACTTGAAAGGTACGCTCTTAGGATCGAGAATCTCTATCCTTTGGATTGCCTCTATCAAACTTTTTAGCCTTCTTGGTTCAGAATTACTTAGTGATTGGAGCTCCTGATTAATAATGAGATACGCGTTGTGGAAGATTCATCAAAAATAGCTCTTGATATAAAAAATATCCATTTTCTGAGTAATCATGGCAGAGCTGTGTTAACGTAAAGATAGCCAGTGACTGCATCTCTCAACCCCATGATTTGACGTGGACTTCCGGATAGCCAAATGGGTAGTTCGTTCGACTCTGACGGTCTTGGGTTCGATTCTCGTGGGGTCACACGTTCGAAATGACCTAAGCTGTCGAAACACATATTATTACTACTACTATAATTAGACGTAAATTACGGAGAAAATGTTGCAATATTGTGTTTGGGGTTAGATATAAGAATACCATCGAAGAAGAAACGTCTGATTTTTCTCTGAGATAATAATTTTCGTATGATTCTTTTAGTGTATTCTTAAATCTAATTTAGAAAATTTTCAACTAAATACATTATTTGTTATTCTAACGCAATCCAAATTGAAAAATTTAGAAGATTATTATTACGTGGCCTGCAGAACGGAGTTAAAGTTATGTATCTGTAGAAGGCGTTACTTTTATAGACGGGGAAATTCGCTGAATTATTTACAGCAATTTCTCTTTGATCCTTTTTGCGAATTTTCAGCCGTAATCGACATCAAGCTGCTTGATCAGGAAATTATTATTACAATCATTATTAATATAATAATCAGTGTATAATACTTAATACATATAATAATTGTAAGCGTGGTTTGTCGGTGTGTGTCGCTATATTATTATTATTAGAAGGCAATTATTGTATTAGAACAAGTTAAATAAATATGGAATAAAGTTCAAACAAAATTAAATAAAAAGCAGAGTTTTATTTCACTGAATTAAGTACTGATTTGAAAATATGATGATTTAGTTTAGCTTTATAATTTCTGTATTTAAAGTGTATTTTTAATGCACATTTTATAAGATCTGAGTAATAAAAATTGTATACAAAATTGAATTTAATTAGCCATTTATGTTTTAGGAATGTGGAGCAAGGAGAATATTGCCATATTTAAAGTGCACTGTTTGTCAGAATCTTGTCCCTAAATCGAGAAGTTAGTCCTTTCAAAGTCTTTCTAATTTAGCGGCACAATGATTGCTCCTTGCGTATTAAGTTCCCCCCATCTTATAACTCAGTATCCTCATAAGTATAGAACTGTAGAAGAGTAATTGTGGTAACCTTTGATAACTCTAGGTTATCACCGTTAATTAAGCGGTTCCCAATCTGTGGTGCCGTTACCCCTATAAACATATGGTTGCTTGATAAGTTAGATAAAATGGAAAGATTGTAATTAAATTCAACTGCATTAGGTAGAGATGGTTAGGGTTCACAGTGGTTGATAAGAAGCATGTCAAGGATCGTTGGCAAGCCCTGTGTCTAGTATCTAATTAGATCTTTTATGTATAGTATAATTAAAGTAATACTTATTCGAAACATTACGCAATTTTACAGTAAACAGATTTTCAGTCTACGGTGTTATATACAGTGGTACAGTCTCAATATACGAACAGCTCTGCACAGGAACTTTTCGAGTTACGAAATTCAACGTCCGACATTCTTTCCTTCCGCCATATTTCGTACAGATCCGAAATTATTTTCAGAACCGAAGAACAGGAAAAATATATAATGGAAGACCGAATTTCGAGATTGAAACTTTCGCGTACGGGTTCGAAGTTCGTAACTGGAGGCAAGTCAGCCGTTTACCAGTATTTGAAACGGATTCCTTTTGCCTGTCGCTGCTCCGCGCCGCTGAACAAATAGTGAATGATAATGAATGGAATCGGTGCCTTTGGTTTTATCACTGCCGTCGTTCGGACGTAAATGGAGCAACGGACTGAGTTTATGAGTCTCGTTTATAAAAGCTTTAATTTGCATACTCCTCATTGTAGCTGTCTTAAAGTTGTGTTCGCGGCGGAGATATGAATGGCGGAATGTGTTAGGACGAATAAATCACCTGTCCCCTGTTGTTGGGCAGCTACTTTGAATCTGTTATGACACGGCGGAATTTTATTCGCGTGTTTTAATGCTGAGAATGTGAATTCGTCAAGTACTCGATTGATCTCTTGGATAGCCTCGCGTTTCAGATTCCATCTTCAATAATATTCCACTTGATGATGCGACTTTTTCAAAATTGTACTTCTGGGAATATTCTTTGTCCTCTTACTCGGGAAATATTGAGTATTTTTATCGCTGAAACTATGCGAAAGTTTCTTTGATTTTCATTATCAATTCTAATTTTATGTATTTCGAATAATACTCGTATATTCTTAGATAAGATTGATGAAACTCAAATCTTGTTTCGCATTGCAGAATTGATCCTATCTAGGTTGTGAACGTTGCATATAGCGATATAACCCAAAGTTAATCGTAATGTAAACTATTCTATTGTAACTATCAAAATGTTTATTATTGAACATATCGTTATCAAATTCTTGCAATTTCTAAATTTTCCGCTGGAAAAAAATTGCCTGCCTAATAGATGGTGTGGACCATCTTCGGTCGGCAATATTGTTATCATTACTGAACATTGTTGTCAACAATATTCTTTTATTGTTATTATTGATTATACTGCTCTTCCGATATAAATCGGCGTTTGTTCACTTGAGTATTGAAGAATCGATACAACTTTGATCCGGGATAATTCTCTCTGGAAGCACTTGTAATCATTACATTTTCAGGTCCATTCTAAGAATTATAATCAGAAATCCATAGAAAGTTTTTGATTAATGAATTATCCTATAGGCCTACCAACTATAGAAGGCACATTTTGTGTAAATCATAAAAAAGTTCTACGGATTTCTACTTAGTGATACTAATAATTTTCGCTAATGCAAAAAAAAATCACACAAGATATAAACAGAATTATTGCACAATAGAAGATCAATAATATAGATAATTTCCTTTCACTGCACTTAATGGCTTATGGTAATAAAGATAATATTATTATTGACTACATTACTCTCTTTATTGTTATATTTTTTTGCTGTAGATATAGTAATTGCTACTGATCATTTTACAATTATTTATTGCATTGTTACTTTTTGTTACACTATTGATTTTTTTTATATTGACGTACTTGTACATTTTATAAAATATTTACAACGAATTATATTCCCACAAAAGAGATGATGAACGTGTATACCTCAATTATAAAAGTTTAGTTCAGTAGAAATATGAGATGTGAGAGGCCGACAATGCGAGGTATGTAAAGGATGTGTCTTTTTGCAGTGTTAAAATTGACTGTAAAATTATCATTCAAATTATCATCACCACTAGTTGGATAATAGCGAAACTGAATGTGTTCTCCAGCGTCTGGAGAATGGTGGAAGTGAGCTCTCGTTTGGAACAATTGATGTCAGCGATCGAAGTTAAGTGGAGCGTTTCGAATCCTTGTTCATTGCCATCCCCTCATTCGAAGTCACTGCCTTCGATGAAATTAACGCTCTGCGTACATAGACTAACGGCTCGTTACGAAACGTCTTTACCCGAACATCTGTGCCTTTATGAAATACGTTGCGGGTTACATAATCTCGGTAAATGTGTTTAAAAATAACAGTAAAATGTTTAAATGAAAGCTATGAAAGCCGCTGTTAACATTATGCATTAATCCAAAGTTTTATTATTTAATTTGTCTTATATTTATAGAAAACAATTCTTACGGAGCGAAGCAAAACTCGTAATCGTGCTCAGTTTTTTCTTGTGTACATTTTTCAGTCTTAATAAAAATAATTTTTGACCTTCGATCCGAGTATTTAAATGTCGATTTCCTTTTCGATCTCCACGTCTTTAGTCCTTAGTCGTTCCAATAGTCTTTCCACGAATATAATTTGGCCAAGTTCAAAAGTGGGGCATTCGGAAAATTCGGATATACAATCTCTGATAGTGAAATGACTGGTGGTATAAGTCCATGGAGGTCATAAATTTACTACGATGAACCGAAAGTAGCGGTAAGTCACAACTAACTGATGGCGAGCCTAAGATTAGCTCTGAACGAAATAAATATATAAAATATTATATGTGCTTCTTTGTAGAATTGGTGTTATATGAATCTATGCTTCTACTTAGGATCCTCTAAAATACAACCGAAGCAAATATAAAATTTCCGCAATTAAGCTAATAAACGGTAAGTAAATATCTGTAGTATACTTTTATGTAATTTAAATGTTAAGACTGCGAGTCTTTGCCTTTTATGAAAAATAAGCCATTTTCTTACCCGAAATATTCTTGTATCGCAAGCTAGAGCTTACGAGCTTCCGCATTAATACACTAATAGATCAAATAAAGCATAAATGCAATAATATCAATCTATACTGGAAATTTCATCAAGTATTGGGGATCTTAGAGTCGGTATTTAGAGATCAAACGAGGGCGCAAGGAAACATAACATATTTTACCTTTCGATGATTTCGAATTATCCATTTTTGGTCTCATAAGTCGAGTATGAAGAGTGGATTCGCATTTTTCTCACCTCTTGCACGCACTCATCGAGAAGAGAAAGGGACTACTCCCCCCCACGCCCACGCATCTTTAAAAGGTAGTGAAATAATTGCCTTCCTCCGTATCAACGGCTGTCTTTTTTGAAAATGCGTCGTGGGAAAGTGGGTCATGAAGCTCCTCCTCCTTTCACGCACCGCCTGCTTTTGCCTCCACCTACTGACCACCCAATGCTCGTTCATTTGATCCCCTCAATCCCCACGGAAAAGTTAACGTTTCCTTATCCCGTTGTCGGATTAGGGTGTATTCTCTCGGAAGCTTTAATGCATTCAGTTGTGATATCACGCTCGAGAATCCGCGTTGCTCTACAGCTCTCAATAGCTCAAGGTGGTAACTATGCGCCTGCCTGCCGTGTTGAATATGTGTTGTCTTTCCAATGGATGTATTGAAAAACTCCTCAAAAATTAAACATCTTTTGAAGGCCTACGTAACCTACCGTTTAAATACGCGGGTTTTTCCCTGGAAACTTTCAGTTGTGGAGTTTTTCACAGCTACCCAAATCTGAAAACGAAAGACGGAATTCAAAATAGGTTCTTGTAGAAGTATGATGAGGATTCCCCTATCCTCGAATTCCAAATTAATGAAAGATTGCTACTGAAAAATGTAATTTTTCGACATTAATTATTAATTCGTGTTTAGAAAATGAATTAAAGTGAAATATTTCTCATTTCCTTCATAATATATAAGTTCATTGTCCAGATGCAGCTTTCACTTCTTTTCTCAGATAACTCCCAGATTATTTTCTCAACGTTAGCTTGTCTAAACGGATTGCCGGTACGTGTGGAAAAGGCTAAGCGCACAAATATGCACCTCGGTTAATCGGGACTCTGATATTATTTGTAAAATTAAGAAGTTAAAAAAACTCCATGAGAAGAGCGTTTACAAGAATATTACAATGTTTCGACCGTGGTTTCATAATCTAATATTTTCCCAAGGAAGAATGGACTTGAAAAAAGTCTGACGGGACCGGATATCTAATATTTTTGTGGTTTAGTAAACGCTTTTCTCATGGAGTTTTTTCGGATTAATAAGTACCACAAAATTACGCCCGATTCTGTATCATTTAAGAAGTTAAATTCGTTTCCCTAAATTTCTTCATCTGCGTTCCGCGACCATTTCTTCAAATTCCTTCTTGCAAGCTGTGCAAACCTTTTCTATGGAATTCTAATGCATATAAACTCTTTTCGTGATTTGTATCTTTATATATGAGTAATTTTTGCAATTTATTTTTACTAATCTCCATTCGAGACTGTTTATCATCTGCACAAAATAGGAACTTTTCTTTGCTTATTCAGAATCATTATGTTTCCAGCATCGGCACAGGAAACTATAATCCTCGCCCGCTATAATCCGTCTACTTTTGTGGACTTGGAAATTTAGTCTTAAGAAACCTCAGTATTCTTCAGTTGTTTATCGCCTCTCATTTACTTCCAAGAGTAACCATCTCTTACTTGCTATCGGCGGACATTATCTTGTGAGAAATGCCTACACTAAGGATTATTATGAGTAATGTGAAACTTGGCGCTAAGTTAAGCGGAGAATTCTTAATGAATTGCCGGCTTAGATGCAAATTCAAGAGTTCCTTGCAAATGGCAATTATTAACGCCCTTTAAAACATGTCGTCACCTGCAACGCCTTCATCTCAGCACTCTTTTCTTGAAACATTAATTTCTGATTTAAATGTTGTTTAGTACTCAATGAAAGTTATCATTTAGGTCGTCTATTCCGTAAATGACGCCATGTATAATGCATAAGCAATTTTTGTAATTTATAAGATTTTCAGAGATTGCTTAAATTGATATATTAAACTGCGCCAATATCCCAAATAAAGAAGCAGAAAAAATTAAAATACATCCATTGGCACAGGAAATAAACACGAAACAGTCAAAATAGTACTAACAGTCATTTGAGTTACAGGAATTACAACGAAAAAAAAACTAGGCGCATATGGAAAAAATTAACATCTACAGTAACATCCACACACATATTCAAAAGCCAGTCATTCTAAAAACAACATCAATAATGATAAAAGTGGGAAAAATGAAAATAATGATAATTTCTTTAACGGAAACTTTCTTTGGCTTTAGATTATCCCAATGACATCCATTTTAATAATAGACTAACGCATACGACCATTCACTATTCAGAAAAGATTTAGAGGCAGTTTTCGAGTGTGAGATAAAATATTTTAATTTACATTAACTGCGATTATTTCCTTCAGAATAAAAGATCCAAGCATTGTTTGTTTTAGGCTAAACTCAGAGAGTCTGAAATCTTTGGGTTATATCGAATATCAGGGGCGTAGCCAGGATTTGTCTGTGGGGGGATTCAGATCCATGGGGTAAACGCAAAATTGCTTACATTCCTGGGAAATATAAACTTCTACCCAAAATGTAATAAAGATGGAATCAGATTTACCTATATTCCCGCGAGTCACCAGTGGTGTAACTATAATTACTTAAACAATTACTATTTACAATTACATCCCATAACCTCAAATTTGTAATTATCCATGGTTACAAATCTGGAAATATGCTTGTATTTTGTTCAAATTCCTGAGTAAAAACCGGTCCTTTTTGTTTTAGGATGAATGATCCAATTAAGAACGTTTCAGAATTATATTTATAGCTCTACGTTCTCTTTAGGGAAAGAAACCTCGCTACTTAATTGCAACTTATTTTTACGTATAATTTATACGAAGAACTAGAATTCGGCGGCAAATGGCACATTTATAACCGGCACGACATCTTATCTCGGTCGATCTATTCTTCGGAGCTCTCGCTTACACTCTGATTGCCTACGCTTTCTATCGCTTGTTTTGTTTATTTAAATGAAAGCTGTAATTAGTCCCGCGGGAACGGCTTAGGAGGTTGCATTCTTTCTATACTAACGTATCGACTTTCAAAGTACGTCTTAGAGGAGGATATTTGATTTTCTTGTTCTGCGAGCGGTCATTAGGAGTGTCGTGCCTTTTTTGTCTCTTCGACAAATGAAAGTTAGTGGCGTTGATTCGAGAACGCGTTAAGGAAGAGCAAAAAAGCGCACGCCGTTTCCATCGACAGCAATTTTTTTGTTATCGTGTCGTTTTTGTTTCCGTAATACCCAATAATGGCTTTGGCGCGATAAATCATGGTTCCAACTGGGTGAGGGAGCCACCAGCAACCAAAGGAATAAATGCAAATAAATTGCGTCATTCCCAACGACTCGAATAATGTTGACTTTTTGCGGAAGTATCGTGGTAAAACAATATTAATATATTATTGCTCTTTGTTAGAAACCTGCTGAATCAGTTTCGGCTCTCAACAAAATTGTTTTATGTACTTAAAAGTTGATATTTATCTTTCCCCTTGCGGCGCGCCGTGTACCTTGTCTTCTTACGGTATATTAATAACCATTTCTAAATCATAAGATTAGCTTGTATGTTACCTGTCCCGATTCTCATAGAAAGTAAGAAAGACAAGAATAGAAGGGCTCCCGGAGAGCCACCAACGCGTTCGACTCCTATGAAAGAGGTCCCGGGTTCGATTCCCGGTGGGAGCCTACGTACGAAATGACCTCAGCTGTCGAAGCACTTTTAGCAATACTACTACTACAAGAATATAGGGTAAGTAGTATTAGTTGAAATCTGTGGTCCCCATTAGTTGAAATATTAGTTCGGTCTCTCATTTCACTCATGAATACATTTCCTACATGATCACTTTGACCCCTATTTCAACCTTCCAGACATATTTTTCTAATGAGATGTTCTGTAAATGTTCAGAGTAATATGATAGTTAGATTCTCTTTCTAATCTTTAAAAGATACTGCAGAATATGTTCCAAAAAATGATTATGAATATGCGTTTTACGAGAGTTTGTGACCCGTTGACGGTTTAGCGTCTTACGATTTCCATTGATAACTTAATAACTTTCTCAATTGCGTTGTCTTCAGCAGTTGTTATTTCATATAGGATCCATGACATACTTATACTGAGTAATGATAGTGACGTTTTTAGTTTAAAGTATATTCTGCAGAAAAATGAGCCGAAAAGCCCGTTTCTTTTGCGTAATTTGGAAGAGACATTCCTATCGGTTGATAGCCTTGCTTTTAAAATAGACATTATTTTATGTTACTTGTTGACAAGGGCTAATTTCCAATTAAGTTTGTCGACTTAAGTTGGTAAATTCCCATTGGCTATCGAATCAGCGTACGAAAACTTGCTTTACTTGCAAAGTGATAGCCGGAATTATAAATTTTGTTTCAGTGGAAGTAAATGATAAATATGAGATTAATGAACTTGCCAAGCGCATGCCATCGCCAGCATTCCCAATATCGAAAATCTTATGGCCAAATTCGATTTTTTGCCACCCAAAATTTCATGTCATTTTCACTGGAGGGAAACCAGCTCCCGGAATTCTCCTTTAGGTTTAGTTAAAAATACGCGATGAGAAAAGAAAGTAACTTCGTTGAAACAAAACCTCTGATTCCGATCTTGATATTCTTCTTGAAAGCCATAGGTCAAGTTCTATCGGGAACATTTTCAATTAAAGAAGAGTCAGCGGTCGATTTTGCACAAGTTTCTTTTTCTGTAGGTAATGGGATGGTAACCTTTGAACATTAACCACATTTCGAGGTTTCCTTGTTTTCTCCTACGCGTTAAGACTCTTTGGTCCACTTAATAGCTTGACAATCCGAAATATTCCTGTAAAACGTATCTGAGAGATGTATTTGGAAGAGCTTTTCCACCTCTGATTGCCAAGGAACGGAATGCAGAATGTTAAGAAGACATCTGTCATCCCTCCGGATGACGAACCGCTTTTTTCGCCTCTTATTCTCTCTTCTCTCGCTTGTCTGTTTTGTATATCTATCCCACTGCGGATACCCAACTTCTTCTCCGATAAGAAGGAATGCCTGACAGTTCTGAAATGAATCGTAAACATGTAACTCAGCCCCTCGATGACGCAGTTTGTTTTTCTTTGTTATTTTCGCCTGAGCGAAAGGATTTTTGATATTTTCTCTGCCGCTGTTTGTTTTGGTTAAGTTACGTGGTTGCGTGAGGATTTTACCAACTGAAATTTTGCAAACCTGTGAATGAAACCCTTAATTTGCTTTGGACTGCGTGTGAGAGTCTTTAGGCTGTACTTTGAATGAATTGCACATCTTTGAGGACGGAAAATTAGGTTCTGATTATGTCTAATCGTTATAACAGGAGAAAGCGGTGATAAACTTATCGTTTCCATTGCATAACCAAAAGAGTACATACGAGTATATGATCATGAGTCACCTAAGAAATCCTCTTTTTGGTTTCCGGGCTATTCGGATTTTTCCGGTAAGGAAATGGTTGTTTGTGTTCGTAAATAATGATATTTGTTAACATTGATGTAATTGTTTCCAGTTAATAGTATTATTATTATGATTGTTGTTGTTTTTGTTTATACTGTCAGCAAGCTCACATCCTATTCCATCCACCACACTTTCTCATTCTTGCATACATTTTCGGGGCTAAAATTTTAAACTACTTTAAACTCGTATCTTACTTTAGCAAATTTTCGGATTATACAGTAAAAAATATCAGTTATATATACATCGAAATATAATATATTTACATCGAAACTTATCGAATATTTTTCTCACGTACTACTGAGGCGGACGTCATTAATGCCGATTCAACCGCCGTTTTCAATAAACCCCGGATTAGAACTAACGTCGCAGGATATTTGTAGCAACCGAAATCCAAATTCCCCCACAAACAACCTTTTACTAGACCATTAGTGATGTGGTTCCAAACAGTAACAAAGGACGAACAGGACCATTCGGAAAAATCCGACTAGCCGGGATTCGAACCCGGGACCTTGGAGTTGGAGCAAAATTGCCATTCAACGACAATAATAAGAATATTTCCTTTTAATGATATTGCTTCCAATCTCTCAAGACTGTTAATACTAATAAAATTTTACGAAAGGAAAAAGATCGGTAACGAAACAAAAAATCAAATTCACGATCGTTTGTTACAGAAGATCGTAACATCGAACAAATAAATATGTACACGAGGGTAATTACTTTAATAAACAACTCTGTCTATTGCTCCTATTTCTACCACCCATACTCCGAGTATAATCCATTTCAACCCGATTCATGCAATTTATATGCTTCATTAGACACGCCCATGTTTCGCTAACACAAAATGAGGTGGGCGTTAGCAAACCCCCGTGTACAGCTATTTTCACCCCTTTC
This sequence comes from Ladona fulva, assembly GCA_000376725.2. Classification (NCBI taxonomy): domain Eukaryota; kingdom Metazoa; phylum Arthropoda; class Insecta; order Odonata; family Libellulidae; genus Ladona; species Ladona fulva. The sequence goes on from KZ309039.1 coordinate 197,690, forward strand.
GACAATTCTTCAGGTTTAATCGTTGGCCACCTTCTACCCACCTACTCAACTACTCATATGCCTTTCTATCTCCAAATCTACTATTCCATTCTTGGAAATCAGTCCACTGTAGTGCTCTAAATTATCCACATCTCAACATTCTCTCCATTTGAGTCGTACCGTAAAATATTAAAAATAGGATCGCTCCAAACCAGATCGTGGCAAACCGGATTCCTCAGTCGAGTTTCTATTTAATTTAATATTCATCGAAATTAAACGGTGATCGTTTATGTTTCCATGGGAGACTTCCATCATTTCGCTTCGCTCTTGTTTCTGCTATCAAGACTTTATCACTGCAGCGTTTGATATCTTTCTCATCGGATTTTATCGTAATTTTATCGCCTAATTATTGGGAAGTTAGCGCGATGAACAGCCAAATATCCTTCGCTTTATTTTCGTTTTATGACTCTATAATACATCTTCAACAGCCTTAGTGATGTTTTCTGTTTTTGCGTTAGGCGCGATAAAATTTGACGAATTTTTATTATGCCGATTCGGCCATCATCGACGAAGTAATAAAGCGGATCTGATTTCGTGCTCATTAGGAGAAACACGCAGTCGCCGAAGATGGAAACAGTCATCCCGAGAACCAGAAATCTCATTTCTCCTAATGCCCCAGCCGACACGTTAAAAATTTTCCACTTGTTCCGAGTATTGGTCGCTTGGATATTAAAAAATCGTATGAACCATTTGGCGCGCCGTAGCGAAGCTAACTTAAATCCCCACCGCGGAGGGCTCTTATGTTAGTGGCAGATGCTGGACTTTTCGAGTTTTATGACGCGTGTCCGGAAATTAAAAATGTCGCTTATTATTTATGCGACCGTTCCAACGGTGTCATTGGGATTTGACTTTCGTGTCTTGGAAGGTGACTTCTTTCGCAATTTATGCGTTCCTTGCTTTTGCTCTATTTGTAAGGGGGATGGCGAGCGGGGATTTTAATATTGGCACTTAAATAATATTGGCACTTAATAAATGCGAAACCTTAGTTGCCGAATAGGGTTGGATCAACGTTGGCTCGTCTTAAAGGGTTCAATGACAATCTTTGGTTGAGAAGTTAATAAATAGTGAAATTTGGCCCAGAGCAAAATACGTAAGCATTATCTTGAATATATCGTGTATCATTCCGACTTATGAAAGTTTTCTCGATATTAACAACCGCAACGTCCAATTTCGTTTAATAATATGTTCAGGAGCATTAACTTTCTTTGAACTCTGTAATTTTGTGGAAGTTGTTTGCATTATTTTAGAGAATGTGGTTTATTCCTATTCTCGTAGTAAAATCCTGGACATCATTGAATACAATGATAAAAGAAAGGGATGATTTCTGCTGATCTTTTAAACTAGAGACAAAAGTTAACGATTTCTGTATTTCTATGACTATGTAAGTACCCTGCAAGCCGCCTTTCGGCGTGTGGCAGGGGGTGCATGCACCATGACTCTATTTCCCTAGTCGATTACTTTCGCTACTATCGTTAGTGGAAAATTGAGATCTTGAATCGATTGGTTCTAGTATCTATTTCCCCGATCTTTCTCACAGTATCAGAACGGCTAAGGAAACAGGGAGGACCCGTGGTATCGGGTACATCATCATTCTAAGAATTCATTCTTTCCGCGAACTATACATGATAATAATAGGCTAAAAAAATAGTCCGAACGCCCGGTGTTTTCACCCCCTGCCACACGCCGTAAGGCGGCTTGCAGGGTATTTATGTAGATGTAGATCATCTCTGAACGTGCTTTCTCTGAATTTATCCAGTAAATTAATCCTTTGATTAAATCTTCTAACTTCTAAAGATTTCCATCCTACGTCTCGAAGCATCTGCGCTACGCTCACAGGCTTATCGTAGCATTACTTCACATAACATATCGCCTTTCACTCTACCTTTTCTAATTCTTGAATACAACACCTATTGGCAGGGTCCCACACACTATACGCGTATTCAAGATGAGGCCTAAGGCGAAATAACATCGCTGGCGAACCTTTTCTTCGGTCCGACCGACTATTCTCTTAACGAAGCCGAGTTTCTTAAGTGCTTTTCCGCATATATTATGGATGTGGGTACTCCATGTTAAATTATTCGTTAGAGTTACTCCAAAATATTTGACCGATTCTACTGTTAATATGTTTATGAGACCGTATGAATAATCTTTAATAATAGATTTTCTTTCGAAGAAGTTAACTACTGAACATTTGTCTACATTTAGCTCTAATTGCCAATCATCTCACAATTTTATAATAATGTCTCATTCATTCGACAGGGTTAATCTATCCTCTCTACTCTCTATTTCCCTGTAAATTAACGTGTCGTCCGCAGATATCCTAACTTTACTATTTTTAACTAATTCTGAGAGTGTAACCAGAAGAGGAAATTAAAAAGGTCTGAGATGACTGGAACCCGAATCTTCGAAAGTGTTTCGTCGTACTGATCCTCCACAGCCTCGGCCTCTTAGAGACATGGAAAGTGATCACTTAGTATGGCCGAGTCGCCTAAAAAGCATCCCAAACGGCTTGGAAACATTTTCTGGCAAGATAACTCAATTTCGACCACAAATAGACCCGGTTTCGAGTCTCGTTCCTGTTATTTTTTATATTTCTCATGTCCGTTTCAACACAGGAATTTTCCTATCCGCACGACTTTTTGTACAAAATCATCCTTTCCCTAATTGTAAGAGGTTATCCCCATTTATTTCAATAATTGCCTTCCGTTCACCATAACTGATAATTGGAATGGTTTCATCATTTCCTTAAAACATCGATCGCAAATTGTTTTTGCCTTCATTTAAATATATCCTCGAGGACAAGTACTTTCGCTCGATTGTATTTTTCAGTTTTTTATTAAGTATTATTTTCCATTTTCCATTTCTATTCACCTCTACACCTACAAATTCTGAAATTAACTCTCTATTTACTGTCCTGCCTTAATTATCGATTGCCATCCCTCCTTAGGAATGCCATTTCGCTTATCATTCGCCGTAACTTGATCGACTGCCAAAATCGCCACGCTCATTTCGTCGTTGAATATTTTTGCATACATTTTCGAAACCCTTTCTGTGTCCCACCTTCGAAGTGTGCTTTTTTATCTCTTCTATCGGCGAACGGCCAAAGATCTAACAGCGAAACACGAGTGGAAAGTCACTCTCTAAGGCCTCCATTTTGGGTCAACTCTTTGCCTGACAAGATCACCATCCGTGACTTATCTCGCTTGTTTATATATTCGACTTTCAACACACACACGCCTTTGATCGTCGCTCCATTTCATTTACACCGAATTTTCACGTCTCTTTCTTCAGTTGTCTTTCCGTATAAGTTCTGCTTTCAACTCACCCATTGGAATATATTCTGCTGATTGTATACTAATTTTGTCCTATAGTTTTTTTCATATTCCCATCCCAATTTTCATAATTTTCTTCAATTTAGGAGTCATGCTTAAACGATGTCACAGGGATAGGGAGGGATCTGCGAATTTGTTACACTGTGTCGTAGGAGTGGTACAGTGTGATACAGTATGATGTCACAATTAAGTAAAACTTTGTTGCATAATTTTGATTATCTAAACTAGAGGAATACCCATTAATTAATATTTAATTTAATTAATTTCCAAGTAGTAGTACTAAAAGATTATTGTTTGCAAATAAATATTTTTTCTTACTATGCTATAGCAACATTTCCTGTTTTAATTTTGCTTCGGAACCCTTCCTGCACGAGAGAAAAGTTATGTAAACGCAAGTGGTTATTTTGTTTAAAAATTGTAAAAATTATGGCCTTTGAGGTCCTTGTGACATTGTTTGTCGAGGAGAAGTATAAAGTTGTACGTAAGAGGGGGGTTTGTAGTTCCAAAAATGCCGTGGCATCGTTCAAGGGTGGACCGCTAATTATACCATAAAATTGTCGTATTTTGCTAAAAAAAGGTTTGATAAGTTTCATAAGTATTGATTGCCGAACATTTACGTAAAAATCTTATGCTATTTACTTTTAACTATATTAGGAGTTTAATATCTCTTGAATATTAGAACGATGAACAAAGTCTCTTAATTTTTAAAAGCACAGATGCTAATCTTGCCCAAAATGTCTGTTGCCATACTATATACTGTTAGTTATTGGCCTTTGACATTTTATCTACTGTTTCGTTACCTGGCGTTGTTTGTTGCTGCTATAAATAGCACCATTTTTCTATTTTATGTATATTTTCTAATCTCAATACCCTCATTCAGCCACCTTTCGGATTATTGTCTCTCCTTTGTCACAACCGCAACATTCCCACAAAGTATCGCTTAGCTATTTAATTAGCCACAATTACCAAGGAATGATTCTAGTTGTTTGATTGATTTGTTGCGTGATTTTCTCATGTCTTTGATCGCATTTGCACTGATTCCAATCGGAGATTTGAATGACATTATGGTTTACAAATGATTTGATAATTCGTTTGAAACGATTCCAAGTTGCTTATAACGAGAAATGTTTTCGCACTACAATATCTTTCTGTGACCATTTCCGCTATATTACGGATATATCTTAAGTATTATTTTTCATGTTAGACAGATGTGTGTGTGTGTGTATGCAAGTAAAGGTGGAGTTTTATAGGCATTACGTAGTTTCAATCTGAGTCACATTGTCAATTGCTGCGAAATTGAATTATTTTTATTATATATAATTGAACGTATTTTTCTATAATATTATAATGATATCCCTGGTATATTTTTATATGACCTTGTATATTCGTTACGTTTCTTTATACTTTTACAATTCTTTATGTTCGTAATTGACATATATTTGTAATCTCACAAGTGGGCTATACCCGTAATAAAGCATCATCATCATCTTTATTCTCACTATTATTTAATCCTCTTTGGAACAGCTATTAGTTTGCTAAAAGAAAAAAATAACGGAAAAAATGAACGAACTGCTCCGTGGGTTATAACTTCATCTTCTCATTAAAGAGGTGAGAACACCTCGAAATACTTAAGTGGAATTATACTGAATATACTTTAGAGACTCCATTAATTCGCTTCTTTCGTTAAGACCTCCATTCAATTTTATCGCGTTGTTCATTACGACGTTGTCGTTTATTTTTGAAGGTTGGGAAAATACTTGTTAGCATTCAAAATATTGCTCAAGCTGGTTATAGAAAACCAGTTTGATCCAATTCACAACGGGGAATATATGTAAGGAACCCCCGTCTGAAAATTGGTAATCCTGAGTTCAGAATCGTGTTGCGAATGTATTTACGTATCAATGTAAGGTATGCACTTCGGACCCTATCTTTTAGTGAAATTTATGCCGAAAGGAAACTCACCCATATTTATCGTTATCGACAACGGCGTTTTGTTTAATAAATGCCCTCATTATAAATGTAACAAGAAGGAATTTTGGGAAAAGGTGGAGGATTACAAATCACAGATGTCCAAGGCGCCGTACGATTGCCCTCTTAATGTTAGGCACGTTAATGTCGTGAAAATCTTTTGACCATTTTTGGTGCGAGGTAATTTCTTGTTTTCTGCTTGGATGGGAGAAGTGGTCCATTAACACCGGTCCTCTTCTCCGAAATTTATACTTATTCTCCTTAAAAGACGTTTTTTTTATGTTATATGTAATTGGAAGGTATATCAAGCAGGATTAACTCGTGCAACAAAATTTTACATTAGTTTCAATGCTTTAACAAACTCATTGACAAGTCCTTAGAATATCGGTATTAAGCGAAGTATTTGTTAATTCGTTGAAATTTACGCCACTTGCAATTGGAGAAACATTATTTTGCCATATGATTTGCTCTAAAAACTACTTGCATACTTTGTATATTTAGTTTGAATATTTTTAATTTTTAGCTGTAGTTTGCAAAATTATATATTTTGGTATATTTTCTGTTTGTAGTTATGTTTTTAAAATATTTCGCATCGTGCTGCTTTTCGATGTTAAACTTCCCATTCTTCATATTGGCGTAGTAAACTAGTGGTTTGAGGCTAAGGGAAAGTTCTCCCGTACGTGTACTCAGATATCTCGCTCAGCGTATTTTATTGCGACAAATATGAATTATTAATAGAAAATCGACATTTTATACCATTAAAGATAAAAAATTTGCGAATATTTAGCAGCCAGCGCTTGCACGCACAAATACGTACCCTTTTCATTCGACATTAGCCTCGCCATATAACCCGTTTCATTTCATCCCTTACCTTTTTATATTTGCGGTAAATTTTAATGGCAGATGCTCTCCCATCGCATGTAACCGAATCTCGCGAATTTTGAGGGTCGGCCTTCGCAATAAATTGATCCCATTACAGACGACAGTATGCGCTCAGCTGCCGAACGCGAGAAAGCGTAATTGCGCTTATCGGATGTCTGTGAGAGCCCGCCCTCGCGCGCCTTTAGATTTTATCTTTTCGGGATGACGACACTGTAAAAATGGCGCTGTTGGTTGGGTGATTTACATCTCTCATAGATGGCGGCTTTCCCTTGAATTAAATCGCTGACGAGGCAGTCCAAGTCCTTCCACCTGTTGAGCCTGCTCACTGCCACCCTTTTTCCTTTAAGTCGGTTCTTTCTCTCCCGAGTCTTTTGCTGGCTCCTCTAATTCTAAAACGGTTTTTTTTCTCTATTTTCTTCCCGCAATGTTCCTTATTCCGTATTACACTTTGCTACTCACCGCGAGTCATCGCTTTCTTATTGACCCTCTGATTTTTATGTAACGATCAAGCCAACGGTTATCATTTTTTACTTGCGAGTTAATAAATTAAACTAACCTTTGCATAACTCCTCCGATGAGAAGATTTCTCCCCAAAATCCCAAATCTTATTGTGTTGTGGTTGCATTTTTTCCTTTAATTCTAAATATTAAATTTCACTACGTATTTACAAATGAGGTTAGGTGGAAGAGAGGCCAAATTGGTCTAACCTCGCCTAAATAGAGTCAATTCATTCACTCGTTCGTGGTTGAACATCTGGAATCGCAAGTTCTATTAAGAATATAATTTATTTATTCGTTGAAACAGAAAGATCCCCCTTAAGTCCATTTTAATAATTGCTATCATTTTCGAACACGCACAACCATTCCCAAACCAGAAAATCCAAATAGCTGGGACACTTTCAGGGATCGCTAGCACGCTAACCACCCCGCCACCGAGGTTGGTGCTCGTTTTAATGTAAGGTTGTTTTTTAGGTTTAATGTACCGGAAGCTTCTTAGTTATTTTCCTGATAAGAAAGCCTTTTAATATATATTTAATCGTTTTTGCTCTATCCGAGTTAATATGATTATTTTGGTCTGGTAATTATCGATAGGACTTGTTAAGATATTGAGAAGAATTGGATAAATGTAGAAGATAGTATTCAATGATTCTTTGGGTTTGAAGTTGGGATTGTGGAATTCTCGAGTCATCTCAAAACCAAAATTTGTCGGTTGGAGGTAACTTCCCATCCTTGTCATTTTATGTTTAAAATTACTCGTTTGTTTTGTTGTTTTTACTGTAATTTACTTGTTTTCTGATGATAATGTCCTAGGTAAGTTGCCAAACACGGCTCTTGTTGGATCTGATAGTAAATGAATAAATATGTTTTTGGGTTCAGAAAAACTCGCGAATGCTCTAAATTGGTGTTTCTTGACTTTAAATATGCCACTAAGCGTCAAAGTTAGATGAATCCATGGAGCACTGGACGCGTTTTAGCGTGACAACACTCATAGAGCTTTGGTTGAGAACGGCTCTAAATCCTTCATACGTTCTCGTTTCTCTCTAAGAAAACCATGGGAATTTTTTTGTTTTCTTTCGTGGGTAATACAACAAGGAAGTCTTTAAAGAAATCTCCCTTCTAAGGAGTATATATCCTACCAGAGCGTATGAAAACAACTTTTGATATATTTCCAAGAAAATCATGTTCCAAGGATGATGTGAGAAACTTGACTCTTATGATTCGCTACGATTTTTTAGTTGAACTTAAATAACGGAGTGTAAAAGTTCTCTCAAAGTTTTAAAAGTCTCAAGTTAGCGAATGATTTCTTGACGTACTCATCATTGAATCGTAGGCGGGATTCATTGTACGTGTACTCCATCCGTCACATAGCTTGTTTGATATTTTGATTTTGAAAATGAGTTCATGTTAGTAGATCGTCTCTCTCAAAATCTGTTATTTCACAATCAAGGTTACGTTTGTTTCCTGTGCGATTTTTCTCTCTTGAATGCCAGATACTCTGATATCTCGGTTACCAGAGGTGCTTCTTTCCGGAAGCGCATTCGTTAGCCGAAATGTGATGCTATCAGGCGTCTCCTTTCTTGTTGTTATAAACAACTCATTTGGGTTGGTGGGCGTCTTCTATGTGGTGTGGTCAGCTCATATCTCTGCTACACATCAGAGGGAAAAGATAAGATACAGGAATGTTCATGTTTGCTCCTTTGTGTAAGCGCGCGTATCCACTAAAATATTCGTTCGATGGATCCATATTCTTTAGCCAAGTACACACGAGAAACAGCGACAAAATCTTCCTTAGCCGAAAATTTAGTTAGCTGTGTCGTTCGTTAGCCGAGGTATCACTGTACAAGCTCTGGTCACAGCTATTAAATAGTTTAAATTAGTGGCGACGAAAAAAGCACTGAAGGCTACTTTCGGATGCCACCTCAACCCAGATAAGACAGCTAAAAAACCCTTCCATCGCAGACATAAATTTTCGGGACGCTTCGCCAAAATACGTTTTGCGACTCCGCTCAAGGATGATGTAAAAATCGCTCGACATAAATCAAGGCATCCGAAAAGGCCTTTGCTATTGGACACGTCAGGGCCTCCAGCACCAACACTGACATTATGGTACGTAATCCATCCTCTGGGCACATCTCTAGCACGCCGCGAATTCCGGACACTGCTCACGCCATCACGCGTGCATATCCATTGCCTTAAATGGAAACACGAGTCTTTAGCCGAAGGTGGTACAGCCGTAAACACTTTGTTAAGTCCATAAAACTTTTGCGATGTGAGTCATATTTAAACGACAAAATTGGCGCGGTTTCAAAACTTTTCTCCGCCTAGACGTGAAGACGACGGCATCTCTTTAACACGGCATAACTTACTTTTGAAAAAGCGATCTCCTTGGGGAATTTTCCGGGCTCGCCTTCGCTCTAGGGACCGGTATATATGAGGGAATCGCTTGGAGAATGTTATACAAAAGCCTTATTTATTTCCATGGAACATTTCCTCGTTTAAGGATCGGTCATCGTATCACTCACATTAGGGACTTTAACGACTGAAAGTGGTTTCGCGTTTGGTTTTGGCTGTACTATAGGTGGTGAAACTTATCTTGGTCCCTGAGGCGTAATGAAATAGTCTTACGCCGTTACCTGAATCCAGTTATGCCCTCATATTTACAGGTCATATATCATTTCAGGTATAATTCGCGGTCAGAGAAGCCATTATATTTTTTAAATGTCGCTGAACCAACCCGAGAAAGTTGCTTAAAGGTCGCTAAAACGAAAACCAAAATGTCACTAAAAAGTAATTAAAAATAAAAAGACTTCAAAGCGCTCTTATAAATTTAATTAAATGAACTGCATAATTTAAATATGCAATAATAAATTTGTCATAACGAAATCTTAATACCGGTTTGATTTATAATTTAGTGAAGCATTTAAGTTAAATTAAATTAAAGTTACTAGAGTCTATTACATTTATCTTGACGGCTGAAGAGGAGCAGCAAAAAAAGACTACATGTTTTAGGGCGCGGGGATGGAGATCAATCAACACTGAGCAAAATAAATCCACTTATCTTTGATTGGGAGTAAAAGTATTGAACTTATCAGTAATCTCAGAGACGATCTTTACCTCCCTAGAGTTTCATGAGAAATCGCTTAGATCGATGTAGCTACGTGTGATACGGTTTTCTTACTGTTCATTTTACGGTGTGTTACCGGTTTTATTACTGTCGATATATAATCCCAGGGGTCTAAATAATATTGCTAGAACTCGATACGAGTTTGGGAGTCGATTGGAGGCCAATGAAAATATGTACATTGAAATCTATTTCTACAGAACTTGAGAAAGAATATAAGTAATATTTTACAAGTGGCATTAATGGGGGATCCTGGTTTATCCCGTCAAAAAATCGAAGTTTTTATTATTTTATAAAATAGTAGAACATTTAAAGAACGTAATGCGGAAGTCTCACATCTTTGTGCTTAATATCAACAAAACTACAGCCAATTTCTTAAGCCTATTTAGCTGCGCACGGAAGCGGCCGTCGTTCCTCGCACGGCTCAGCGGGTACTTGAGCAATGTTTTAAACCCTTCATATTTTAAGGATACTTAGGGTGCCTAAACACACAACTTAGCTCTTAGGTGTACATTTTGGTAAAATACATTCTATACATGTTACATATTATGCGTGGTGCCGATGCTGAGATGTGGCACTCGGTACGCTATACTGTTATTGGTTTTTAAAATTTAAGAGGCCTTTCATTTGGTCACAATTGTGCCCTTTGTCCATCTGAATGATTTGTTCCTGTAAACGACTGCTTTGACTACATGGTTTTACTCTTCGGGCAGTTAGAAAAATGAAAACAAAATCTCTTCTTAGAAAAATCAAACGAAATTCTAGTGTCTCAACTCAGCGCTTATATGATTGATTGTTGGGTATTCTTTTCTACGCTATTTATGTTTTGAGAGCATCTGTTTCTTCCTTCTCTTGTAATAAGAAAGGTCCAAAGATGCGTTGATGCAAAAAAGTGGGGCGCAGTATGATACGTTTTATGCAAGGATTCTTTCTTAGTGGAGCCCGTCTTAGAGAAAAGTTTGGAGGCTTCAGTCGTAGCCTATCGTGTTTTCAGTTAAACCTGCGATCCCTTATCTGAAAGGAAGTAATAATCAAGGTTATCGTGCAACAACCCCGGGAATTTTACGGCAATCAATACTCAGAGAAAAAAGAAGAAAAACTGTCTGAAAGTGCAATGGATAGGAAATTATCTACTCCCACTAATGAAAGTTTGGGCTCTTATCCTATGCTTTTTACAGTATTATAGAATATTATATATTTTAACCGTTTTTGGTGCAATTGCAGAAATAGTTGAATAATATATCCCTCTTCCACTGTAATTAGTGATATTTACCGAAGACTATCATGATGAGCAAGAGACACGGCAGTGTATGTTAGGGAGCTGTCTGGTCGACTATTGATTCCTTTGGATCTTATTAAATAATTCGAAACTTGTTGCAAATATAATAATTGTCCTTTGATAGCCTGATAGGGACTTGGCATTCATAGCATTATTCATAGCTGATGGGAACTCAGTATAGGAATTGTTGTAGAAATCAAGAGGTAACCTAAATTAACCCTAAGAGGTTAATATTGCCGATGAAAACTTCACACATTTTTGTATTGATTTTTAAATAATTTAATCTAGAAGGTTTTTAATCGTGTTAAAATGAACGTATTCATTTCTAGCATTGGTTACATTTTATTCCTGAGCGTATTGAGCAAATGCAAAATTTCAGTCACAAATTTTAATAAAGCAGATTTCACCTTCATTATTATTTAATTTTTATTTCATTGTGCATCTGTTTTCATTCGAAGACTATTGTTTAAAACGTTGTAAAAATTGGCTTTGTCTCCTGTGATGTTCTTTGAAATATTTTAATGTGTGCGATATTATGTAAATCCTGATGATTAGTATTTGAATATCATCAAATTAATATGAATAATCGTCTGGAAAAGTGAAAAACGGAGAGTTCGTTGGAAAGAACGTAAGTATTTTGTAAACTAGTGAAAGTGACTAATTATGAATCAGAAAGGGTTGAAAAGGCTTCGTTATTATATTGCGGATAATGTACATTTTCATAGAAAACTCGCTTCTGATCATAAGATTCCCTCGGTGCACTCTTCCGTATTAATTCTGTGAGCTGACTGATTATCGTAATTATTTTTTTCTCTTATGGGTATTTCTTAGACACAATATAATAATAATAATTCCCCGCACCAATCTGTGTGGAGAAATTTTCCACAACCCGCTGTAAAAGCGCATTAAAACGAGGGAAATGAACTCAAATCCCAGAATTAATTGAAATCGAGTTTGACTCAGGCAAGATTAATTGTCCAAAGACGCATAATAAAGCAGTCTATTAATATCCGCTCAGTTTTGTAGTGATGACATAATTCTTCTAAAGAAAGCCTCTGACTCGCGAGCGCATTCTTCCTCGTTAGTTTTACATAAAAATCAGGGCCCCTGCTTGGTCTCTCAATAGCGCCAACTTATTTGACAAGCAATTCTCTATCAGATTAACAGTATTTATAACTGCAGAATCCAATCAGTGCAGCGCGCCAGTATTTTATAGTAAATGACAGCCTCGACTCCGGCACTAAAGCGGTGGTCTAGGCGAAGCGGCAACTTGCCAACATTCCCCGTAGAGAGTGTGTAGAGAAATCCGCCAAAGAAACCGCCGTCAAGAACAAAGACGGCGACTCACGAACCCATAAATTAAATCTCGATAAAAAGTTGCCACTCTAACGCTGTCAGTGAGGACGAGGCAGAAACGAATGCACTCTACGGGATTCAAACCCTCGACCTCGTACTTAGAAAGTTCTCTATTAATCTCATCCTTAAGTTCAAATAAAGGGGACAAAGGGGCTGAAATGCGTCTCCGATTGAGAGAGGCATATGCCGTACAATGGGTACAAATGGGAATGCCAACTCCTTTGATTGCGGAATTCCGATCGGGAAACAGTACGGACGGCGCAAAAAATGATCGAACTGCTCGTGGGAGAGAACGTATTGCAACCTTTTGTTTCCAACCAATTGCAATCAATTGTTTCCATTTGCACAGATTTGATGCTTCGGATGAATAGCATTCGATAACGTTTGCTCGCGCGTTCGTTTGTGTTATTGCTCGTACGCTAACTGCTGCGTCGCACAATTGTTATTCCATTTAGTTTCCGATTATTTATTTTGTGCATCTTTGTCTCATGTTATATTTATGGTGTACTGAGGCTGTTCTGATCTTTTTACTTTCTTTCTTGTATATAAGATGGTATAGATAATACATTGAATTAGCAACTGTAATATTCTCATATCTTATGTACGCGAATTTTAATTGCCATTAAGTACAGTCAAATCGGATTGGAATTAAAACATATTCGATTTCTCAATCAGTTTGTCAATAACAAAACGGATTCATGACAGAACTTTTACGAAACCCCACATTAAATACTCCACACACACGATACTATACACACATAATACTATAGGTTTCGTAGCCAAGCGACATCATCGGGTGCTGTGTAATTAATGTTTGGTTTAGAAAAAGATCTGTCATGAAGCCGTTTTGTGCGAATAAATACCACGAAGTGAATCCTGAGTCTGTATTAGTTATCGGTATATTATTATTTATGATTTTTCCTTAACACATATACTGCTTGGTGCAAAGAATTCCTACTCGAAATTTGTTAGTAATTTCAATTCGAGAATTGAAAATTTAAATGAAACCTGAGATTCAATGTTCGATTATTTATTTGAGTTAAATTATTTAGGTGATATTCGAGTGCTTTGTAGGCTATAGGAAATGTTATGCTTTTATATTCGCTAAAACATAATAAAGTTACGCTCTTCCTAAAGTATATATAAAACTTCTAAGAAAATTCTTGATGATTTTGTGTCCATTATGACTGATTGCGATAATAGCGTTGTTTATCTTTATCGTGACTCAGCAGTCCCACTCCTTGAGAATTGACTGAAACTGAAATTCATAAATTCCATGTTTAAGATATTTCATACTCTCTGTAGTCACAGTTATCTATCCAACTCGATGTACATACGGAGTCCGATCTACATGTTCATGGCGTTTGAGCTATACATCTCGCAAAATCACAGTGCTAACGAATAACATGCGCCGAATAAATGGAAAAATGAACTGCTACTGTTAGTGATTATCCATTGTCAGTGTGTATCAACAAAAGGCGAAAGAGAAGGCAGAAGTTGCTAAGAGGAAGAGAGAGGGAATACGTGGTCGAGAGAGAGAGAGAGAGAGAGAGAGAGAGAGAGTTTACCATGGATCTCCTTGTAAGATGTTCCTCCTCCGCCCCTGCGATTGCTAATGCTTTTGAGATATGTGCATAAATTTGAGCTATTTATTGCCCCTGGAAACGCATTCACGTGTCTCAAATAGATGGCTCGAACAGTTAGCGTGACTTTTCGTCGGAGAGGTCGAAGGTTCGAAACCCTGCTTTTCCTCGTTTTCTTTTCTTTCTCCATCGGAAGGAAAATGTATTCATCTTTTTTCCTGAGTTATCGCCTTCAGCATCTTGCCAAGCGCTTGTAAAATACTCCGCGCAAATGCCGTGACGGAGTATTTGCGTGACGCGGACAAAACAAGAGAAGGGCGAGAGGCGTTCTTTTCATTTCGTTCGTCAATTCTTCTTTCTTGTGGGGTTTTGAATCTTCTTATGTTCCTATTCTCGACAACTCCTTGGGGTCGAAGTGTAGTCTTCAATCCCTGAAGCGTTGAGAATCTGTTCTCTTAGATTCCGTTAATTCAGTTGGTTTTGCGGGAAATCCATTCTGGTAAAGGAATCAGGAAAGAAATTAATGCATTTTTCATCCGATTAAAATTTTTTGAATGTTGAAAATCTCTTTTTTGTTGCAAATATGGAGACTAAGGTTAACTGAAGTTGTCTAGGAAGATGGACCGTTGTCTCAGAAACTTATCTATTCAATATTTCACATTTAATCATGCAACATTTAATGACTTCTATACCGCGTACATTTTATTTCTTTTTTTAACACTTTAACTAGTCATTCTTTTTTTTATTTTTGGGAATCATTTCAAATGGATATTGTAGGTATAATTAAATGAAGTGCACGTTCATTACATCTCCTCTTAAATGAATAATGCACTCGTCTGAATTCGTCCTAAACCGAAATCCGCTTATTAGAAGTTCACGTGATATTCATGTTGATAAGCAATGGAAAACGCATGGTTCATATGCTTGATCTTTAGACGCAGAAATGAAGGACCCGGGTTAGGTTCCCGGCTACGGCAGATATTCATGTTGGTTTGCAGCTGATGTAGTCAATCTGTAAATCTTCTATTCCACAACTTAAGTTCGTTACTTCTACTTTGTTTTATTTCCATATATTTTATACACTTAATATCTTTTTAAACATTGCTTAATCACTCACTTAATATCGATTGAATGTGTATAAAAATGATATAAGCACAAGTTGCTGTTCTGAATTTTAGAACTTAAATATGATATCTAATTGATTTAAATAAAGAAATTGTTCTCTTCATTGTTTAAATTTTTACCCTATTTTCCGATAAAAAGGATAGCCTAATCTATGTTTTAATTATTTTGTATTAATTTTCGTTAATACATACACTTTGTTCATAAAGTATTTGTTTTTCGAACCAACAGTCACTAAAAACAATGGATTTCAATCAAAACAGTCGTTTCGAAATCTGAAGTTCAGTATATGGAATTATATCGGAATCGGTAAAAATGTTGGTATCGTCCTATCAGTTGGCTAAATCGTACCATTTCAAAATATGAATTTCAGACTATTGAGNTTATATATATTGGGTAAATGTTTAAAAAATCCGATAGATATCGCCTCCCTGCTTATAAAGAATTAAAATTCCCTCGTGACTAAGAAATGTCCTTAAAATGTCAGTGTAAATAACATGAGAAAGTTACGCAAATGGTTGTCAAACGACGCATCACTTTTATTACTTCGGAAGATTACTTTTAGTTTCTGTGAAAATACGCACAATACTGAACAGTTAACGGTTCTTAAGTAAATCACAAATTTTAAACACCTTAAATAAAATAAACTGTATTTGCTAAGCGAGTAAACTTTTTATTTAGAAGGAAAGATAGGCAATTATCGATCAATCCGTTTTAGGCAACGTGAACTTTACCGAATACAAGTGAAAAAAATGACGGGTGTTTCGCTGAAATGAAGCGGACGGAACGAAAAGCAAACGTGAGACAACCGTTTAAGTCAGCGTTCGTTAATCCGAGGGTGAACGAGACACCATGTTTGGGCCCACATATCAGCATTAGTGTTTCTCCATAAAATAACCACAATAAGCGCTACTGAGTTCGGTTAAGAGTACTTGGATTATTCTAAATAATTATAGGTCGATGAAGAAGAAACTCAAAGCATATTTCTTAGCCTTAGTTTTTTATCAGTCTTTCTTTTTTTCGTCCGTAAGTTTTTAGGTATCGTTCTTTGTGTTAATACTTTATATATCTTGTGTGGTTCATGATTGTTGTTTTTATTTTAATTGTATTATATTGTGTCATTTACATATTTATGTATTATTTTATCCACTGCCACCAGGTATTGTAGTAACTATCTCTAAAGTTTTGGAATAATAATAATAAATGTGGATATAAAGCAAATGTGGCATCAAGAATCAGTGAAAATAGTCCCTGTTATACTATCATCAACAGGTATCATACCGTAAGCACTGCACGGCAGCATGAGGCACATACAATTGCCTCTATAAATATATATTTCACTGCAAAATCTATAATTCTGAATGCCTGCTCCACCACAAGAAATTTTGTAAGTCATTGTGACATAGTAATAATAAACACAACTCATAAAATGTATATGGACATGTTACTTGATGAATACGGGTCTTAAGTTCAGAAAAAATACCACGATAAGTGAATAGAATTATATTAACAACCACCTG
The DNA here is from genome assembly GCA_000376725.2 of Ladona fulva. Lineage (NCBI taxonomy): Eukaryota > Metazoa > Arthropoda > Insecta > Odonata > Libellulidae > Ladona > Ladona fulva. The sequence goes on from KZ309039.1 coordinate 214,392, forward strand.
AAGCATGTCAGCAATATAAAATACATGAAATCGGACAATCGTCGAATGAAATCCGTGTCTCATAGCAACCATCTTAAACTTGTTCAATAAACGATTTGAGAGCAAATGAAGCTCCTCGCAGAGATAGAATAAACCGGTGAAACGCAGAGATCCAATTTCACATTACTATTTACCGCAGTACATTATTAGTGAACAAGAGGAAATGTATAATTTAATTCATTTTAAAGGCTTCTTGAACCAGTTTCAGGTTTATTACCTCTATCAAATGAAGAAATCCGTGCGTCGCAGGGGGAGGCTTCCCCCAAACAAACGTCCTTTTTTACGGTCCAGATGATTCTCGGCAGGTATTTGGAGATTAGTGGAAATAAATCTGCGGCGGACCCCTGGATACACACATATGCGGTCGACACTAAAACCCGGATCTTGTAAATCGTACGCAAACTCGACCGTTTCCAACCGACCCGAAATAAAATTGAGCCCCCGTCCGCCGCGGTTCTAAATGTCTCTAAAACGTTTACCTATATTTCAACAAAGCCGTCTTAACGGCCGTTGAAGTTTGTTCGTGGGCGCGGTGTCCTATACGTTCACCGTCTAGTTAGTTAACTATGTTGATCCTCTCATGAAGCGTGACTCTTCATTTCGTAGAGGATTTTGTTCAGCGTCCAGTTGTTAAGTTGCTTGCAGTGTACTTAATCCTTCATTGCTCCTTTGTGATTCTAAAATGCGTTCAAGTATTTCTTAAAATAAACCGTTCGTTAATAAAATTTTCCCCAACTTTTTCTGGAGAATAAACATCAATTTTTCCGCATAGAATTGTCCGCAACGAAAATAATTATAAAGATTACATTTGCTCATCTTCAAGTTCTTGCATTTGAAAACTCACCCAAAATTCAACCAAGAATAGACTTTTCTCCTGTTTCTGATAAAATATTCTCATTGTAAAGTTTGTTGTACATAAAGTTCGAAATATATAAAGTGCGTACATACGTATAATTTAAATAAAACCTGATATGCCCAAGCTAGACTTTGTGAAATGGTGCCATACTTAAAATGAAAAGAACTCTGTAAATTTTACTGAATATTTTTTCTCGTGTGAAGAACAGTGCAACTACTTTCTTCTTACCGAAATCTTCAATCAACTTGCCTTCGGAAGAGCAGAAATGATGATTTGTGGAAATGTACAAAGTTATTTTCCTTCTAAGAACTTAAAATAGATTAATTTGTGAGATCAGAAGCCGTTCTTACATAAATGTTGTGATTACTTAGTAAATGTTCCTAAGTAAATGCTATTAAATGAAAATTTCACGTAACTGAGATGTGTGTAGGGAAAGAATGCGCAAACTCACTTAAGGTAGGAAATTACTTCCTATTAAATTTTTATCTCACTTATATTGCTTCGGTTTATAGGAAAGGAATCTATCATTTACTTTTGCGTATAGTTTTGCTATAGTCTCTGCATTTCTTACATCTTCTACAGTTCTTACATTTTATTTTGGTGCACTTCAAGATTAAGATCAGATTCTTCCAAAGGAAAGGGACCTTTGAGCTGTAATTTTTGACGAAGTGGTACATGAAAGGGAGCATTCCGTTGTCCATTCCAAGAAAGAGGAAACTTTGATACGAGAATGCGTTACTCTCTCCCAAAATGTCTTTGCATACAAGTTGTTTTCCGATGGCCATGTCATCCAAACATGCATTCCTCTTGACGGCCATCGTCGTCCCCAGAGACTCACAAAGTGTCCGAGAATGCGACCTTCTTGGGTATCGACCGCATTCCTTCGAGATTCGCTCTTGTCCCGAGCATTGTTCTACCACAACCCTCCACCCCCTGAACACGGAGTTAGTCTTTGCGTGGAAACGATGGACATCCCTGGTGGAATCAACAAAAATACTCGCATGGTCGTAGCTAATCGATTCCCTTTCCTTGGGAAAACAGTCTGCCTTACCACAGTCTGGGTCGAAAGGTCGAATCAGTCGCTCTTGTAATATACATTGGTCCTAATCTGATCAAGTGATAAAACTTTCGCAAGTGCCTTTGCAAAGATCGACGTTAAAATCTTAACGAAGTGTAAATAAATTAAGGCGATGGAACGCTTCAAGAGCGTCTCGCGTGTCGTGCAGTGGTGTTATTCCAAAATGGTTGCTGATTTAAAAATATCGTCGGCGCTGCGTTATCTCGCTTCACATTCTCCCAAGAAGAAAGTAAGGAGGTCTGCTATGGCATTTCCAGTTAAGTAAAATTTTTATTGCTCTACTGAGAATTATTTTTAATTAGCGAATCTAAATCTACGATGCAAGCCGCCTTTCGTGGCTGGGGGTGCGTACACCGTGATTCTACTTCTCTAATGGATTACTTTCGCGTATTGTTCACCGAAAAAATGAATTCGCCTATATAGTTCTAGCATCTATATCTCTGATTTTTCTCTCATTACCTGAAAGTCTTATGTACAAGTAAGGACGCTTAATATCGGCTGCATCTTCTAATAACGTGCCTTCCCTAAAGTCATTAAGTAAATTAGGCCTTCGTTTAAAGGCTTAATTTACACTTTTCTGCATCCATCGATTTCACTTCTTTTTAATTGCAATATCGGCGTATGGTAATACCGTCGATCGGTATCGATAGACCGATAGATGTGCAGATGCAGAGATGTATATCATTACCAGTTTCGGAGCAGTCTTCATTGAGACGTTTGTAACTAAAAAAGAAAATGTGTAACTTAGGAAATGAATTCGGTTCGACATCAGCTGTCTGAATGTTATCGGCAGATCTTTATGGTTGTCGTTGAAAATGTTATCCTTCCATCGTCTTTCGAGAAACAGTTATAAGGATCTTCATTAGAGACTCGGAATTGCGTGCCGTCACTCTAACCTATTTATTGCGTTATTATTTTATAATACATGCATTACTGAGAAAATACACCTCACTTATTCATTATTATTATTAGTAACTTGTATTTTCTTAGTATTCTTCAGAGTTTATTTTATGCGAGAACCTATTTCTTTGTGCCATTCTCCGCCTACGAAAATTGACGAAAACCATGTCCGGAGCATCCCTGTGGAAACAATAGCTAACGTATACTTGTGTTTGCATAAGAGAAGAGGACATGCTCTTGGCCAACGAATAACACATGGTTTCTATTCCCCGACGACTTGATTAGGAATACCCCGCGCTTAGCGTACAAGATGTTGAAGATAGGATATACCCCGTGGTTCGTACACGCTTTACGGAGCATGGCGCGATATTTCTTCAAAGGACGGATGACATTATGAAGGATCCGTTGCCGCCACACAGCGGAGATCCGCAGCAGATAAAGGGGGATCTGGATTGATGGGGATCATTCAGAGTTTCATGTCTCCTCGGCCATTGTCAGCGAACATTTGTTGCGTCATACGTTATCCATTTGAAGTGCGCTTGTTTACTTCCCCAAGGCGGTCTTCTAAGAAGGACGTTCTGTACTTCTTGTATCCTTCGTACGAAGTAAATTAACTTCGAATAGTTTTATTATATTTCTGCAATCTTTATCTGTTACCTGTGGATTTCTCGTAATTACTCAGGTTCATATTCCTCCTGTCAGAAGAGTTTTCGGCTGAATTTGAAATGAAATGACTACGTGCCTTAGCTAAATATACATTAATACTTTTTATTTGCATGCAAAAAGATGTTGCAAAAATAACGAGTCGTTTTTTTCTTTGTGAGCATGTTTGTTTGGTGCGGATCATTTTCTTTCGAGTTTCATGGTTGTCGTCGTAGTAGAATATAATGTCGAATTAAGAAAATAGTATCCCTGGAGATGTGAGGACAACTTACGTCATGTTATATTTATGCTAAGTATGCGTGAAAAATTCAAAACGTACGTTCATTTCGCAGATAGTTCAATATTTTGCGTTTACTGTTAGTAAATAAGCAATATTGATTTACAATAGATTTTTTCATTTTGCGGAAGATTTTTCCTTACTTAAGCGCCTTCATTGAAACGGCAGCGTGATTTCAATCAGTTTTGACCTAATAATGAAAATAAAGCGATTAATAGACTGACATGTAAAAACCGGACGTACACTGGTGAGCCACCCCAGAAAGAACTGCAATATAGGCTAATTTCTCCCTGATTTATGTGGAAAAACGATCATAAAGTCAGAACGAAGGGTAACAGAAAACGTTTCCTTTTTAAATAGACTTTAATTTGGCAACGTGTGACAGGGATTATCTTTTTAACAACCATCTTTTACTTGTATGTATTGATAAACTGGAAAATTATCTTTGCCTGATGATACTAGGTCGTTAGCGAAACATATCGCCAAATTAAATCTACAGTGGGAGATTACGAGTAATTTCTTTCCATTATTATGGCCTTCCACTAGTTAACACTTTGGTATATTGAGTTTATTCCTGTTTGACCTTTTGAAGCTACTTCAAATCTCGTGCCATTTTTATTTCCTCTAACGCATTGCTATTTCCATATATGATAATTATCGGTGGCAAATCCACGTTTGGAAATTTCCGATACTCGCCCCTCTTCTCCTCGACGACCACCCCGCCCCCCGCTTTAATTGGCGCGTGATGCATCTTGATAGGGTTTCGTAATTAATGTACCACCCGCATAAGTGAGCAGAGAACACCCGCATTCGTGAAGCGGGAGTTCTATTAATAGAATGAGTTATTTCGTGCTTCCTTTCCCACCGCGCGTAATGCCTTTTGCTTATTCTCCTCATGGTGTCAGATCGTCGCCTCGAACGAAGCTACGTGATCCTGCGGAAGAGAAACAATGCCTCGAGATTATTTAGAGAGGAATTTGGATGGCAGTGTTTTTATGCCGTGCTTAATGTAACATTTCCATGTCTATGGTCGATACATTTTCCGATGCATTATCCGCCGATTAGGAGATGCAGTGTACACACAACCCGCGATTTGAACGGACGATTGAATCCGCCGCACCGATCACTACTGTAAAAATTGAAACTGCCGAGTGTATAAAAGCCAAGACGGCAAGATCACAAAAATGGAGAGAATTTGAATTTATGTTTAGGATTCGTATTTCATACGACCAACTAGTAGACAAGTGGGGCAAGGCAAGTGAGTCTGGATCTCAGCAAACAGTAACATGAAGGAAAACAATAATTACAAGTGTACAGTAAAACCTCGTTAACACGAGTTAGAAAAATCGCAACGAAAATTATGCAAACTCGTCTATTTCAGATATACAATAATTACTCAAATCAAATACAAATACAATCAAATGTAAATTGATAATTTATATTTGCTGAAAACAGCAAATATAAATTTATATCATACATATTTAATTTTCACTAGGACAGAAAAAAAATCTAGAATATTTTGTTGCCGACGCACAGGGCGCATATTACGAATACATTCAATTGATATGCTCTCCAAAGAACTTGAAAAATTGTCTGAAACGATATCCGCATAGTGCTCGAGGACGCTAAGAGCGGATATGGCTTCAGCACGTTTGGGTGGCTCCATAAGTTCCTCTTCACTCTCATCTGAAGATTCCTCAACTTCATTGGCTTCTTCTTCAGGTAAACCAGACACAGCAACTTGATCACCGGTTTCTACGTAATCTCCGAATTTTAATCCATTCTGGATAATCAAAAGCAATTAAGAATTAAATACAAAGAAAACTAATTCGCTTTCCATATCATGGCTTACTTCAATCGGCATAATTGTCTCCAACAACTCCCACTCCTCGGGTGTGTCATTTGCGTCGGCTCCTTCGTCGGTTAGTTCCACCTCCGAGCGGGTCCATGCTCTCTCGATGCAACTTTTAATATGCTTAACAGATTCCCAAGCCGCTGCGATCGCTCTAAGATCGTCCATTTCGTAGTATTTTTACTTTCCACAGCGCAGATTACAGCTCGTACCAAGTGTATTCTTTTTCATGAGGGCAATATTACCCTGATCTAGGGGCTGAAACGTTTCTGGAAACGCCACAACCAACCAGTGGAGCAGTTGAAGTCATTAATTCCAAGGTTTAAAGCAATTGGATTTGCCTTTTCCTCCAGAATGGGTCCACTCAATGGTATATCCACTGACCGCTTAAGTTTAAATCACTTCACCAATTCTTCCTCGACATCTTGATGACGAGATAGGCGTAATCGCTTAGCTTTGTGTCCTATACTACCCGACGCAGTGGCTTGTTGTAATTTTTCTCGATTCTTTATTATTGTAGAGAGTGTTAATTTCGGAATATCAAACGAATGAGCAATCTGAGTTTTTCTCACTTCATCCAAAATCCGGAGCTTTGTTTGTAGATTAATACTAGTTTGCACACATTTGCTCATTTTATGTAAGAAACGCTCCAAATTATGTAAGACAACTAATGAACAGATCCTTTCCTTCACCACAAGAGGAAGACCTCCGATCTGAATAATAGTCGTGAATTCATTGAAAGTCCTTTAAAGACTCGATAACTTCAATCTTGCTTATCGTATCCTCATTCCCAAAATAATATTCCCAAGTGACACTAGTAAATATTTTCCCACCCTATGTTTTTATCTGATGCGCAGCAGGATCTCACGGCTGTTTCCTTCACTTATTGTAATTTAATGTTGTTGTTGATGCTACTATGTAATTGTCTCCCACCGTGGTTTGTTGAAAATTTGCCATGTATTTTGTTACATTTCTTACTTTTTATGAATTGCATGTATATTACATTTGGTCTCAAATCTTGTGTTAGTATAGACATATTATGAAAATTTATGTTACATTAATCTATATTATATGTGTGATTTATCAATTAATGGAACTTAAAAATGCATTACTTTAATGTACCACCCAGATATTAAAGAGATTTCCCTCTAATCTTTGGGCGAATGGGCAAAGTTGAAAGTTATTGATCAAGTCAGGCTCCCCTTGGAACGTCAACTTCTGGTCAGAAGGATAAATTGCAGAGCTATAAATATAAATACATATTCCGATATACTAGTATGTATTAGACGTAATTGCTGCATTAGTCCCAAAACAGACCATGAAACATCTCGTTTTCAATTGCTATAACTTTCTACTTTTGCTACTACCTTCTAGCAATATAATACTTGCGTGAAAGGGCGAAATAATTGTCATATATTGTCGATGCTCAATATTGTATGAAAACTTAAATTGTAAAAATCATTTCAACCTACGGCACAACTTACCGCAAGAATATGCGTCTGCTCAGTAATATAATTAAGGAGTAACTATTGCGGAACATTGTATTGCGCTCGAATCCCCATTGCAGTGCTTCACTTTCTAATCTCCTAAGAAGTCATTTGCATTCGACGAATAGAAAAAAAGAACGCCTCGCTGCCGATATAGAGGGCGGTAAACGGAATATATGCTGTCGGCCTCGGTGTTCCAATGAGGCGGTCTGCACATGCGCGCACATTGGACTTTCATTTTCCAATAGGAATATCCACTGGAAATGGTGCAAGCGAAAGGCCATAGTGAATGACCACTCGCTCATTATTCTTCTTAATTTTGGTTCGAGGTTGACTTGACAAGCTTTATTTGGAAGGAAAAGTTAATTTTCCAGAATTGTATATACGTCTTGGCAAAGTGATACTGACAGTTATTTAATTTTCGGAGGGTAAAGGTCGTAGGTGCAGTATAAAATTACAATATAACAGAAGCCTAAATATTAAACTACAACCAGATATTTTCTGTCAGTATTAACATCTTGCTCTAGCTCCTTGGTTTCCAAAATCGTAGGTTAGAATGGCATTTAATGAATTTTATAGCAAACGTAAAATTATTCAGAGTTAACTATTACTTAGAGTTGATGTAAGAGTTTGGTAAGCCAAGGTACGTAAAATCCTTAATTTAAGTAACTTGAATCGTATGCGTCATAATGCTATCATATCATTCACATATTATTAATACGTCTGGTATAACGTGCTCAGGAAGTTTTCTAGCCATTTGCAGCAGCATTAATTTGCGCGAAAGGGAGAGAAACTCGTAAGCGTTAAATGAATTTGAAATGACCCGTAATTTTAAAAATCGTTCGATTTTCATCTAAATGTTGACAGATGTTATCCATCAATCCTGGAGCTTAGACGCATGTCATATAGCGAAAGAAATTTAATGTTTTTATATTAATCCTATTTAATCGAATGACATCCACACAGATTTTCAATTTAAAAAAAAATGCTGCGAAATATTCATCTCGAATAACGCTTCCAAAGAAGGCGATTGCTTGCCGCTTAATCCCTTCTCGAACTCGTTTAAAAAGGCATGAATACGACGAGATATTTATAGTTATAGAACCAGTCATTTTAAAATGTATTTCGAAAAGAGTAGAGATGTTTATTACACAAAACTTGTATATAGTAAATGTCAGAGAAATAAATTCACCCCCGGAGGCTTTCGACCGAACGACGATTGACGAGAAATATAAAATACGTATGGACTGTATTTTGGAAATTTGGCCCTTGTATCCGATTACAGAATAAAAGTAGTTTCTTCAATTCTTAAGCGAAAATCATGTTAATCTTCATTGGAGCGGAGGATCTTCTTTGAGAAAAACCACTGCTTGGTCAAGTATCCGCTTGGCTTCTACTACTATACGGCTTAGGATGTTCTCCGCGCATCCTTTCTGTCGACAGACTGGAAAGCATAAAAGTAAAGGCCTAATATCTATTTTCAATGGTTCGGAAATCTTTAGAGCGTTCTCAGGCGATCAGAAAGTTGATTTTGATGGAATTTATAGACCGGATTAGATGTGGAAGGAAATCCAGCTTTAGTGAAAAGCAGCAATCTTCATTTACCTCTAATCTTTTTATCTTTCTAATTCTGTTATGAAGCAAATTTTTAGCACTAGGCGAAAATTGCGCCGAGGGAGATAGAAAACGAGGTCTCCTTTAAGTATCTATCGGATGCCGGAGAAGAAATTCCTGATAGCAGAGTGTCCTTAAAAGAAACCAATCTCCGGCAGATGGTGTAGTCTTGATGCGAAACAAATCGTATATTTTACATTTCGTACAATACATGAAAGTTTATTTATGTGCAAAATTCTAGTAGCTTAGTTCTAAAACTGTAATGGATAATTGTTTCCAATGACTTTCATTTATCGCAATGAGAAGATAGTTCTGAGAGTGAAGAAAAAGGAAGTCATTGCGATCGATTTTACTAAGATCAAAAAGGCGTATTCAGTACCACTGATTTATTCTTTAAAAGCATGAGGTATATTTACCTTAGTTCAGAGAAAGCACGTTTTTAGAAGATGCAGCCGATATTATGCTTTCTCCTTGTTACATAGGCTGTTCCAAAACTGCGATAAAAATCAGAGAAATGGATGCTATTATTCGTTTTAAGAATTCATTTTTTCCGCGAGCGATACGCGAAAATAATCGATTAGGGAAGTAGAATCATGATACATGCACCCCCTGCCAAACACCGACGGGCGGCTTGCAGGGTACCACGTAGATGTGAATTTCAGTGAGGATTATTAGTCTCATCGCTGAGTTTGGAGGAGAAAGTCAAAGATCTGTGGGAAGATAGAAATGGAAAATTCGACAAAAAACAGTTTAGCATTCGGTTGTGAGGAAGAATCTAAAATAAGAGGAGATTTCCAAGGAAAGATCCGAACCAATCAAAGTCACGATGCCATCAATAAATCGCCTCCATTTGTGGGGTCTTTCAACTTAAGACGCAGGAGAAAAATTAACGGAGCCCCTTTTTTATCTCTCCACTTCCTTCTCTTAAGTTTCCATTTCCTTTCCTTTTATCCTTTGACGATTCCTTTTCTTCGAAGACGGATCAATGGTCTCTTTTCCACAATCCGTCGAACGTCTGCCATCAATTACGCGAAATTTGTCGGCGGAGGACGCGGCACTTTTTCCTTGGAAGTCATCGCGAATGTCTCCTTTCCACTTTTCTTTGCCATCCTTTTTCGCTTCTTCGCTCTCTTTCGCCAAAGTGATTCACCGTAAGACGACCCGCTTTCGGGAATTATACAATCTTCCTTATTTTTATTTTATCTTTCTCTCGGATTTAATTACTCTGCGAGAAACTTTTTGTGCGGGTATAATTTCGAAAGAGCCTTTCCGCCAAATGTTTCTGAGATTGGCTCGTATATAGGAAGTCGTTAAAATTTGCTTTCTTTTCCATAACGGTAGAGGACACCTGATTCGCACATTTGGATTCTCTCTCTCACTTTGCAGACTTTCAGATTTGCTGACAGATTTGTCTCTTACTTTTTGGACATGAGTCACTTCTTAATCTTTTGATGGAGTTATGTTTTCATTTCACTGTTTTAAAGTTTCTTAGTGTCTCTCTCATACATACCTTGTCTATTTTTGGTTGGAATCTAGCCTTGGCTGGCAATTGCCTTGTGAATATAAATAATAATATTTATGAAAACCTAAGCCATTCACTTCAACTGTTCAATGTGAAAAAAGTTGTCATTATCATCGCGGAAAACAATTTTATTGCCTCTTCGTGAAAAAATCGCCACGCGAAAATTTCATTTTTGCCGGTAATTTTCTCCATCATTCACTTTTGCTTATTATAAATAGTTTGAATCCAACAGCTTGAATTTTTTCGGGAGTATCTCATTCGCTTGCGAATTCTTGGATATATAGAATTATGTACTGCTCTTTTGAGATCATTAGTTCAAGATCAAGTTTCCGAAAGAGGATGTGAACCTACACGACGAAAACGATTAGAAGCGGAAACAGCCATAAGATTAGGATGGAGAAATCCGTTGCTTTGAATCTCTCTGATCTCTGCCTGATTTGTTGAAATGCTCGTTTCCATCGTTCCTTTTGGCTCCTTGATTTACATTTCAGTCAGTCAAATAGGCTGAATCTGAAAATATTCCTACGTTAAAATAGAATAGGGGCGAGATTGAGACTAATAAGTCTCCTCTTACATCTAACCCTTTGTCATTTTAAAAGTGGGTAAAGATAGAGAACAAAATTGCAATGAAAAAGAGAAAAGGAAGAAACTACAGAGTGAATTAAAGAAACATAAGACGGGAACTCAGAAAAAAGTCCACTGCAGGAAAACACCGGGTTTGAAAAAACTGCGAGACCTACTGTTAGTGATGATAAATTAAAAATTCGAAGAAAATTATTTTCTGTAACCTGACAAGAAAACATTAACAATAAAAGGAAAAAGTGAACAATGGCATGGTAAATTTTCTAATCAGAAGTCTTTGAACATTGAAAAATTAAACAGGAAGAATAAAGAAATAGTAGTGAAAAATATACTACACGAAATTGATTAAAAAGTCACAGACAGGAGATCACCGTTATGGATCGTAAATTACATTAAATAGACAATCCGTAGAGGAGAGATTAATTAATAAAATTTGCCGGTGGCGGTGGCAGAGGAGTTGCGCTCCAACCCTAAGGTCCCACGTTCGAGTCCCTGCTAATCGGATTTTTCTGTTTAGGGAATGGTCATGCTCATGGTTATCCTGCAAATTTCCACTGAATGGATGTTTGTACCGGGAAATAAATAAATGTCGAGCCGAGATTCATCGCTTTTTCACTGTAGTTTGTTGCATGTATTTTTTTTATTTTCTCTTGGGAATTTACAACATTACTCGCTCAAGTCTTATCAATGGAATTTTTGTAATGACATTGATTTGATTTTGGAGTTCTCCGTTACTTTTATAAAGAGATGTCGAGAACCCACTAGAGGTCCATTGGCCCGATAACTAAAGTCGTGTTATTTTAAACGAGTAAACACGAAAATGAAAACTGCGCACTGCCAGGATAAACCTCTCCTCAATCGACCGGAGTATCAATGTAAACAACCAAAAAAACGCGAAAACAAAAGAACAAAAGTTCCATTGTCCGCGTGGACCTAAATACGAGGGAATGCGGAATGTTTTTGGCAACATCAGTCGAATCTCCAGAACCAGTTTTTCTATTGGCATCAACACCGCACACGGTATTCGCTGTCGCACGTCCGAAAAACTAACTCAGCCGATTCAATCCGAGCTGTTCCGGATTCTTTTTCCCCTCTCAGCGCCCGTTCATCCGTTTGATGGCATATGGCTTGTGATGCGCGAATCTTCAGCCGACACCCAAGGCATTGCGGCGAAAAAATGCAAGCCAACGGAACTTTCACCTTCCGCTGAAGAATGGGGACTCGTTTGTCATCCTTTTCGCTTTATTTCCGACGGATACGCGCCATCGACTTACGCTAATCACCGTCTTGCGAGAAATGGAGCGATAGTCTTTTTTCGCGTCTAGGGAACCGTGACGTTAACTCCCAAAGCGTCAAAGATCTCGAGCGACTGTTAGTTTTTCATCGTCTGCCCCAAAGGGACGTCGGCCGCTTGAGGCGAATCTTTATAGCAAGACTCGTTAATAGTTTCGTCGGAGTTAAAAACTAGCATTAAGGTTCGTTTCCCCGAAAAAATTGGATGACTTGCTTCTGTTTCCTGGTTTTTTTCGACGCCGCTAAACGATTCTGACGGTAATGGGGAAATCACTTTTCCACGCGGATTTGGGTAACTTTGACCATTTCGTGGTTAAAATTGGCCCACAGTTAAACGTGTTTCTCGAATTTCGGAGTGGGATGCATACTCTCATCCATACATACGTATACATTTATTTTTCGGGCACAATTGGGACCAATTATTTTTACTTATAGCACGTTAATATTAGGAAAAGAGATAAAAAAGAAAAGTCAAATCCAGTTACAATTACAGTACGAATACATCATTGATACTCAGAAAAAAGGAAACACAATAAATATTAATCATACATTTTTTTTAATAGAAAAGAGGGGTGAAAGAGTGAGAAAAGATGGGAAAATGAAAGGAAATGAAGTTGGAGAAAAGAGTTTGATCTTAAGAAAGATTTAATTTAGGTTTGTCTTCGTTAGTAGAGATTTGATTGGGAAAGAGAAGATTTTAGTTAAGGTTCTTAAATAGTGAATTGGAGGATTATGGGTATCTTTTGAAAGGGCGTTCCATGACCTCCCGAATGTAGAATATGTATGAATATGGAGGGATTTCGTTTATTTCGTGTTTTTTGATGATTTATCCTGGTGTCACGGTTGTGTATGCTGTTGTTTGGAAAATACATAACAAATATTGACACTGGTTTAAGTGAGAAGAAGTCCGAGAGAAGGTGGCGGTTTCTTCTAGAATCGAGCTTTAATTGATTTAAAGTAAATGATAATACGTTTTGGTCTCCTTTTCTGAGGTCGCAGATGAATCCAATGCAACTATTTTGAGCTCTTTAAAGTTTGATCAGATGTGAACGAGAGTGTGGATTTTCTCAAATTTAGTTTTATCAGAAAGAAATGTACAGATTACGTATTCGATGGAGCAGATTTCGTAACTAATAAATTATTCATTTGCGAGTACGGTTACGAAATATTTTACTTCGATATTCATAGATGAATTCATAATGAAATGTTGAATACGTTTCATCGAACATAATTAAATAGTGGCTTTAATTCTGGAGAAACTGAGACTAGTAAATATCCTCCTTCATTTTGGTATAAAATAGGATAACAGGAAAAATTAAAATTAATAACGTATTACGATAAATAAATAAAGAGCATCTCATTTTTTAATGTGGATATTAAAAAGATCTTTCTCTTGAAATTCTGAACATCACGAGGTGAGCGGGAAAAGCAGAAGTATAAATGGCCATGCGTTAGATTGCAGAAATATCTGAAATTGCTGTATCAAACAACTAGAATGCTATTCCAATGGGAAATGACCTCCTGAACTCGAATCAGGCGTCCACTCTGCTAGATAGAGCGTTGAAACTCCACGAACGAAATCAGATAAATGGATGCAAGGACCAGTTTGGTTAAAATTATATTTTCCGCGAAAATACTCAGAGCAGACAAGAAAAGTAGTATGAATGGTGCACTCTGCCACATACGGAAAAGATCGCACTTTTTAAATTTGGAACTTCAGCGGAACCAAAGTCCTTTAGTCAAACCAAAATTTGGCAAGCGTGATGGTAGTTATCTTAGCTGACTATTAACAGAATCGCCCCTTCAGCGAGGTTTCGCCGTACTTGAAATTATTGTTCAGAATCTTTGATAAATTTTTGAGGTAATTCATTCTTACGGTAGCTCTCCGCAGTCCGCGAACGTAAGAGAAGGTAGAAAAAATATAAATTAAATATGCAGCCAATGTAATCAAGTGTGGTCTAACCCACATCCAAATGACTTCCCCTATGAAAGCTATTAGTTTTCTCAATTCTCGAGAATAAGCTCACAGAGTGTATATGTAATAACTCCTCCGAGCTTTTGATGGAGAGGTTAGAGATCGGAGCAAAAAACGGAGTTGCATTGGCCTAACCCGTGCCCGGACACGACCGAGGTCAACGGAGCCACAACAACGGAACACAACGTATCATAAACGTGTAAAAAGTGACGTAGTTGTAACGTGGGTGGAGTGGACAACAGTTGTAGCGTGGCAAGCGAGCAGCTGTTCGACAACACACGCCTTCTCAACCGGTCTGCTTCTGAGAAAGGAATAGCTGCAAAAAACGGAAGAAAAACATAAGGAAGGAGGGCCAAAGAATGGGTTGCGAGATGTGCTGATAAAATATGAGAAAAAGAAATGGAAGATGCAAGCGGATCACCCATAAGATGAAGCATTTCTCCTCCCTGGAGATGTATCCCAGTTAACATTCTTCTGGAACGATACCAAAATGCCAGCCGCAGTGTTCTGTGTGGGAACGATTTTTTACACGCGCATTTCTGTAGTTTGCTTCCTCGACGTCTTTCTTTTATGTACATTTTCTCTGCATATGGAAATATCCTACTTATTCAGTTTGAACTTCATCGTAAAATGTTTTTGATGGGCAAAATTTTACAAGGCTGACACTACTCCTTCGCGAAATTTCTAGAGGTAAATGTTAATTTTTGAATATTTTTTTTCTACTGAAGCTTAGATCCTACCTATGACGTAATGTTTAATTTACAGGTAGTTCTTCCTACTATTTTCGTATGTTACATACTCTCTTTTGTTATCAAAACTGGATCAGAAGATGAATGGTCAAAAGTTTAGTTTGTAAATCATTTACTATAAAATTGTGCATTTATGGAAGTTTTAGTGAATGTATATTGTTTTTATTTATATGTTTGCAAAATTCCCTCGATCTTTCGAGCAAAATCGTACTACTTAAATAATTGACATGAAATCGAAATAATAAGAAAAAGGAAGACTTTTGAAAACTTGGCACCGACGACTTACTTTAATGCTTACGTAAACAAATTGGAAACAGGAAATATTGATAAATAGTCAGCCAGTAAACATTAATAGTGCATACAGAGGAGAATTTGGCTAACATAAGGTATCAGACTTAGAAAGGCCACTCCGTAAGCAATCAAACAAACAAAATTACTATGCGTTGGTTCATGGAGTAACCGTTGTAATTACTTAAAGTATGTGCAAAGTGGCAAGTATCACTTTCCGTCTAATGTGTAGAGAGGCAGATTTTCCAGCAAGTCCTTGTCCACATTGCGCAACTGAGGGCACTGCGAAACTGTATAGGTTACTAAGTGGGAAGGTGGATAGAGATCATGGAACTTATTGCATGTTACTCGTTAATCCATCGTTTTAAAAGGATGGCTTTCAATGATTTATGAATGCTGAACAATGTTATTAATAAGCCATTGCTTATTACGATATTATAAAGCCTTTGCTTACTTCTAGGAAAAATGTGTAGTCCTTTAAATTGGAAGACGAAAAGAATAAAAGGAATCTCTTGGAGCATAAGGTGATTTGCTAAGGCGGAAAGGACGCGGAATTAGTAAGATTAAGTCTTCTCCGCTGTGAAGAAGAGAATACTACGGAAAAATCTGAACGATGAGAATATGGCGTCAAAATAACTTGTGAGCAGAATTATCACATTCCGCTTGTCGACGGCCGCTGTCTTTGGACTGTCGCAGTTATGAGTACTTCTCTCTCTTCTCGTGCACTAATCATCAATCAAGCTTTGTTTCCTAGGTAACTTACATCTTCTAAAGCAGCCATTTTGAAATTATTAATAAAAATTAAATCAGCTAATGTTTTTGATTTACTTGACCATTTATTGTTTGAAATTTCTTTATTAAAATAGAGATTTAGTGTGACAATGAAGCAAGAGTTTGCATAGGAAATCACTTTGGCTAAAGGTTTTGAAATATTCTTTCTAGAGATGGAAAAGTTTAGGAAACTTGAAGACCGAAAAATCTCTAAAGGTGATTCATTTTGCGTTTTGACTGTTATTGATATCTGAATCGGCTATTTAGAGATTGCATTACTTCTATTTTGTGTCTATTATGCGGCATCTCTTTATAATAGTTACATTTTGCTCGTATTGGAATTCATCAATTTATTACCTATATTATTTATTACTTTTTAATTTCAATTCTGTTTATTTTCGTGCACGATCGTTTGATATTTCATCTGATGAATCTTAGAATTATCTCCAAAAATACTATGGAAGTAGTTTTGCGAAGATCGCTAGATCCTATTGAAAGAAAATCGTTGCACCAGTTTTATAGAATGTGTAATAAATGAAGATTTCTCCTCCAATGGTTTTTAAATTCAGTCATTTACAGCTTTGCAGAGAGTTATGTTAACATTTTTCCTGAGATAATAAAACGTGCGTAGACGTCTCATTCGTCGGTATCCGTTGCTCAATAAACTCCAGAATTCGGACTGTCTTTTGGTATAACGGTAGTTAGAGTCTCAGTTGGATTCCCAGATCTCGTAGTGGGTGTGTTTCTTGGGCTGAAAAGCTCGCGACAGTTATGGCAGTGGTCCATGCGTGAAATAAGCGAAAAAAAGGCAGTCGACATTTTAATGGTGAACCCCATCCGGAAAGAATATCGTGTGCGAATGCATCGAATTCATTGAAACTTCGACTCTTGAGGACATATTTATTTTTCTGATTTTGTATAAAAGACTTCGTTCTTGTAGACATCCGAAAATTGTTCAGCGTTTGTGTGTAAAACAGTTAACAGTGTTCGTTCTTTTGGTCTGACCACAGTGTTTTAACCTTCGCCTCTCACCACTGCTTTATTGAATAGGATTTGCAGCTTGAGAACGTTACTCAAGAGTTGCATTTTCAAAGAATACAACCATCATATGCAATCAAGGCCCGGTATTATAATGTATACTTAAAATGGAATCTGTTGTTCACTTTAGCGCTCGGTGTTATAGTTTTTTGTTAAGGTGAAGATTGTAGTTAATCTCTAACAAATNTAAGACACATCATCATTGTCATCAGACTATGACAATTACTTACACTAAAGTTACTAGGATTAACTTTCCGTCAACAATGACGGAAAACCAACAAAAATCGTATACTATTTAATTTTGTTGTAAATATCTACTTGTAGATCTACATTTTTATCAGAAGAAAATTAAATCTAAAGAAAGCTAGGATTTCAAGAAAAGTTTATTAGATTTCGTTAAGATTACTATAATATTTTATACTCGCATATCATTATCGTTAGTTTGATTGCAGGAAATTGTTTTTCTTCAACTTATAACAACAATTCTACAGAGCTTAGTTCAATCCTCTGTCTTTCGGAGATGGCTGTAAGATAGTTACGGCAATTGCCACTTGGGCTTCATAAGCCAATATATACATTGGCTGACATCTAAAAGCAAATCAAGAATTCCTACCGTGGAAACGTTTATTTTCTTTTCGTTTTTTACACTCGTTATTATATGTATAGAGTACTGTTTACAGTATGTCAGGGTAATAAAAACCTCACAATTTGATATATATTAGGCAAATATAATAATGAAAAATCAAATGAAAGCATTTGAGAAGAATCGGAAAGGAATTTAGGTGGAACATTTCCTAATTTCAAAAGGGAGATAGTGTATATAGTGTTAGGATGAAGTGGAGTCATGTATAGTATGATAATTCCTCCCAGTAGACTATTTGTTTCGTATTATCTTAGTATTCATTTTCTTCTCAATAAAATGATTGAGAGAGTGTGAACGGGAGCCTGATAACGTACACGGAGGCTTAGTTGAATATTTTTAAACACTCATCTAGAGATGACAATTCTCCTATCATATGATAGGAAATATACCATATTTATATCTAAAGATTGAAGGAAAGGTAATTAAAATGCACAAAAAGCCGTGCGACTGAAAAAATCACGGAGAAGCAAATGTGAAATATATCGACACGACTGGAAATCGAACCCAGGTCCCGGTGAGGTATCCTAACCACTGAACTGCCATACCGACTCATCAATGGTTAGAAAATGTATCACCTGACCGGAAAGTGGGGGGCCTGGGTTCGAGTCTCACTCATGGCGATATTTTCACATCTGTTTCTCCGTGGGCTATTAAATTTGAGAAAAGTAAAAATCGAATTCAAAGGTGGCCTTCGCGAGACGTGCAAAGAGCAAAACAATTGGCAGAAACTCGAATGACGTCAACGAAAGAAGAGGTTGATGCACTATCAAGGGAAGCTGGCATAAGGAAGGAACCCAAATAACGGCGAATCCCGTAAAAGAGGAGATAAAAAACACCCTCGGAGAAACAGGTGAAGGTAGAGAACAAAAGAGGCGAAGATGGCGTTGGAAGGACAAAAAACTACGGAATACGCGGGAGTAGCGTTTCAAATCTGAATAGGTGCTGCGATGGAACAGATCCTTCCTTTTTTGCTCGGAGTGACGACGGTTTTTTCGTCGCTATTATTAAGGGAAATTGTCCGTCGCAAATCGCTGCACCTGCGTGTTTTGTTAGGTGTTTATGTGTGCCCAACCACTTCTGAGACATTCAACACTATGATGATATAGAGCAATCCGATTGACTCATGCTATTCCGAACTTTCTTGGCCTTATCATCTCCGATTGACTACTTGAATCAAATTATATACTGTGAAAAATGTATTTATCAAGTACAGTATTGCTGACGAAAGATAACTATTTTGCTCAAATCAGTTTAGGGTATTTCTGTTGTGATATCAATTTTTTTTGTTGATTCAAGAAAATGCCACTTTTAGCAAATGTGACGAAAAGAAGTTCGCAACCATATGCTTCATAGCGTGGCTTGTCGAGATAGCGATGCATTCATAGTTAACGGATAAAACTACTGAAAACTTTAGAAATAGTCTGAAGATAGCTTTCTATTAAATGTATGCACGCGAAATGAAATTTGCGAACAAACTTTTCGAGGAAATTGGGCATACTAATTTTTGCTTGTTCTCAGCGATATCTTAAAATAAACGTTTATAACAGAATGTCACTATATAACATATTTTTAATGGCCTGAAAATGATCAATTCTGGCACATATTTAGTTATACCCGTAGCAACCTTCTTGCAACCTCATCATTTAATTGTTCGCTTTTGATTCTAGTTCATTAGCAAGAATTCATGCTTGTTCTCAAGGTTTTGTGAATCGTCAGAGATATCCATAGCAGATCATCATCAGTTTTTAAATGAAATATTATTATTAAATATAATTTTACTCCTACGGCGAGGTTAGGCCAAAATAGCCTCTTTTACATTCAACTTCTGGAGATATCACATGCTAATAATATTACACTAATAACCAAAACACAATCGAAATTAATAAGTCAATGCATTTAAACAAACCGGCCAACATAGATACAAAGCAATTGCTACAAATAGTAGGTACAAGCTTATAGGCATTCTAGTTGAGAAATAAATAGAAACTAAGGCTTATAAAGTTTGTAAAATGTATTATAAAAGTCTCTCTCTTTTTATTTCAACTTATTTATCACGTGGGTAAGAAATACTAATCTCTGCATTGGTTGATCCGCATCGCAAAGGACTGGCTAATACTCGTTAGGCTTATAATGTTCACGTTTGCACCCGAGTGGGACTTAATTTCTATTCTTATTGTCTTGAATTGGTTTTCTGTAAATGGTATTAATTCCATATCGTAAAGCTACCTAATTTAAATAACGAATAAACTCTTTTTTCGATCGATAGGCGTATGTCTTGAAATCCCCCATTTAGATTACCTCCTCATCCTCTAAAAAGTTCGCGTTCGTATGGATCGCTGTTCATAAACGTTCCGAGTAATCTCCTATTCATATGAAAATAAAAACACGTGTGGAGTAGTGAAAAGTGGAAAGAAGAAAGCATTGGAAGTGGTCGCTCTCTTTCCAAAACAGTGCGGAAGATGGAGGGGAGGGAGCTGCCTTGTTTTTGAGGGGCGTGGCCACGTAGAGGGCACTTGGGTGGGATGCTGGGGAAAGAATGCAAAATAGATCTTTCAACGCCTTACCTTTGTAACTCGCTCTAGTTTTCCTGTCTCTTCGCTGTGAAGATCGAGATGTGTAAAATTGAATCGCCGAAAACCCCAGAATTGAAGATTGAAAAACAAATCCTTAAAAATTAAGCGTCAACATTAAAGTGAGCGTAATTGTGGAGAATGCGTTAAGTGCGCAAGTTTTCTTGCCGCTGTTTATCTGGTTTTTAAATGCTGAGCTGTCACCCTGGGTGGGGTTATATTCCTATCCATAATATATTCCATTATTGGCCATTAAAACGCAAAAGAGACGCAGTGTTTTCTTCGATTCTAGGGATGAAGTTTCTTTCCGTCATGGCAGCTTAGCGATCAGACCGGAAAGTGGGAGACGCGGGTTCGAGTCCCGGCTACGGCACACTTTTTCTCCTTCATCTTGATATCCTGGGTACATTTCCACCGTATATCAATCATTTTGCATATACGGCTGATTGAGATCTTAATTAAGGATATTTAGGAATTAGATTTGTTTCTCGATCTTATTGTGAAGGAATATCCATAGTCAGCCATTGCGGCTACTTTCGCTTCTCTTATTACCTTACGTAACGCAATAAATTACGCTAAGACACATCATCATTGTCATCAGACTATGACAATTACTTACACTAAAGTTACTAGGATTAACTTTCCGTCAACAATGACGGAAAACCAACAAAAATCGTATACTATTTAATTTTGTTGTAAATATCTACTTGTAGATCTACATTTTTATCAGAAGAAAATTAAATCTAAAGAAAGCTAGGATTTCAAGAAAAGTTTATTAGATTTCGTTAAGATTACTATAATATTTTATACTCGCATATCATTATCGTTAGTTTGATTGCAGGAAATTGTTTTTCTTCAACTTATAACAACAATTCTACAGAGCTTAGTTCAATCCTCTGTCTTTCGGAGATGGCTGTAAGATAGTTACGGCAATTGCCACTTGGGCTTCATAAGCCAATATATACATTGGCTGACATCTAAAAGCAAATCAAGAATTCCTACCGTGGAAACGTTTATTTTCTTTTCGTTTTTTACACTCGTTATTATATGTATAGAGTACTGTTTACAGTATGATTTCTTATTGTAATTTATTGCGTTAAATATGAAGATCAAATCATTACGTTACAAATATTATAGTTTCCTTCTGCTGCTGTTAGCAATGGCTTGAGAATCCCCGTTTTCTCCCCCTGCAGTTCCTCATCTCTCTCTCAATCGAACCACTTCTCTTTAACACTTCCTCCACTCAGCATCCGCGAATTCCTAACGGAAAATCAAATTGCCAACTCTTTTCTCCCCCGCCCACCTTCGATTTTCCTCTGTAGGAGATTGAACGTGGGCTTTAATTAGTTATCTCTTCTAAGGCACCGCACAGCGCCCCCACACTTTTCTCTTTTTTTATACATTCCCTTTTCAGATCATGTGGATACGTTTATGTAAGACACGTCAGCCGAGGCAAAACGTCAGCGTCCTGTCAGACAATGTGATTCGCTCGTTTACTATTACTTTCCCGAAATAAAAAGCTATTATTTGTGATTTTGGTCTGAAAGACGCGGTCCGTGATGTTTATACGTAAGGGTTCTATCGTTTAATAGGCTCATTTGCCTTAATATTCCCTATTCCGTACAATTTCATTGATTTCTAGGTAACTTACCCCGCCCTTTACGTCTTTAACATCTTTTGCCTTTGTATTTCCCCTTGCATCCTACACTCAAATTGCATTCCGCTGCAATTCCTCTCCTTTTAATGTTTGACACATCCATTTCCTCTGTTGACGCTTAATTACTTCACTTAAAACCCTCTCCTCCACCTCTAGTACCTCTCTGTTTGTTTTTCTCTCCACCTAGCTTGCTATTTTCATTCTATTCGTACCCTTTTTCCATTCTACCACATCTCGAAGGCCTTACTTTGATTTTCTCGTCTCGTAAGGTCCACGTTTCACTCTCATACAGCAGTACACTCCGCGCACAGGATTTTACCAACCTTTTCCTGTGATACTTTTAACTAACTTTTCGTCGCATGTTCACCTCGCCTTACGAAAACTTCTTTAGTCAATGCAACTATTTTTTAACCCCATCTTTACACCTACCCCAAGAGAGAACATTACCCAAGTAAGAGAATTTATCTAGTACCTGTTCTAGTTTTTCTTCATTTACCCTGATAAACTTAGCTTTCTTTCCTTTGTTTCCATGACTTCTGTGAGGTGTATAGTATTAAAACTATATTACTAGTGCTGAATATATTGTGATGAATATATTACTTTTATTATTACATAATGATAATAGTAATATATTCATCATAAACAGGATATTAAAGAACCCAATTACAATTAATAATTAATAATTGAATTAAAGAGAGAAAAATTAGAAATAAGAATAACAAGAAAATATGTGTAAATTACAATGACAAATGCAATGAGAACAGAAAACAAAATCGTTAATAAAGAAACGCGGGGAAAATTTTACGTTTCAGAGATCTCAATGAGTCATTAAAAAGCGAATACAATTATTCCTACTCAGAATATCATTAGCTGCCCTCGTCCTTGTGAGTAACTCAAATCTACATCTACCACGTTCATTTCTATATTGAAGAGCCTTAAAATAATTGCCCAAGGAAATGATTTTATTTACAAAAGTAAATAATTGAGGTTTCCAATAAAGGCTATTAGACTTAGTTGTACTTTTACTAAGAAGAATGATTATCGTTCGTTATGGGTCATCTATTTAGCCAAGCGATCACCTGAGTCGGCGTTGCTTTCCGAAACAATCCTTGCTATTACGACCTCCGACGCGTATCTGTAATCGCCGACGTTAGTCCACCCGTGTCTGAAAAGAACATTCCAAGCAGTGAATTGCTTCCTCCGCGGTCTAAAACTATGCTTCCTCAATCGCATCCAACAAGTGAGACGACTTTAACTGAGGACTTTTATGGCTGTTATTGCTGCTTAAGTAGACCAATAGCAAAGTGCGAATCGATTAAGACGACTGCAGCGCTATCTAGGGAGAATAAATCTAATTATGTAGAGCGTCGGCGTGAAGTTTTGCCATAGTGGGTGGCGCATTTGCATATCGGGTGCTATAATGATGGAAAACTCTCTTTCGCAGAGGCGGAAAAATGCTATTATGAGCGAATGACGTAGATAATGATACCCGTCGAATGACACTGCAAGAAATTATTGGGTTAAAGTTGTGGTTAAAGGAAATAAAATTTGAAGGCTGAAGATACGCTAAGCGTCACATCTAGAAATGAATCTTAAAGAGCTTGTGAGATAATGCTTTTTTTATTTGGCTACCGTTTTTAAATTAGATTTGAAAATGTGCTTACCTACGCTGCGTGTAAGGTAAGAGTGTGCCTGACGATGCAGAAATAGGATTTTATTAGCCGAAAACAATTGACTGCGACAAGTTTTCTCGTAGATATTTTAGATAAGTGGGAGCTTCGTTTAGCTTTCTGTCGCATAATATTAACAACTGAAGATGGCGGGAAAATGTATAAACACGCAATGGAGGAATAAGAGCAACTTATATCACAGGTTTTAATAAACACAACCTAGGTTTCGAAACACAGCTTCGTCATCATTTCGCTATTTCCCTCTAACCAAGGGTTAGAGGGAAATAGCGAAGTAATTAATTTAAAGGAGAGTGTGTGGTAGACCAGTGTTTGTATTGATGAAACGCAATGTCGGGGGTGAATAAAATATCAAAATATGGGAAAGAAATGAAAAATCTAATGCACTGAATGTAAGAGGAAAATTATAGATATTCTTGAAGTGCGAGTGTATACAGCAATTGAAATCTATAGTATAGTATATATTACTGTTTTTTATCATGGATTTCTAAATTCGATGTGAAATTCCCTTGATTCGACGAGAAAGTCTACCAGTGAGTCTTAAAGAAATCAAAGACAGATTTACCTCTAAATGACCGTCTTCTGTGTTTGTTTTTGCTTTAGAACATCGCTCTTCGGGAAATGTTGCGAACTAGGAATCGGCAGAAATGGTCTTCAGCTATGATTTAGCTATTTCAATTTATATGAAGCGCCTCTCAATAAAACTGTTAACAGAGTAGTAGTAAAGATCGTTTCTTCGGGATCTCACAACTCTTCCTGTGGAAAAGGAAGGGGAATTGACCACATTCACCGACGTTTGCTTTCAGATCAGATTATGTCAGAGACGATCACTGTCCGTCGACCTCCTGAAGAAAGGCTAGAGATGTAAGTGGGAGATGAATAGAGAAGTTAGAGATTATTCCCCATTAGGAAAACCACCAACGTCGATAATGCGTCGTCGGACAATCCGCGGTTAAGTCATACCCCCCCACATTACGCATCCATTGAAATGAGAATCTGTCGCAGCCACGCCCAGATCGACGCTCAATCGCTCGAAACGTAAAACGCGCATTTCTAAGAAACAGAGCCGAGGGAAATTACCGTCGAGCAACACGGCCGGTGCGCAATGCGATCGGCAGATGTTTTTAAAATGGCCTTTGAAAGCGCCGGGGGGTATTCGAGTGGCTCGTAAGTCAAGTTTCCACATCGGGCGTGTATTGCTCCGTCGTACTGCCCGATTGGTCGGTGACGACCGACTGCAATAAGGTCAAGGCTCAACTCCCGCGCCGTCCCTCTTCACTCCGTAGGAAAAAAACGCTCTACGTCTCAATGTTGAAACTGTGAGGGAAATGTTTCATTAACTGCTTTGATTTCAAGAATTTTCATCTCAGGAACCACGTGTGGTCTCCGGGAACGGCGTGCATCCTAGCGGTACGAAAGGACTTCGTCGCGTTTGACTATATTAATTTTATCTTGTAATTTTCATTCTAATGTTAAATTACAATGTCGTGCACTGTGATACATATTAACATTATATTATAATAACTATTCCCTAATTAAGATGAGAAGGGAAATTACATGACTTTGTATGAATGAATTACTATTATAATCTTCTTCCAGTAATCTTCTAGCAATCGCACTATTTTATTGACTTTCCTCTTGCTTTAAAGTAAATTTGTAGTTATTCTCGGTAAGATCCAAAACTGCTTGAACTTGGATGTTAGATCTTAGCAGCTGCAAGGGCCATTATATTATATGGTTATAATTTATTTTTATTTTTCCTTTGGTTCTTCTGCTATTAAGCATGTGAACTTTGTCTTGCTTGTACGTGTTGCTCAATAAAAAAGCGACTTAATATATCCTCATGATGCACCATTCCGTGGTTGAGGGAAATTTAAATTACTTTCATTTAACAAATTTAAAATTATTTTCATAGTAACATGTGATACATAGATGTTATAAAATTGTTGGTGAATAAAGATATTACCTGTATAAGGACGATAAGTAGCTTTGCATGATGAAGCATGCGCCTAGGGATATTCCCAAGGAGAATGGGACACGAAAAAGTGTGACAAGACCGGGACACGAGCCCGGGTCTTCCGCTTTCCTGGCGACTGTTCTAGCCATTGAGCCAGAACATTTATCTATGCATTTTGGGGGAGACTAATCAACTGGGCGAGTAGTTCGTCTAAGTAGATTCGTCCACAACCTAATAGATGTTCTTTCGCCCGGAAAGCGGAAGACTCTGGTTCGAGTCCCGGTCCTGTCAGATTGTTTTCATGTTCATTTCTCCTTTCGAAGATAATCCGCACATTCGTTAGCCCGAAATCTTCTTTAACTGGAACGTGATGTCATCCTTTCACCCTGTGTCCCCTATATGATGTGATCAGCTGATTTCTTTGCCACACATACTGACGGAAAAGGTTGCTGGAATTGCCCAACCGTTCACGTTTGCTGCGTACGTTAGCGCGTGTATCCATTAAAATATTTTATAGCCGAGTCCATATTCGCTAGCCGAGTCCGAAAAACAGCGAAAAATATCTTCTATATCCGAAAAATCCATTTGTATAATCACTCATTTCTCGAAGCATCACTATTATAAACGGCGATTGGATGCCATTTGAGGATTGCGCACCTCTGACTCTCCGATTTA